>CM074191.1:29322886-29639081 GCA_037179385.1 Holothuria scabra
TGAAATAAGAAAGGAAAATGAAACATTGGTACCTTAAAGCAGTACAGTCAGTTGTTCCATGGAATTTACCAATTTTTTCCAACGTGTTTATTTTCCTCCTCACACTTATTACAAACAGTGAAATTTAGACAATCCTTATATCCTACAGTACATATTATTGTGCCATATTGCAAAAGTAATGATTTAATTTGGTTTCCAACAAAGCCAGGGAAACCAGATACTTTTTCAAATTTTACACACAAGCTCAGGGTACAAAACAGTTCAAAATTGTAACCTTTTTGTTTAATTGTTGAAAGTTAGCATTATAACCATTGTCACGTGGTAATCTCCCCGAAACTACCTGGATTGGGAATATGCAAGCCCCGATGCTTACCCCCAATTCACCTATGTAATCCCCACTAATACCTGCAACTAGCCCTGGTAAACTAATAGCACTGAGAATGAGGGCACCTTTGCTCTCCAGACGAGGAACTAGGACGCCCTACATCTTCCTCATTGCTTACCAACAGACAGTTGTCTACGCGTAACTCATCAAGATATCTATATAAAGTCTATGTGCTCCTTTAATATAGGCCTATATTAGCCCCAAAGCCCAATATTTGAGAAATTGCCCATTAATTTTGATTTTCAAACAGCAAATGATCTAAAACAAGCCTGAGATAATGTTGAGAGCAACTTGCCACCCTTCATCATACAAAAATACTGTACATCAAAGCCTAAACTGCCATGACAAAAAAATAGAATGGTGTAAACATTTCCCACCACAAGCTTGCCAATTGTATGAGCAATTGTTACTATCACACTCCATTTAGATTGCACGCGCTGCACACATATTTATATATTTGCCATACATAAGCCTCAAGTGTAATCACCTTTTGGTAGAGTGTGATGCTCCCAAGCGTAAATACACACTTTGTACTGTAGTCTGTGTTTCCATGACAACCAACTTCAACGAATCACTCAACTTAGACCTATACTATGAAATTCTCTTACACAAGCTTAATAAATCCCTTCAAAGCTAGGACAATAACACTCTAATCATCAAAAAGTGACAAATAGTCTTCAAGTTTAGAGATATGCTGGTAATGTTTTTCCCAAGACTTGAATATTTCCTCACTTAAAACCAAAAGATTCTTGGCAAATCAAGGTACCAGCCCATTTTATTGTGTGCATATGGACTTACTCTCCAAACAGTCACTTGAAGGCCCAATTCTCTCACCACAAACAGTATCAATTCTCCTAACCTTCTTACTTAAGCCCTTCCCACAATTGTCTGAAATTCATCCTCATCCAATACTGTTTCAGGGTGAGTATAGAAAAACTCAATGCGGTAGGCCTACAGGCTCATCAAAATGTTCTCAGTACAGTTCATGCCAAATAATATAAGCTTTGGTACTCTGCATTGATTGAATGAACAGTCAATCAAAAAAGCTGAGCCAGTTGAGAATTTCTGTTATCCCATACAAGAAGTGCAGTTTGGGATGAGAATATTAGCCCTTTAAAGGCCCAGTTCTCTCACCCCAAACAGTACCAACTCTCCTAACCTTCTTACTTAAGCCCCTCCCACAATTGTCTGAAATTCATACTCATCCAGATAAAATCTCAGTTAATTGCTTCAAGGTGAGTAAAGAAAAACTCAACTTATATAATCAAAACGCTCTCAGTACCATTCACACTGTGTAATATAAGCTGTGGTACTCTGCATTGTTCGAATTCGCTGTCAGTCAAAGAGCTGAGTCAATTGAGAATTTTGGTACCACCGTAACAAAACTATAGTTTGGGTGAGAGGTTTGGTCCTTTAAATATCATAGCCATTGCTTGCCTATGCAAGAAAGAGATATCTTATGAGTTGCTCCAGATATTATCACCTGTATTTCCTGGGGAGATCCCTGGAGCATGACAAAATGAGCTATGCAAGATGAGAAACAGCATCCTGCTAGCTGAAGCATTGCATGCAGAACTAATATCTTTGTAGGACTGACCCCATAAATACAACAGTTGGAATCGAGAGCTACCGTCACACAAGCAAGCTCATTTGTCACATGAATTAGAACAGAGAGATGAAAACAGACATCATAAATTGGGAAAGTATCCTAAACATTGCTTGTATAAATGCCATGCCAACGTGGCAGCGATGGGAAATGACGTAAATGTAGAGTGGGACACTGTTAACAGTCAAACAAAGTTGTGACAGCAAGACTTCCAGCGTGGAAGACTGCAGAATCAACAAGGGATTAGTCACATACTTTAGGCAAGACTTGTCAAAATGGACAGCAGTAACTTGAAATTTCCCGTATGCCTTATGCCTTCCTACCACATTGCTATAACTTACAAACTACACGTAGGCTAGCCACTTGATAATATTCAAAGGGTGAAGGCTTATGGTAGAAGGGCCATGCCCTATTTCTTTCAGAGTTTTCTCATATATATCTGTACTTTTAGTCCCTGTAAAAGCTCAAGACTAAATCATAATTTTCAAGACAAAGCCCCTGTACTAGCAAAGATCAAATCTAGGCCCTTTTACTAGACTAAATCAGAATTTTAGGGATGAATTTTAAGCCCTCAAGTGTTGGACTAAATCAGAATTTCAAAGATAAAGATGTGGCCTTGTGCTGTGTTAAATCAGAATTGTAGAGATGAAGCACCTGTACAAGATTAAATCAGAATTTCAGAGATAAATATGCAATCACTATTTCTCTTCCAGTGCCATCCCAACTTCTTCCACCTAGGTACCTTTCAGGTTCTAAACATCTTTTTTACATCAATATCCTACCAGAAAGTTGTCATTCTGGTACCAAATAACTTCCACTGAAGATTTCCAAAAAGTTCATTTTGAAAGGTCAAACCCAGGGCCATATTAATCCTCTCTAAAGGTGCACAAGCTACCCCAACTAAATATATCTACTGTATGCAATATCTGACATTCAGTTGTCACTCAGTCATCAGTGGAATATGCCTGGGAGATAAATTGGTTAAACTTGCAGACCACTCAAGGATTCTTTGGAAAGGTCATGACACCTGTCCCTTATGACCCTACACCAATCCCCTCTAGGCTCATAACGTTACATAAGTTTAATATAGTCCTGTGGGGCTATACCATAAAAGTACTATAATAGATGGTGATGGGTATTAATTCATGGTTGTGCACTAGGTGTTTTAAGAAGGATGTAAGGTCACAGGTCAAAAATTCCACACCATTTTTTTTTCTTTACAGATATTCAGTCTGATGTGCCTTTAGGCCAAAGAAATGATTATTAATCTTTCACAGTCCTAAATTTGCAATATCCAGACTGTCAACATGTCAGTAATTTATTTGAGTGGAAGCTGATGAAAGCCAAAGCTAGTATGGTATTATTGAAGTACCATGATGGTGGTAACTGTAACACTTCTATACTCCCATCTTTTACGATAATGATTACAATAAGATGTGAATACACTAGCTGACATAGTCTACACAAAACTGCCATTGACTCCCCAAAACTCCCTGGTGTAAGGATATATACCAGGCGCGGTACTTACTTCCTAATAACATTATGAAACCATAATCCCATACATGTGGTAATCCTTTGGCAAGTCTTCAGCATAACAGGATGGCTATATATGGAAAACAGGGTTGCTTTATGAAAACATGATGGGTCCCACCTCAATCTTACTTGCCACCACCAAAGGACTACCACAAGTATTAGGGTTACATAACGTAAACAAAAGGTGAGGGGGAGGGGGAGTTGATATAGATTTCTACGTGTCTGCATGGTCAAGTGGTCAGAGCACCTAACTTGCGGTCCGGAGTTGGGAGCTCGAGTCCCAGCCAGGTCATACCAAAGACTTTAAAAACAGAACCTACTGCCACTGCGCTTGTTGCTCAGCATAAATAATGGAGTAGCAAAAATAAATCATGCAGTGAGCCCCAACCAGAAAAAAGGTTGTGGCCAGATTCACTTGAACCAATCGGTTGGGAACTGGGCCATATAACTCTATCTAACTAACTAACTAATCTATGTGTCTGGATGGGTATACATGCAAGAAGAACATTACCAGTGCTGTGAAGCTATTTGAAGCTCAATGAATAAAGCTTAGCAATCAGTAGATTCAAGGCTCAGTCCCTGCAGAATAGGTGAAAATTGGGTGAACTTTTTTCATGCAAGAAGGGTATGGTTTTCTCATCTGAAATAGCCTTGAAAAAGACCTCACCATTCATTTAAATTGTTGTGATTGCTTAGTTACCATTTTGACTTAAGAAAAGTTTGAATTTAAAAGCCATAGGCTTACACTTTTCTGCATTAGTGATCACTTAATGCTATGTACAACAGCTGCCCTTCAAGGTCTGAAAAAAATGATGTAAAGTTAAATAAAGGGTGGTGGTTCCGAGGGTAACAAGTCAAAATTTTTTGTCAGCCACATCTGGCTACCAGTTTGAATATAGTATTGCAGAGGGCCATTCAAACTTAACTATGTGTTGCCATAATAGGCCTAAATGACAACAGATTTGTCACTGAATGGCTATATATTATGAAATACCAAATAACTCCATAGTACAACTATTGCATTTCTAACTAAAGGGGAAATGCAGCAATGCTTGTTTAGAAAAGTGCTAGAGTGTTGTAAATGTTTCATGATTAGCTCTTGAGAGTTATGTAAAGATATTTCCATTAGAAAGTAAATTTAGGAGAATGGCTCATAGACTTAAGCGCCAAGAGCAACTACACTTTTGTTCCTCATTTGGCACTATATAAGTTCAATGCATTATTATTAGTTAAACTAAATATGAAATGTTTGGTCCTAAATTATAATGACACTTTTCCATTATGTTTCAGAAATTCTCAATAACATCATATTTCTCGTTTTCTCATTTCCAAGAATAATACTTGGAAGCAAAAAAGAAGAAATCTGTTGGAGATGGCTGTTGTTATCAAAATAAGTTTGAGATTGACTGCTTTTGCCCTTTAAAGGCTAATTATTTGAGAAATATCTGCAATTAATACACTGTAGGCCTATATTTCAAAAACAAATTTGAGGGGACAGTTATATAGTCTGTTAAATAAATGATGATTTCCTTATACAGTAATTATTTCTAGTAGTGTTCATGGTCCCCTCCCTCCCCTCACCTCCCCCTCACCTCCCCCTCCCCCCAGTCTTGAGTTTTAGATTTTCCTGGTGTGCTACAAACTCCACTACTCAACTTCAAGTTATTTAGGAGTATGGCAAGGTGTGGTATTTCATTAAACTTGAACAGATTTATATGAGATAACTTTCTTCATAACTGTGCAAAAAAACCACACTCCTCAAAGTGATTTGATGATGAGCGATTGCAATTTGCACACATCAAAATTCAAGACCTGTTCCCCCCCCCTTTCAACACATATTTGTTCATTGGTGTGTTAGTGGCTATACTGTACAAGGAGTCTATGTTAAAGATACTAGCTGTAATATACTTCCATGGTCTGTATGCATGCCATTGTAAGCATGCAGTAACCTATATAGTAAGAAGTCAGTATGCAATCACTGCAACAAAACAGACACGACACAGCCTAGAAGTCTTACTGTACAGCAGATATCTTTCGTATATTGCCTCCAGAATCACCTGTAGTAATTGGTGCTTCCCTTCACAACTGTATCATTTCTGTCCACAGGAGCCTAATGGAACTGAATTATATTGCATGCTGGTATATCCCGAGGCTACTAGACTCCTACTGATAGATGTCAAAGATGACAGCTATAACATACTGAGCGAGTACATAGGCTGCGTTAAACATATTGCAACTCTATAAATGTATGGACTGCTGGAAAGAAATACATACAAAAAGTTTCCTGACTGAAAAGGCCTGTGTATGATAATTTAAAGGTCAAACAAGAGCAATTCACCCAAACATTTTTTGAAGCAACAGTTAAATATCACAATTTTCATCTTATTTCTCTTCAAAGTATCATAAATCATATTTTATGACTTCAATATTGCATACTCAATTTAAAACATGAAGTAATTAATTCTAGAAAATTTCACATTTGAAGAGAAAAATTGTTGCCACATGACTCTCAACAGCCAATCATGGAACAGAACAATTACACTAATTCATGCTGTAGTTGCTGCTCTTGCCCTTTAAGGTGTTTTATTAAGGTTGCATATGATCACACCCTGTCAGGAACAGTAAGAATGATTTTTATTTTTGTATACTTTGGTCAATAAGCTTATACTGAATGGTGTTTTCATATTGGGTTCTAAAATATGAACTGGACACTTTTGTTCTGGATAAATGTGCAAATCATTTTTACTGCTACATGCTTTTAAACAAATAGAGGTGGTCTGTATTGAAATTTTGCTGACACTAACTTAGCACAGACATAACCTCACATCCCCCATCCCCCCAAAATAAATGAACACCAATCCCAAGAGGCCAAGACCATTTTGGAGGAATTTTTTCATATGCCCAGAAGCAGCGAACAACCAATGGACTGACTATACAATAATTCCTTTCAAATATGCCTATATAATCTTTCTTACTCAAAAATGGGGAGGGGGAGCAATTGGAGTAACTATCAGCCAATATTGCACAAACTATGTCATTTATCCATATATGTCCATAAAATCAACCCATAATTTAATCAAAATGCGATTATTTTATTTAATATGTTGTGGTGAAAATGTTAAAATGATACAGCATGTGAGGTTTTCAATGCAAGCTCTGATATTCTCTCTTAACAGAGTTCCCAACAGTTTAGTGTGCATGAGGAATTTTGTACCCTATTACATATTTCACCCAAATCCTCACCAAAAGGGAGGTTTGGTGGGGCAATCAAATTTTACCCGACTTCCTGCTTAACTCATTCAAGCATGTTCCAAGAAACCACAAGCTTGATTGATAAGAGGCAGCTATCAGAAGATGTAAACAAAGGTGGAATAATACCAGCCAGATGTGCCACTGTTTGCAAGATGTGTAAGGCAAGCAGTAAAGCAACTTCTTATCTGGTTTTTAATGACCTTTGTTCACTGAAGCAAAAAGGTGTGGACATAGTTTCTATAGGCAGGAAAATTCAACATTGCACAATGAGTAAATTTCAAAAACAGGATGGTTAGCAGCTCTTAGATCATAAACTGAAAAATCTGTAATAAGCCTACCCCCTGCTTACAAAATCAGTGCAATTTAAAATTAAGATTAAAATTGCAATGAAAAAACCCTTGTTTTGAAACCTTTTTCTATAGAATTGTTTAGATGAAGTAGCCTACTTTTAAACTTACAGTTAGGCCTCACAATTGTGACTTAAGCAGCAGCACACTACTTAGTGTGATGTACTGTGTCCATGACAACACCCAGACTGACTGTTTATGCAAACCTGAAACCTAAAGACACAGCAATACTAAAGGGAATTATGCATGAATATGTGAAACTCTACACTACTGTATGTCTGGATCATCACAGCGAGAATATTCTTCTGAATTAATCCAGTCACATCTGAAGATAAATGATACTGATATAGGAGATATGTTATAAGAGGCTGGTATCCATATCAGAAAACACTTTGAGCAATTCTAACCAGGAACTCACATTCCTAAATAAATCCAATGACTGCATCCCCCTCTCCCACCAACCAACTCCCTCCCCCCCCCCCAAAAAAAAAAGAAAATATATATACACACACATCCCAAAAACTTTATAGGTGCTCTAGAAGCTAGAAGGAAGCAAACACCAGACCAATATGGAAAAGTTTTGAAAGAAGAGCTTTGGTTATGTGCATTATTTTTTTATCTCATTTGTATCAAAGAAAAAGTTCAATTTCTATTGTCATGAAAAAATAAAAAAAGCGAAATGATCAGGTTTTAAATCCAATTGATTCTATCAATTTTTAACCAGAAGGAAACTGAAATATCTTAAAGCTTTGGTAAGTCTACACGAACAAAAATTTACATTCCAGTCAACCATATGGTTTGAAACTATCTTTTTATCAGCTCACCTATGTGTTATACTCTAGCATCAACAAAGGTGTCACTCCTTTCCTGTCAATACCTATGTTATTAATAAAATTTCCTTCAATTTCCCACACAACAGCATATCTTTGAACATGTGATTTATAATTCCTAGACGGTGCACAAGATCGCTGAATTTTATTCAATTTCATGATTATAATGTCTGGCAGTAAATGACATTGATCCTTATGATTAGCATATTGACTTTTCACTACCCAAGATAAAAAAAAAGGCAAATAAAAATAGAAATAAAAGTTTGTGTGTAATTGGAACAGCCATGACTAACTTTTATAATCTCTTTCAAAATGTTCCATTTTGAGTGACAGCATTCAAGCCTACAGTATCTGCACAAGCTTCTTTTTGTCTCTTCATCCCTAAATCTAATTATGCACAGGTATGACTCACTCTGCATCCTCTCAGACCTGTTCGTCTAGCTCTATAAAGGAAATTTCCTGGCTTCCACTAAAATGTCACCTCCTCGTCGCAACATGCAGTGACAAGAGTTGGGCTATGATAATATCCAGTCTACCTAAAACGAATTACACTAGACTTGTACAAACCTCATTTCCTGCAGTATGTAAAAGTGTAAAGCAAGATCTTTTATAAACTATGGTTGTAAAAAGGAGGATATTTTCCACTTTGGTGGATTTAAAAATAGGTTGCAATCCTTGAAGATTAAGAGACATACAGTATTGTACATTTAAGTATACTATACTTTTAAACAATTTTACCTAAACTTTTGAGTCTGTAATGCTACATTCCAGCTGAAATTGTATGTAACCCTGTTATAAAGACCCACTAAGAGAAAGGCCCTCGTCAAAAGTCCAACATATCCCCCCCTCTCCCCTCGACTGTGCAAAAAAGGATTAATAACAGTATTAATTAGACAGGGACATAGAGTTTTCAGAGGGCAAAAAAATTATTTCAAGTGGGCATCTACAGTGTCAAAGATGTAGTTAGTTAGATAAGGTTTAACAAAACACCAACACAAATGTGTTACATACTGTCATAATGCTAAAACACTGTTCAAGTCCTCCCATTTAGGCCCTTTTTGCGACAGGCAGGGAATACCCTGGGCATATTCTACAACCCCCAGCCCACAGAGGGACAACCATTGAGGGACTTACTCGGTTTTGTGGCTCCGACAACCCACCAGTCATAGGATGAGTAATAACGGTCTTACAGTACGTGCACATTTTACAGGCCATAGTCGGGGACAAACTTCTCGCCACACATGACCTCCCCAGCCCATCTGGATGCAATTTTAGTCATACCCAGGACAGTGTAGAAGATGTATATATCAACACTGAGAGATTCCGTACTGCAGTTTTATAAGGGATGAGTTACGTGAAAAGGAAATATTGTGTTTCAAAAGCTCCAACAAAGAGTACAAAGAAAATGGCTCAGACACTATCCAACAATTCAGTCTTAATCATAAATCCCAGCAATAGCTACATCTCTTCCAAATACTATGAAGAGCCATGGATGTTGCATCATTTGAAATGTTAAAAGTTTGGGTGACCAAATTATTCTTGAGCAACAAACAACTGAATTTCTATCTGTGGGAAACTAATTTCTTGAAAAGAAGGCTACCATATTGCCTTATTTTTGATAATATATCAAACTGTGTCAATAAATATTAGTTTTAAAAGGATGAATTTTTCTTGCAAAACAAATGTAATCTCTATTTCTGTTTGTTATTGAAGGTTATAAGGTACACATGATGATGCTAAATAATTAGCATATTAGTTCAAGTTACACATCCAATAGTAATGCCAAATGTTACAATTTGTATTCATTTTGTATCCTGCTTTGCAATGCTTTTGTCCATCATTTGAAAAGATGTATTTGATCAAAATTATTTTAATTTGAACCCTTAATTACTTACTCATGAAATATTTATCTGCATGTAAGACATGAGAATTGTCTAAATTTGACCATTTGTCATTGGTATGTGAAAAAATGTTTTATAACTTTAAAGTCTGAAAAATTTTGATGAATTCCAAGAACCAACTCAATGTGGCACTTTTAAAGGGCAGGAGCTGTCATTCCAAATTGAAAAAGTGTAGTAGACTGTCCAGTTTCATGATTGGCTGTTGGGAATCATGTGACAATGTTTTTCTCTTCAAATGTGAAATTTACCGGAAATAACTGTTTGGTTTACCTTGAATATGCAATAGTAAAGTCATAAAATGTAGTGAAAGAAACTTTGAAGAGAAATAAGACGAAAACTGTGTTATTAAGCTTTTTCTTCAAAATAAGTTTGGGGGGACTGCTCTTTACCTTTAAGATCAGTAAATACTTTGATGAATGTACAACCAGGTTTTACAGCTTTGATTCAATATTTGGATTTAAAAATTTAGTACCAAATATTCATTACTTTTAGGTTTAAGTCCATGATTTTTTATTTTAAATATTCAAAGCATGAACTTTCACATGACACTACATTCAAAATCACAAATTAAAGGTTGTAAATTAATTCCAGCCCCTGATGATTTTCTTGTATGATGTAAAAAGTTGGACACATTATGCATGCAGCTTGGTTACTTGCCGTTGGTCTACCCCCGGAAAGTAAAACGATATTCCGTGTGTCATCTGATCAATGAAGACACCAAATCTGCCTTCGCTATCTCCAGAAACACTGTGTTTTCGGCCGTAGTGAAGGCAGATTTGGTGTCTTCATCGATCATGTGACACCCAGAATATAGCGAAGGCAGATTTGGTGAGTATCGTTTTATTTTCCATTGGAACACCAAAGGGCAAGTAACCCAGCTGCACGTATCATGATAAACCCTCTGCTGGTAGAGGTATAAAAATTGAACATTCCAGCATAAAATGCAAATGCAGGGTACAAGTTGATGTTCAATGCACAAACTTTCTTTCTGCTTTCGTTGTTCCACATTTTTGAGAATCGTCAAAATGGTAATAATGGAATACATTTATCATTTGAGGGAAAAGTTAGGAAGCAGAGAGGCTCCTTTCTGGGAAATTTAGACATTTAGAGGGGAAGTTTGACAATTGGAATATAATTTTCCTTTTATGTAGATGAAAATATTGGAAGAATTGTGGGAAATTCTGCTTCCTTCATAGGTAATCTGGGATTCTGCCAGAAACACAAAAAAGGGGGGGACTTATTACTATTTAAACTGCTATGTCCAAATTGATGCTGTCCTAGGCTACAGTTATGAGTGGGTTCAGGGGGGACAAAAACTTGCTTCAAGGCCCCTGTAAGGTGCAATTTGAAGGTTTTAAAGGCCATTTATTTGTGTAAGTTCAAACATTGCTGCAAAAGTGTTGTCATTTCAAGTAAGAAACCAAGATATTGACAATTTTCTAATTTTTATGGAAATGAAAAGGGCTGATTTTACCCACCTTCTTCTGGAAAGGGGGGGGGACAAATCCCCCTTTCCCCCTCTGACGGAAACCCTGGTAATAATATTACCACCTTCTGAGTAATAAACATTTCTTCCAGCCATGAACCTTATTAATACACTGCATTTAGAGACCTACAACAACCCACCTACACTATCCCCCATTTTTTTTTTCATAGTAATATTTAAAAAAAAAAAAGGACATGCAAACTCTCTGAAGAAACCATCATGTAAAAACCAGTGGAGATTTTCATCTAAGCTTCTCAAAAATACATGACTTCGAGCAAGATTAGGACAAACGTTTACAAATAAGAACAGTAGGGTTGTAGGGGCAATTCAGTGTCATTCTTTTTCCAGTTTAATAGTATTTCATAAAGCAAACAAAACCATTATAAACGACTCTGTAGCATACAAATTATCTCCCTGCCTGAAAAGATAAAAGCGTCAAATCTCAGTCCAATCTTTACTTCCACATTTTAAATGCCAATTATCCTGGCAGTTTTGACTACAATTGACAATTATCAAAAATTCCAAAACACCACCGCCATAATAATCTTTTACAATTTTGACTTTTTTAAAATATGCTTCACAGACAACCCTTTAATTGTAAATTCTCATGTCTTCTCACCTGACTATCCCATCCCGCACCTGATACACGATTTGCTCCTCAGCTCATGCTTGAGGCAAACGTGTTATTCCCATAATGCAAACAAGGTTTCCTCCGTAGAACTGTAATAGAACCAAATCAGACACCTGGACTCTCTCTCTAATTTTGACTTCATCCGCAAGAAAACTGAGAGGTGAGAATGCAATTTCCACAGAAAGCGTCTTGAGAAAAACTTAGTACTGCATTTAAGTGACAACGTGGCCATTTGTCCACCTTATGAAAGTTAGACCTTGATAATATAATAACTTAAACTCGAAACCTCCATTGCAGTTGTTTCAAATGGAGTCCTGAAATTTTCTGAGTGTAAATATCCTCAGGCTGTCATCTGCTAGTCAAATTATCTCTCAAAGACACACCATTTTGTCATAGAAAACATACGAGAAGGATTCTACCATACATAAGCTCTAACCAGGGAGTTCAATCCCAAGTCAGACGGCTGTAAATTCCACACTTTTGCCCATAACAAAATTCTTTCAGCATAATTTGGCCAAATTCTTTCAGCATAATTTGGCCAAATGCTAACTCAGTATTTCACACAATTTTTTTTTATTATTCCATGCCCTCCCTTCCAGTCCTCTTCCCCCTCCCCATGCTCTTGGTAGCAATCCCATACAGACAAGGGAAATATCCCCCTTCTATATAGGTTGGAAACTGCGCCTTAAAACTCTATCTAACTAACTAACCCTTCTATTTGAGAAACTGACCCTTGATTTTAATTTTTTCATTACAGGAAATGCCCATTAGCCAGAATTTAGGAAAAGTCCAACCCAACTGATCCTTTTAACTCTGTTTAGCCCAACTTCCTGTCAGACATAAACCTCTGACTTCTGAGACCTTACAAGTTGAAAATCACCTATGCATGACACACTGAAAAGGTACATGTATGCTGGGCCGACAGGATGCCCTCCCCCCAAAACAAATCAGTAAGATGGAGTAATACTTCTTACCCGAGTGACCATTGGCAAGTCGGGTAAGAGTAGGTAATGGGGAATTCCTGTCATGTACACCGTAGTTCTTTAAAAAAGAGGTGAACCCCCTCCCTACAATACTGAAAACAAATCGTTGGCCTTGCCCTTCAGTGGAACTTGTTCCCCAGGTGGTACTTAAACTCGAACTGGCAGACAATGAACTCATTGCAATCCATACACACTTGGTACACGCATTCTTACTATCCAACTGTTGCCATTGAATTCTCTACTAAGCAATTTTAGGGCAACCACCTGTCAATCTTATTACATAGAGAAATTAAGAAATATTGTTGTTTATGGGAGAATAGGATCCTACCTCTGTATACAATATTCCAATAATGTTTGGATTCAAGTTTCGAAATTTATTTATTTAAAGTCTGATTTATGTTTACCTCCAGTATTTGTCTGAAAACTAAACAACCATAATCCATTGGGAACTATCAGATTCTATAGGACATGGTGGTAGGGAAACCTTCCAGGGACCAACCTGACATTGTTATTAGGTCATGACCTCAATCAGGGAGAGAAAGGGATTAAACTTGTAACAGGAGAAGCTTAAAGAGAACCATAATAGATTACTTTTCATCTCAGAGCCTCTTTTCTTCCATGCTTGATTGGATAAGATTTAAAAATATCAGGGATAAAATTTCAAGAAAAAAGGATCATGGACCTTTACTACCTCCTGCCATTTAAATCTAATTTTTTCTGTGTGGGTATGAGGGAAGCAATTTTTTACAAAGACCACCATTTCATGTTTCTCTTACACTCATTTCCCATTGACTAGATACCACTGATCGAAATCAAAACTTCATCTTATGGTGAATGCAGAGGATTGTGATTTGTGAAGTAATTCAATTTTGCAATGTGGGTCACCTCCTCCTTTCTTCGAAATCAGCCACTTGAAGTTTGAGGGTTGTAAACCTATCACAGTGCTCCATGCTGTTTACCTAGGAAACATTCATGATTTGTTGCCAAGGGAGACAAAACAGTAAATTGCATTATTTGAAATGGTACTGAGACAAACACACTCACACACAACAGATGGCAACAGATAGAGAAATTGAAGATCAAGTTTACTGCAACTAAAATCAAAACTAGAAATTACAAATTGAATTACAGCCATCATATGATATCAGACTTTAACTTCAACTGGGAAGCCAGTGAAGGGAATGGAGGCTGATAATTAAGGAACATCTTAACAATTTTATCTTTCCCATATAGTTACATCAAAAGAAACAGCTCAGAGAAGACAACCACTATGCTAATCCTCTCTACACAATCTCAAACACATAGAGACAGAATAGAAACAAAAAAATGCAAGTGATTATTGCTGATTATTGTATTCCGGTACCTAAAAAAGGACAACTAGGCAATTATGTCAAAAGGACTTTACCCTTTCCCTCTTCCTTGGTGACTCAAAATTTTAAAAATATGGCATAGTTAAATACTTCTGTAGAACACATCAATAGATCTCATTGCCAGCATCTGGTCAGATATATGTGAATTATGGTACTGTGGTACTGTAGGCCTAAGTACAGATTAGATCCAGACCTGACCATCCAATTTTTTCCCTTGGTAAGAGGGGAGTGTCAGCTTCTGCACAGACCCCGAACATCAAAATTGTAGAGTAAATGCTCAAGGATCATCAGTGACCCAAGGTCAACATTAATTCAATATGATTCGTTTAGAGGTCACAAATGATTTCTCGTTGAAGCACTCATTCATGCATGGAAGGCGATCAGGACAAGACAAGTGTGAAATCACTAGGATCACGCCATACAGCATATGTAATTCCAACTAAAGCCCAGATCACACTACAGTGCTATTAGATCTGATTTCACCCTGATTTTTGTGAGTTTTTTTGGTCGAAAAGGAAACAAAATTTGCCAACCTGTGTATATGTTTTGTATCCCAGGACTACCAAAATAAAGGTAAAACTGATTATTCCCTGACATCACATCCCCAAACAGCTTATATCAGTTACGCATAGTCCGATAAAAGCTCTTGGTCAATGTGATGTCACAAAATGAATAGCTAGCACTTCATTTCCGTAGTCCTCTCATACCAATCATATATTTACATATAGGATGGTAAAGTTTTGGTTCTTCCCGATAATGGATGGAGTCCGATTTCAACTAAAACTCACAATAAAATAGGGTAGTAATCCGATAGGAAATCGCTGTAGTGTGACCTGGGCTTAAAGATAAGATGGGGGCAATCAGACCTCAATCTAGTGTAAATGTACCCTCACCGACCTTCATCTGTTGGCATGGTGATGATGTAATTAGTATAAAAGGAAATTTCACTTTCTTCCAAGAGCAATGAGTAAAGTTCAACACTTTACTTTTCTGAAGAACAATAAAACAATAATAACTTACCTGTTTCTGTGGATGATGGCATTGAAGGCAAGACCATCTCTCCAGCTTCGGCTGAAATCTGCGATTTTGACCCCAGGATACCCTGCGGTCATTCTCTGTGCCCAGAGTTTGAGGTTCTCTGGGGCCTGGTTGATAGCATGGCCTTTGGAAGCACTGTGGGTTTGGCTGTTACTTTCAGACATAACATCAGAAATCTGGCGAGAAAATGAACAAAAAAATTGTTTACCAGTGAGTCAGTAAGAGCGTAACTATCACCTCGGATTGAGTTGCATATCTCACAATCTTGATTTGCAGTGGGAGGATGCCTTATTAAGTACAAAAATTTAGTTTGCTGGGAATAAAATGTTGTCTGACATGTCTAACTGTCCAAGCAAAAAAAAAAGGACTGACATCCAATCACCATGCAACATTTTCATCATTTTCATTTTCACAATTACAAGTAAAGGGGGGGGGGGGGAGGAATTGTCATAGATCAATGCAGTGAATACTTTTTCATAGTGCTAGCTGTAAGGTAAAGGGATGGACCACATGATAGTGAATACTTTACAAATGGGACCAACTGCCATTTTGCTTTGTGTAAGCAGTGTAGTAGGGAAAACAAGTCAGAGGGCCACAACTGGAAAAAATGCTGTGGCCAGCATGAGTTAACCCAAGTAGTTAGTACACTGAGCTGTAACATACACCTCATCCAAATCTCATGGTATATTGAATGGCAATAGTTTTTACCACCAAATGACCATTAGTTATTCGATTTATTACAGAAGGAATGTTCACAGAAGTTAGATCTGCAGTCTGATGTGAAAAAGAGCCTGTGCACATGCTGTAATTAGCAACCCATTAGTTGTCATAGTAATCAAAGATACAGTTTGGCACCTACTACTCTTCTTGCTAGGGAACAAATTTAGATGAAACCGCAGAGTATCACACAGAGAATAAACAGGTAGATCATACATTAATCTTTGCAAACTCTTGGGCATCCATGAGCCATGCAACACTGAAGATGAAAAATGCAATGTATCCACCAAGCAGGAGCAGAGCTCAACAGGTGCACTGGATTATTCATGTTAGTTAATTCCAGCTCTGGATTATTTATGATATCATAAACAATCAAAGGAATTTCTTCTGTTCTACTTTAGAGTCTGGCAATGAATCAATGTGTTGATCAAGGAGGAGGATACAAAGATCTGATATGAATTGAACAAAATGCTTCACATTCAATTAAAAAAAAAAAATAAATAAAATAAAACAATTGGGTTCAAATCCTACAAGGCCATTTAAAAAAGGGAGGGAAGGGTGTGGGTGTGTGGCTAGGGTAGGTCTCAATTTATGGAGATGAGGAATACAAAAAGGTTCCCAAGAGAAAGGTTTATTATATTGTTGTATAGCAACAATATTCCTAGCTCCAAAAAATTTATTACACAAGTGGGTTAACATTTTTTGTGTGCCACCAAACTGACCCCTGCCCCTTCCGCCATGTAACTACAGACCTGAAAACCCAATAATCGGAATCTACACAATGATGATTCTATAAGATACAAATGTGTCATAAGCAATATGCCACACTAATATTAAAATATAAGCCTTATGAGTGCATGATATTAAAACAAATAATGCATGTAACTTCACACATGTCAGCATTATATATTCATTTGCAGAACCATGACTGAATTAAATCCACGCTTCTTTTACAGGTACGTACTAAAGTCTTTATATACAACAAATCAAGGGGCCCCTCTCCCAGAAAATGTTATACAACTAATTTTCAGTGATAGAAGTTTCAGACTTGGATTGTGAGGCCTCAGTCCATCCTTATGTTACTGCATATACATCAGCAATAACAAAAGTGCAAAAATTAGCATAAAGTAATTGTCTAGGAAAATATTCAAGGGGCTGTCACCCCCTTCCCCTTGCCACTTCAAATACCTCAATCATGCCAAACTACAAGTCATGAATTATTTAATTGTTGTCTTGCTAGTTGACCTTTAACAGACTCTGCCAGTGTTGAGAGTTATTCCATGAAGGTACCCAGCAGTCCAACATACAATAATGAACAGTCCACACTCCACAATGTATCAAAGCAGGTCTCTGTTATTCTCTTTCAGATGTAACACCCACTCCTCTCATCATTGTTTGCAGAAAAGATCACTCATTTTCATGAAATGTTTAGTTTGCAGTTCTCAGGTAAGTTTACTTTCAATCAGGACAAAAAAACAGACCATTCATACACAGGAATCACTTACTACCTTACTAATCATATGTGCACAATAAAATCTAAGGCACATCTACAGCCTAAATAAATGTTTACCACACATCACATGAGATTCGAAATGTCATTTTGCAACAATTGCTAGAAGTCTCTCTTTACAATCAAATGGCTCCTTTAACACATGTAATGGACAAGATATATGGTGAAATCTCGCCCCTTTCCATCCACTTTTAAAAATGCCTTTACTGTACAAGCCTAGCTTACTACTTATCATTATACCCAGACATTAAACCATTTCCTAAATATTGTAATACATAAGGGAGATTTTGTAGTATTTAATTGTAATAAGTAATCAGCCACATTTTGTTAAGGGGAGGGGGAAGAGGCTGGTTGGAATGGATTTGGATGTGTGTTGGGTATATGCTGGGCTTGAGTGTGTGGGGGGCACCACTATATATCTATATACACACTAAATACAACAGGAAAATGTTTTCATGAGCAGACTAAACAAGATTTTTATCAAAATTGCAAACTTGAGTTAGCTTATCAGATCAAACATCAATATAAAAGCTTCATTTGTCTGGGAAGAGACATTTTAGGAGAGAGGGTACATAGCTCTTTCCCTTTGACAATTGTTCACAATTGTTCACAATTTTGAAGAAGATTAAATGTAAGATAATGTGACATTTTTGACTGACAAAGTAGTCTTGAAGGTTTGAAGGGTATCACATTAATGCCTTTGAAAATTTGTTTGCCTTTTTCAAAAAGATTACACCCAAAGTCGTGCAAGAATTTTGATCAACAAAAAAATCTTGAATTTTTAGATATTGTTGTTTATCATTGTAATACTGTTCAATCTTTATGAGCAACAGCCCCCTACCAGAGGACCCTTCCCCCACCACAGGACCCCCCACATCTAACTGAAATTACATCAGGCTTACCCATAGAATATTGTTCTAATACCATCCACATGGCTAGCAGGCCTAAGAGAAATGTTGATTTCCTTGTCCCAAAGCTGGGAGTAACTAATTAATTCTCATAATTGGGGAGTTTCCTTCCAATGTATAATTCCTTCTGATAAATTCCTTCAAAGTGTCCAAAGTCCGGGGAAGGACCCTCTCAGCTTCTCCAATTCCTCCGTCCCAAGACCATCAAGCAAATCCTACACTCCTCATCGTATGTCAAATATAGCTTACAATAACAAAGACTATTATCACCATAAATTTTCCTTCCATTTCCATCAGTATGCCTCAACTGAAAAATTCACTTCTTTTCAACCCAAGATTGTGTACAGTAGGCTGTTGAGTGTGTACACAGGTACAGTGTAAGAAGTAATTGTCCCATAGACAACTATAGGAAATAAATTTTATTTGTCCTGGCCACAATTAGTGGAGCAGCAGACCTGTTAATATCTAGTCCCGATACCTTGATAACAGATTTCCTAATGAGATCTTAAAAATGGTTATAAATGAATTGCAATTTCATTTAATACCAATTAAGGTTTTCCTGTCTTCCAAATGCTCTTAAAGGGTAAGAACAATTTTCCCAACTTGAAGTAACTAGCAAAGTAGCCTGCCCTAGGCTGTTGAGAGTCATGTGACAACATATTTTCTCCTCAAATGTGAAATTTACAAGAAGTACCAGCTTGGTTTAACTTGCATTGAAATACTGAAGTCACAAAACCAGGGAGCTGTGATAAAACATCATGAAATTTTCTTTGATGAGAAATAGACAGAAACTTGTGATATTCAACTGTTGCTTAAAAACTAGTTAAAGAGGGTGGAGTGCTCTTGACCTTTAAATGTTTACCATATCAGTGCAATTAATCACAAAGCTGACATCAAAACAGATTAATGTCAACATCACTTATTGAATTAATAAAAATACAACAGTACAGATAAAACTATATTTTTTTCTTTCAGCTGTTTCCATGTTTCCCAATCTCTTAGCCCACAAAAAACTTATCACATTTACAAATCCAGGAAATGTTGATGCTGATAAATTTAACAACATTGCCAAACAGCTGTTAACCACAACATTTGCAGATACTGTTACTTATGAAAGCCATTTATGGAACTACTGGATTTTAATTATATATTTAAAGGGCGACTGCACTCACCTAAATCTATATTATCACATATCACAATGTCTACAGGAATAACAACCTTATTGCAAGAACCTCTATTGCTCCATTTGGAAATTTATCTCAATTTTCTTCAGAATAACACATCTCAGGTCAGATGAACTTTTTGGAATCACTCTAACGTAGTAACGGAAGCTATAGAACCACTTTTTCTTTTAAGGGCATAAATTTTTCTCTTTATTCTGTAAGTGCATACTTTACTGCAAATACTGCTCCGTTAAAAACTTGCTAATCCACTCAACAATTTTTTTTTTCTTTTTAGCAGACAGCATGCCACAGCCCCACTGTTTGGGAATCCAGGTACTCAAGTTTGAAGTTTATTTGAAGTTTGAAGGTTTAAAGTTCTTTATTTCCACTGAAAACATAATAACAAGTTTTGTTTTATTTAGCCGACACTGACTTGAGCAAGCTTTACATGAACATGAAAATATTTTCTGTCTCAGCTCAAAAAGCCAAACATTAGTTATAAAAGACATAAGATAAGTAACCTTTGCAATTTACACAGCAAACAACTCATGCACTTTACTATATCTAGATGAAGTCTAAAGCAGTGCTTCATGCGTCTTTCACAAATTTTATTCAAGCCTGGGTTAAAAAGGAATTATTATGTTTAAAATGCTCTAACAAAAGAGTACAAAGAAAATAGCTCAGACACTATCCAACAATTCAGTCTGAATCATAAACCCCAGCAATAGCAACATTTCTTCAAAATACTATGCGCAAGAAGAGCCATGGACGTTGCATCATTTGAAATGTTAAAAGTTCGGGGGAACAAATTATTCTTGAGCAACAACAAACAACTGAATTTCTATCTATGGGAAACTTATCTCTTGAAAGGAAGGCTAAACTGCCTTATTTTTGATAATCAATCACCTAGTGTCTAAAAAAAAGGATGAATTTTTCTTGCAAAGCAAATGCAGTATTTCCCTTTAAATGATAAATGCTGTTACCCCAATTTGAATAGTTATACGATATAGACTATCCTGTTCCATGATTGGCTCTTGATAGTCATGTGACAGCATCTTCTTCTCCTCAAATGTGAAGTTTACGAGGAGTAAATTGCTTCATCTTGTTTCACCCTGGATATGTTGATGTCATGAAATATTATGAAAAATACTTTGAAAAAAAATAATAAAACTGTAAGATTCAGATGTTGCTTCAAAATAAGTTTGGAGTAATTGCCATTGCAGTATGAATCTCTCCCTTTCCCAGCTCAAGATAGAAGGCAATCGGCACAATACATGGCCACATCTTCGTAGGATATAGTACTACCCAAACCTTTCCATTGGACAAAAGAAAATATAAAGAAACAAAAAAGACCCTCATTTAACCTGGGCCAAACCAAGATTATATAACTTCATACATGCAGTAGTATATACACACCTCTAATCCATCTAGACTATCTTTATCAGGTACTTTGTCATATTGCACTTTACTTCCCGACCTTTCTCCGTTCTTCTGTCTCATTTTCTCAATCTTTTTCACTTTTCTCTTTTTCCATCTGGCTTTTAAGTTAAACCTACTCTGGGTCTTTTTCCTCCCTCGAAGGGGGCTACCTGAGTCATCAGTACCCGTTTCTGTCACATCAGATTCATTGTCATTTGCTCTCTCTCTTGGTGAGGGAGGAGGGCGATTAACGGGGGCGTAGGCCGGCATGTAAGCTTCCATGTCTTCCGGGGCACCCCGGCAACAGCGACAGCACTTGCACGCTGCACAACCCATTTTGAGGAGGTAATGTGCCCTCCGGGGTGCAAGCACATACCTTCACATAAACCAGTATTTTTTATGAATGCCTGGATCCTAGACTGTGGGAGAGTTGAGCAGACAGTAAATAAGTCCAGACACATGACTTGGTAAAGTACAAAAGGAAATGAATAATTCTTCTCTGAATGTTTGAGAGGGCAAAGGTCATGGGTAAATGAAAAGAGGGCATTTCTTGTTGGCACAACTACACTCCAGGTTGACACAGGTTGCTCACTTCCTGAGGTAAACGTTCGACCCTTTGTGAGTAGTATGTACAAATGGATCTAAATGTCTATTTTACTATTTTACTTCTATCCTTAAGTAAACATTCAACAGTAATGTTGGAAAACATGAACTGTCTTTCAAGCTCAAAACTTCACATCACCTGGTTGGTTTTGACAATATTCATAATTTAAATATCAAAAAACAAAACTTTACACTTGTTAAATAATTTTCCATATGGCACATATTCACATTGAACAAATGTTTTGTTTTTCACAACATTTTGCAAAAGTTTCTCTATTTCAGTCTTTTTTTCACGATTGTACTGGACGATAAATGCAAGTTTAGTAAACGATATTTTCTCTCACAAAATGGCAGCGTTTTGTTCCAAGGGTATGAGGATTTTTAAGAAGATTGTAGGAAATTTCCGCTTTTAAGATTTCACTCTTCAGCTGTTGTTACATATATTTCTGAAGCACAAAAACACTCAACATCCGCAGACATATGTAAGTATTCCAAATAGACTTAAAAATTTTGAACCCACATCTTCGACAAAAGATAAAATATTTATTTCAGATCAGATGATGAAATCCGATTGGAAAAAATCCTCAGATTATCTCAAAGCTGCACTGATTGGTTTTTTAATTAACAAAAACTTCTCTTTATTCTGCTTTGTATGTTTCTATAAGGGCCAGCCGACATACAAACCAAGCAAGCACGCCCAAAACATGTGCTAACATCCAGTCCAATGCTGTGCAATATAAACAGTGCTTAGCCTACACTACTGCAGTAACAGCTATGAAGATACTACTGCCTTGTCATATTACTAATGGAACTACTATGGGCAGAAGCTGCTGTGTGTGTGTGTCAGCACACCAAATCATCTGAGTCATTGCCACTCTCTCTCTAAATACATCCTTCTCCTCATTAAAACAGTGCATCCTCTCATCTCATCTTCCCACCTCACACTACGTCACATCATCTCTTGAGGGAGACACACACACACATTGCATCTCTATCTTCTTGTGCTGTACTCTGTTCATAATATGCATCAATTATGATGACTGGACACAGCACCCATCTTCACTGAACAGACTGCTAGTGAGTTCATTTTAAATTATAGGCCTAAAGACAAGGCACTGACTAAGGTCATGATTTGTCTGTGTTTGCAAATAGGTAACATCTGTGCAGGGGACCCATATTAAATTTAGGACATCCATAGATGGGGGTATATTAAATTTTATTGGTTGGAAGAGTTTGATGTAAAGACAGTTTAGAGGAAGATCTATAGATGTGGAGTGGAGGATAAGGAAAGTTTGTAGTAATGGCGTAAGTAAAACATTTCTGAAATATCTCCATGTTACCATGGATTGAAGATCCTATCATGTACTATAGCCTGTGGGGTTATGATTATGGTAAGTTGAGGGTCTGATTAGAATGGTTCAACTGGAAAATCTAGACTAATTTATAGGGCTTGTGTACAGGATGAACATGGACTAGCTAAGAAAAAAACTCAGTTTGAATATACATGATGTAAATGGTATTTTGCTGAAGTAATTGAATAGCTGAAAACTGCTACATGTGGGGACACCTCTGACCTGTCCATCAGTGGACCACATGCCTAGGGGACCATCCCCTATCATTTTTCATTTATTTTTTTTTGATTTTTTTTTTTTCTTCATGCAAACGTTTTTTGAAATTGTTGTTCACTTTGATGATCATGGTTTTATAAGTTGCTATGTTTTGTATTGGATTATTTTATTGTTTTAATTCTATTTATATCTTATTTGGTGTATTACTGTTGTATTCTGCTCTTTTTTCCTCTCTTTTATGCAACGCACTTTGAGGTCATCCGCTGACGTAAGGTGCTATATAAGAATAAATTATCATTATTATAATTATTTTTATTATTACTGTTTTGGAGAATCAGTCCACAAAATTACTAGCAGTAGCCCCCAAAAATATTTGCACTGATACTAACAAACAAATGAATGGGGTCATTGGTACCTTATTGTTCCTCTTAAAGGTCAAATTCTCTCACCCAGAACAGTACCAATTCTCCTAACCTTCTTACTTAATAAGACCCTCCCACTGTTGACTGAGTTTTGTAGTCATCCAGACAAAATCTTAGTTTATTGCTTCAAGGTGAGAATAGAAAAGTTCAGTGTGTGTAATCAAAACATTCTCAGTACATGCTGTGTTTGGTATCCTGCATTGTTTGGAATGAGCAGTCAATCAAAAAGCTGAGCCAATTGAGAACTTCTGTTACCCACTACAAGAAGTGTAGTTTGGGGTGAGAGGATTGGCCCTTTAATATCTGATGCAGCACAGTTTCAAATAACAGCAAGTCAGCCATGTCTGTCATGAAGGACACTGTTCTGGTGAGTAACATATATACAAGGAAGGGTCTGAATGCATGGAGATGTAACTGTTGCCATAATTTGGGACTTATTTGGCAGTTCACTTCTGAATTGGAAGGGTTTTTGTTATGAGGATTTTATCATATTTGAAATGGGTTGGGTGTGTCAGCAGATTTGGGTGTTCCTAATGTGGGCTAAACCCACTTTATTGAGGGCCGGGTCACAATTGAGAGATTCATAAGTGTGGACATCAAGTTAATGCAGAATTTCATATCAATCTAAATATTACTTTAGAAATATGCCTTTCTATTATGTCAACACCATATGGTTCCAACTTAATTGAGGTATATTTAAAGAGCTAAAAATCTCATGCCAACTACAATTTACATAGAAGTCCACACAAATTCTCAACTGGCCCAGACTGAGTGTTTGGTCTAACAGTTAGAGCATCCGCCTCTCATGCGGAGGGCCCATAGGTTCTATTTCCAGGTCAAGTCAAGCAACAGCTCTAATTTGCAGGGGAAGGATCAAGCATGAGGACAATTTGATAGCCCAAATGGTGAATTGTGGGGGCGCTGTGCCAAAACTACTCTTGGCAGCACCTGCTGCAAAAAATTTTTAAAACACATTAATAGGCTCACAGTGTATGCCTGTGCTATGAATTCAGAAAATTCAAAGAAGAGCAATTGGAGTACAGAAACTAAACAGGCCTGAAAAAGTTTGACAAACCTGGGAAGAGGTAATATATAGGAAAATATTTAAAAATTTGTGAAATTCCACATAGCCATGAGGGAAATTTTCATTTTTGCAAGGAGTGCTGCATTTAAGAAAGATAAATTTCACTTCATTTCGAAAAAAAAAAACAATTTTCAGGTCTAAGGAAGAGGGGAACATTGCTCCCCTTTAAATTTCAGAGAGGAGCAGGAGGTGACAGCGAAATAGGGTCACATTTCCTCATACCCTTATGAACTTGTTCCCTGAGGAGTAAAGACTTGAAAAAGTTGTGCCTGATGTGGAAGAATATCAATTGGTTGTAACATCTGGGCAAAACCATAGCTGCATTTATGAGGCAACAACAAAAGCTGTAAACCACATCCATGTGTAACTTTCAACATCCAAAATCAGAGTCACTGTGGCATGTAGTGCATGTTTGAATCACTGCCAAACAGTGAACCCCATGACCTATGACCTACATTTTCACTTCACTTTTTCTCAAATGGAAACAAAAGTATCAATCAGGAGCAGGGAGATCTACCAGAAATGATTCCAGACAGACTGTCTGATACTGATTACGAAAGAGTTAACAGTGGTTTGTGAAAGGGACATTTGTGTGAGCTAGATGTTTGTTATCTTCATAAAGGCAGTTAGTTGCATTGGAGTGACTGCTGTTGTAATTTAATGGACCATGCCAAATAATTTAAAGGGGAAAGGCATTTATCCCAATTTGGAAAAGTGTAGTAGTCTGCTGTAATTCATGATTGGCTCTTGAGAGTCATGTGACAATGTTTTTCTCACTAAATCATGAAACTGAGGAGAGCATCTCGTTGGTTTACCTAGAGTATCCTGATAGTTGGAAGCAAAATAAGAAGAAATCTGTGAGAAAACCTTAGTGTTCTTTCAAAAGACATTTGGGGTGACTACTCTTGCCCTTTAATATAATAATTTTTTCAAAAGTTTTTTTACTTTCATAATGAAAGCATTGGCTGATTTATTTGAACACATATACCCAATTAACTAAAGCTCGTGCTGATAGAATTGAATAGGACATTTAAGCCAATGTTACTAGAGAAAAAGGTATTTTCTAGCGTGAAGCTTGTCTCTGTAATTGCAGCAGTTAACCCCTTTTAAACCAACCTTGTTGCTCTATTGAGCAAATAGTCTTTGAAGGGGGCAATGGCCTTTAACTTTTATTGATCAGATCTCAAGATACCTGAACAGGGAGTTCTCTGAGAGATTCTGGATTATTAGTTGCCAGCTTGAGATGGCTAAAACTTGCTATTCGCTTCTAGCGTCATGTATGATTTCATTTTTTGCAAACTATAAGCTTACCAAACAGAATTTACCATTGTTTGGGTCCTTTTGGACCCAGACGGAGAGCGCGGCTGTCACCCATCTTTACTGTTTCAGGCAGAGCTCAAAACTGCAAGTAGCTACCCAAAAATTCGGCCACAACAACGGGGGAGACAATAGTTTAATGTTACGGGGTCAATAGCCTACTACGGAAGCTCATGCGAGGCGTGTTACGTCCGCTTTTCTGCCCACTCCGGAGGTGCCCAAATATGCCCCGATTGGAGCACAAGGTAAGGTTTAAAGGGAGAAAGCACTGTCACTGTAGAGGTTATTTTTACATTGGTTAAATCTCCTCTTACTTTCTTCATAAGTTTGTCATTTTCTCTCTGACCAACCCCTCCTGACCAGCTATACTCATTCTGTCTTACTTTCTTGTCCTATATAAATTAAAAGTCTAAGCCATGAACTTTCCCAGCACACAAGTACAATGCCACCATGCCATACTTTTCTTTGCTCTAGCAGCTGCCTTCAACCCTACCCCTACCACCAGATTCCATCAGTATCATGTCTCTGATAATGGTAGCGGGGGAAAACTACATCAAAGCAATTGGACAGGCAAGCAGGAAGGAGGACCTCTGCAGGTGATTTCTGGCAGAGGTCATCCAGAGCCACTGTGCTATTAAAGCTTGCTAATTGGCTATAGGGACTTAGTGGGTAAGTATGGATTACAAAGAGTAGATAGAAGGTAAGGCGGGGCGTCGTAGACTAACCCCTGCTCCTAAGGGTGGTGTCCAGGGGAAAAAAAACCCAGTAGAATTCCAGGTGGCTGTAAAGCCCCTGGAAGCTCTGAGGGTTTGTAGCCTATCTCTGGGTGGAAATTAAGTTTCAGGAGAGGTGTATTATTATTTTTTTTTGTTGACATAACAACTAACTATGCTAAGTGGGGGAGGAAGGCACCTGAGGGGTAAAGGACAAAAATCTGAGGGAATAAAAGCCTGAACATGCCTTCCCATAGTGCCCCCATGGGTCTCTGATGACAATACTTGTATTCATAGTATTATTCAAGGAAGCTACTTATAGATGAATCCGGACAGCAAGTGATGGTCTGATTTCAGTCAGCTATAACTGGGGTCTATCACCTTTTAATCTGCGGCAATGCGCACTGTTTAACAAGGAATTTCCTAATGGCTAACGGTAACCCTAATCCCTAACCTAATCTCTAACCCAGACAAAGAATACAATCCCTACAATACAATGGCAATAGCAAATCAAGAAACACCTTGCTAAACAGTCTGCATGTTCCCAATCTTTCAATTTCCTTTCTTACCAAAATCATGGATGGTTGTACACTAAAGCTGTAACTTTCTTGATTCCTTCAATTTTACTGAATATGAGGGTTTAAAATTCATATAGACAATACATAAGGATATTTCAGGCCCATGGACCCCACTGGTGGCTGCCTATGGTCACTGAACACAAGTCCTGATTGAATTGGTCTAACACAAAAAAATATTTACCATTGCCAGGTATATAAAATACTACATAACCACATCACCTCAGTGGGTGAATTTAATCTGAACCAATATGGCAAAATTTTCCTTAGTTTGATGATACCATCATTCTTTGAACCACATGCAAAACTTTCACAAAAGTCAAGTATTAGTCCCCTGGGAAATTATCAAACATTTGCTATGAGACTATGAGTAATTCTATCAGAGCTTAACTTTTACAATATCCCCATAAGAAAGACTATAAAGGGTTAGGCTGGGCTTCATGCCAACCTCGTGACTTTTATGTCATTCTACAGTTGAAATCGCTGAAAGAAAATTCTGGTCGGTGGAAGTTATATATCCAACAGTAGGCAGAGGTGGGTTAAGACCACCATACAATACATCATGATGTCGTCAAGGCCTACTCATATCTATGTAATTACATACATATTTCAACACCACGATCTTGATAACAAGAAAATGAATATGACTTGTGAACATTTATTGTTAACAGAGATGAATGTGAGAGAAGGTTGATTTGTGGTGCGCATGTGATTACGAGTGACATGACCCTGTAAAAAATTTACAATCATCTTTGTAGGGACCCCTTCTAAAAACACATTAATCAGCAAGTGTTCTGAAAGAGGCATCACACATGTACTGTCCATACATACAGTTAATTCTGTCTGAAGATGCAGGTTGACAACCTGGGTGGTGGCCACACATGGTCACATGACATGAAGGACACGGCAGGGCCCATTTTAGAGGCAACATTTTTGAGGGAAGCGGCTGGGTGGGGGAAAACTTTAGAGTATTCTCTAACCATATACATAAAGGTTTTTAATACTTCCTCTTACCCATGCTTGGGAGATAGGAAAAAATTGGGAAGGGATAAACCCCTAGCTCGCAGCCCCAGCTTCCTCCAGAACCATCAATGCATACCATCAGCTGCACTTAAATTTACTAACTTAAAAGGGAAGTCAGTTGCACTTAAATTTACTAACTTTAAAGGGAAGTCAGTTGCACTTAAATTTACTAACTTTGAAGGAAAGTCAGTTGCCCTTAAAATTACCAACTTTGAAGGAAAGTCAGTTGCACTTAAATTTACTAACTTAAAAGGGAAGTCAGTTGCACTTAAATTTACTAACTTTAAAGGAAAGTCAGTTGCACTTATTTACTGACTTTTGAAGGGAAGTCAGTTGCACTTAAATTTACTGACTTTTGAAGAGGAGTCTGTTGCACTTAAATTCATGAAGGTGGGGGTTGTATGCGATAGCCTACAATTTTTTGTTGTGTAATTTACACATTGCCTTTAAAGGGAAAATACCATCTCTTCAATTTAAACTTACATAATTCACCAATAATGTACTGCAATTCTGTTCATGAATGATTGAAAAAATTGTTAAATGCAGTTTGGGTTACCTTTGAAAAATGTGTGGCTAATACTTGAACATCACGAGAAAATTTGATGAATTGAGCTGAGTTGTCAACTCTAAAAGATGGTAGTGTCAACTGAAGCTATGTACCAATCTAGCAATACACTGACATGCGCAAAGGGCGGGAGCATATTAGGAAATGAGCCAGGTATTTACAGGTTTCTGAATTTTCAACCTGGAGTTAACCCCATCTAGACAACTTCAGCATTTTCCCTTTCAACCTGCAGTACTGTATATGGCAGGGAATGAAGGGGTACTGTATAAATTTCTACGAAATAAGCAATCATTAAGGGCAAGTATATATTGCTGAGCAGTGTCTGTCACTAACTTGTAAAAACAATCATCCATTCGATACATTATTTGTCTAGCCTCATGTCTATGTTTTATGAGGATCAACAAAACATCAGGTGTTTTACATAAAATATCCATGTGTTGAGGTCATGTATCGTGAGACTCACTGGTCTAGATTTATCTAAAGGTACCAATCAGGTTTTTCAACTAAAAAGAAAGACCTGTAAAATGGTCCAGAGGGACTCTTCAAACAATATTAAATATATCAGAGAACCCTCATGAGGAGTTTCATAGTAGATGACCTCATACATCAAGATTCTAGAGCCAAGTTCATACTTTAGTCTGTGAAAGTGGTTTCCACTTCTGGCAAGGTACAGAACAACTTATGTCTGTCTAAGTCCCCACCATGGATACAATACCTGTTTCCACCAAGTTGTGTACAAACAGGGGATCAGATCCCTATTTGAATTTGTGCAGGGAACAATTTGCAAGTGGGAATGCTCTTGTTCCTGGATCAGTTCTCGGGAGCTCCATCGCCCCTGTCATAAGGATCAGACTAAGTGCAGGCAATAAAGAAAACAACTAGAAATGGGAACACAAAAGGAGACCAAGGTAACTTGAGATCAATGATGCACTCCATACAGAGCAGTTCACCACTTCCTGTCACTTGAGGTGGAAGAGGCAATCACATCTCACAACGGGAATAGCTCTTACAGTTTGTCACAAAATTTTCCAGTTAATCGAGGTACGAGCAATCAGCATCATGGGATCAAACAGAAACACCGTCAAAGTAGTTCAATGCAGCTCTTTTCAAAGCTCTCACCCTTCATCCCCTTCCCCAATGTTTTTGCAAATTCCAAAGTATTTCAAAAATGGCCTATCAAGCAGAGGAATTACATCATAGTACCTTGAAAAACAATTAAGTCATGTAGAAAAAATACGTACAGCACAGTATACACATAGATAACCATTACGAGAACGTATAAACCTACGAAAGATGCAAGTGTTCTCAGTTGTCCAATACTTGTCTAAATTGATCACAAAGTATCCAGGAACCTCTATTTCATCCAGCTCTAACCTAAAACTGCCATGTTGAATCTAATTGACAATCAGGTGCTTGATGACAGAAAACCATTAATCTTCTATCCCAATCAACATTAATTAGTCACATGAAATAAAAGCACTACTGCATACTTTACCAGCTGGGCCATGTACTATATAGCTATTTTAATGAGAATGAACATGTCACCCTGATGATAGCCCCTGTGGGCATTCACATGTCATTGCCATCAGGGTGGGGTGATTATGTGAAAAGACTGTCCCCATTGAAGTAATGAAATATTTTTCACAAGAGAAAGCCATTTCACATATACTTTTAACAAACCCAAAGTATTAAATTATACCACTTAGGCATACCCATGCAGGCCTATTGCACAACCTAGAATTTCTGCTGATACAAACATTAAAAAGTTTTTTTCAACTCAATATTGCAGCAGGAAAGCCAACTAATTATCCAAAAAATATCTGCATGCTACATGGGTATCACCAATCTATTCCATGCCTCCTAGCTCCCCTACCTCCATACTTACAACCAGCCCCTTCCCACTACTTCCATACTTGGCATATAGATGCTAATGTTTCCATGATGAAGCTGTTACACCAAGTAGACTGCTACTAGCTGCAGCACACAGCTGTACGTCCCATAGAAACCAACCATAAACATTTAAATGTTTTTACAATGACTACTGCACATTTAGATACCTCAAATTCTTGCCCTTTTCAAAATCTTTGGAGCATTTCCTACTGCAAAAAGATGGGAATTCCTTCCATTGGTAAAGAACTGAGAAATGTCTGTCACTGTGGTGCATAGACTGAAGAAAGAATTTCCATGGATAGTTTTAAATGGACTATTATCCCATAGATGGCTTCATCTATTAACACTGCAATACCCAGCAAAAGCATGGGCAAGACCGGATCTTGATGAACCATGGAGTACAGGAGTTCAGGGGGAGGGGACAGCAGATGAGACACAACATTATGGGTTACTATGCAGTCCCTTCCCCATTCCCAAAATCACCTACCATCACCGCATGCCACATGGAATTTCATGATATGACATTTTAAAGACTCCTTTTTGACAATCCTTGCATTTTTTTGGAAGTCCATGATTACAGGGGGCTTGCCTTTAATTTTGCTTTTATTGTGATGCACATGGTACACCAGCCATGTGGCAAAATGGCCCTGCTTTCTCTGCATATACATCTTATCTACCTAAACCACACCTGCAAGTACTTTCAGTAGGGCAACTTGATCCCTCCATACTATGTGCAACTCTGCCAGGGAGAACAGACAAAGACAGGGGAACACGTACCCCTCCCTGGGATTTCATAAAAATAGTGGAGAGCTCATCGTCCCAATTAATCTGCCAAATTATCTGAATCGGCAATGCACTGAAGTAATTATCTATCAAAATGATTAAGTTTGGATATTGCAGTAGGAATAGAATGTAACCCATTTGCCCACCATATGCCATTCATTTCCTGCATAGATGCTTACATCCACCATGGGTCTACACAGCTATGTTTCATGAGCTCAGGTTTCCAGAGAAAAATCATAATTGACTTCATCAACTTGTCTAATTTCGATACCCCACAATCTCATTCACTGATGTTGTTCAGGGAGTGTAAACAAATGTTTTGTAAGCTAACCTCTTCACCCTCCCCCCTCACCCTACCTAAAACTTTTAAACTAATGTGATGTTAGAGGATAAAGTTCTCTAGTATTTGTTAATAGCACACTGTCATCTGAAACAACTTATAATTGGACCAGCCTAGACTGATAACTACAAATTCAGTTAATCTATACATTTGCGCAGCTACATTTGCCCTGCTATACAATGCATAGGCCTTGGTACGTCCAGACCTAGGTTTGCTGTCACTACATCACTGTAAGCTAACCTTCCCAGCAGGTATGGAATATATTTGTGTCACTGCCTAAATAGTGTAAAAGTGTCATGCAATAGCACGAATGAATGCCCACTTCGCAGGTTAGAGGTGGCCGGGGCTTGTCTCAGAGTTTCCCATCAAACAAATATTATTCTGGACTGTCTTGACATTCTTGACTGTGTGTTTTCATGGCTAGAAGGCCATGTGAGATGTACGAAGATATATATTGGAAATCACTTGCAGCATGGTCCGACTGTCGATGACATATCCAGTTGAGTGACGTTTTCAAACTGTATTGGTTCTGCACCAAAATTTTCGGCAACAGAATAACAATTGAATATTGTTATTAGGAGAGGGTTTAGTAATTGCAGGTTTGTGAGTATTTGCATAATATTATTTTGGCAAATCTCTCAATACAACATTTGTCTACCTCATTACCACAAAAATCCAGTACCATACTGAACTTTTTAGCAGAAACCTAGCCAAATTGTGTTGACTGATTTGCGAAAAAAGTGCTACCATTTTGCGTGTAGGTACTACAAAAATTAAAAAATTTTTGGAAAGGGGAGGGGGGCACCCTCTTCCCTTAAACCCCTCCTCCAGGCGGCATCTAGCCTCTCAGAACTTGGGAACTATACAGTGACTTAGACACCTGGCACTGGTGTGACAGTTGTGGCACCACCAAATTTACCTAAGGAATGTCCTTCAAAAATTTTTAGAGCAATCTCTGCACAGGTGTTTATTTGAAAGAAACTACCAGTGATTGAATTTTGAAAGAATCTGTCAAAAGTTGTAGAAGTTTCTTACACTTATTTGCAAGGTCAAAAAAAGGATCAAATACTGTACCATTTCATTGTTACTAGCTCTTAAATTGAAGATTTTTGCCAAAGTGAAGGGAGACATCCAATCCTAGGACCCTTCCTAAACACCATCAATTCAGAATGCCTTGACAGAAATGCCTACCTGTAATTCACAGTGCACAAACCCCTGCACAGATTGCTCACTCCTTCAGGAGCTCTGGCTGCATTTGTGTACTTTTACGGTACACACAAACATATTCTATAAAGATTTTTTATTTTGATTGAGCAGACAGATGTTTCAAAATAAGAATGGAGTGACATGATTGGCCTATAGCTAGATCCCCTGAGTTCACATGACCCACAGAGTACTGGAAAAGGTCTAGCTGTATCTTATAATTCTACAAGCCATGCAACCTTGACTATGGATGTGACCCTACCAACAGGTACGGGTGAAAGCCTTGACTTTACTTGACAGTTTAAAAGAGAAAGAAAATATCAGTTGAGCTTAAATGTTTGCACTACATACTACTGAAGCACTCCCATGGCCTATTTGCAATTCCATGCTCAAATACAGTGCTGGAATACAGTGATGTTCAATTCCACGCTAAAATAGACCTACAGCGTTGTTTGATGTGTTCAATATTCATTTATTATTAGAACACTCTTAGTGGTTAAGGGCATGCAGAGGTGGGATGAAGCCCAGATGCAATGGAATGAAGATTGCAAGAAATAAATTTTTAAGTTTTATATTTTTTGTGATTCTTGTAATGAAAATTGAACAAAATTTGGCAGAATTTTGGCATTGAGGATTGTTTCAGATTAGTCCTCATTGTTGCAATGTACTGTTTAAACGTTCTGCCAATAGCTTGGGCAGCATATTCTCATGCCCAGACCATGTTTTGTGGTCTAACGGTAAGAGCATCCGCCTCTCCCACGGAAGACCCGGGTTCCCTTCTCAGGGCGAGTCATACCAAAGATTCTAAGAATGGAACCTACTGCCATTGTGCGTGATGCTCAGCATAAGCAATGGAGTAGGGAAAACAAGCCAGTGAGCCACAACTGGAGAAAAGGCAGTGGTCGGCATGGCTTGAACCAATAGACTGGAAAGTGGGCTGTAAAACTCTGTCTAACTAACAAATCTTACTCCTGTATTTTCTTTTTGCAAAACAAGAAGAATTGCTTAAAACCTCTATTCCATTCATTTGCTCTATACCAAGTCTACAAATTCATTCCAAGAAATGAAACTCTTTTAACTGACAGCCACTGTAAAGGAGGGTTTAGCAAACAGTAAATCCTATAAGCTTGGTTGGAATGCTAGCAAACTTCATTCTAGTTAAATGTTTGTTTGAGCAACACATGTGACTGTTACAGGGACCCTTTCAAGTGGAGCTAAGCTGTATAATAGCTCTCACTCTTTGAGTAGACATCTCAGAGATTTGACAGGAAGATGATTACTCTGTACCTATTTTGCAGGGAATCACTGTAGCATACTTAGTGCACAGAGCGGCTAATACTCAGGGCTATGTCTCATCAGGGAGCTTTTATTTAATAACAACTCCCTCTGAGATCTAAGTATTAGGGGATGGAAACTAATGCAGAATAAGCAAACAAGTTTAAAAAGGTAGGTAAATAGATGAGTTTTACGTGCAATTCAGTTTCTAACCATTTTGGTAAAGTCTGGCCTGCCGTGGCCTTTTTCTCAGTTGTGGCCCACTGGCTTGTTTTCCCTAGTTTGCTTTATACTGAGCACCAAGGATAATGGTAGTTGGTTCCATTTTACAGTCTTTGGTATGACCCAGCCAGGAGTCACAAGCCCCAGACCAAGACTCTACGTACCAAGTTTAAAATTACAAGGCCTATTGAATGGGTATATGCATGGCCAGGTCTACAGGTTGGGGCAGAGTACTGTAAATGTCGACCTATAGCACCCCATCACTTGACAGACATTACAGAAGCCTAAGCCCCCTGAATGGCACACTCTTGTCTTCTATAGTACATATATACATGATTGTACCAATGCCAGGGGGGAGGGGGGCAAAATCACTGAAAAAGTTTTGCCCTTTCAAAAATGTTTGCCTTCTCATGGAGTTTAGATGCATCATAGTGCAAGATTTCCCACATTGGCAAAATCAACCATAATTGGGTTATTTCTAGTGGTATAACCACATTTAACCAAGATCAATGGGATATATCCCTTTCCCCATCCCACCCCCTGCCCCTATAGCTACTGTATGGGAGACGGCGAAGCTATGGATCTGATTCTGATAACCATTAGGCTGGAAACTCCAAATGGATAACAGCTGTTTAGTCCAACATTGTTTTAAAACCATGCAGTTCATCAGTTCCAGGGAGAAATTGATGGCCCAATAAACAGTCCCTGTCAGGCCTAATAGGATGTAGGCCCAATGTCCTCACAGGAGGTTCGATGGATAATTGAAGTAACTGAGAGTGGTCAATGTTGCAATCACATTCAGGACTTCTCATATGAGATTATTTGTTCATCTTGATTGCTCAAACTTTCTAGAGTCTGACAATTTCTATTTCTAAAAATACTTTTCAGTTGTATCTTTTCACTTGTCTTGGTACTGTCCCTACGATAGCAGTAGACTGGAAGACCATATCCAGGAGTCTGAAGGTTAAGTGACTAGCCAAATGCTTAGGCATGCAAGGTATGTCACACTTTTACCTCTTGATAGCATGGTCCCACATACCTCGCACTTGAGGTTACACCATGTTACCTCTCTTCCACGGGTAATGTATGCAGGTTAATGTGGGGTGGATGTTTAAATTTCGATCCACCTCCAAAATGCAGGGTTTTGCGCTTTTAAATGCTGTGTTTGTTCTATTTATGCAACGTCACAGCCTGCTGTTCATGGAGCAAATGACCCCATTTCTCTAACATTTTATAGTAATCAATAGGCCTATGCAAAATATTTGACCTTGTTACTATGGTATCATATACCCAATCAACCAAACACAGGGTACGTATACAAGAACATGCTGGAAAACACAGTGCTCACCTGCAGTTTTGTCTTTTTGTAAACAAGAGGCAATTACACAAACCATTGCAGGGTACATGAGAACAAGCCTTTATTGTGCTTTCCCATGGGAGATTGGTGCTTTCCCATGGGAGATTGGTGCTTTCCCATGGGAGATTGAAGGGGCCAAGATAGGAAAACAATTCATGACACCAACTGTTTGAGAGCTTGAGTCAATTGTTCGTGGCCCCACTGGGTTTGGTACCCTGCTACTATACCACCCCAACCTGGGAGATATCTGATATTATTTCTCATTGCCTTGAAATTTTGTAACTCCTTCTAAGAAATGTAACTTATGAGTATTACACACCTGCACAACTAAGTGTGAAGACTAAATGCCAACAAACCATTTGTCATATATATTTGGCCTTCAAATGTTGTACACAATAACTGTACTCAGCTACCTGGTCACACACCTACATGCTTTTAAATTTATACATGCAGTAATTTATCAAACAATTAGCTCCAATTTTGAAAAATTCCTTCACTCCTTGGATTATTGTTTCTACATTCCATTTCTTTTATACATCAGATACAACACAATGAGTCAGATCATGGTAAATTGTCACTATTACAAAAGAGGGCGCTGCTTGAACCATTTAATAGTCCACACACCAGTAGAGATGGGAACCTGTAGGTGTAAATAATAGAAGTGACAGGCACCAGGTCATTGTTCAAGGTGATGATCAAGCCCAATACATCTCTGTATGGAAACTTTTCAAACAACTCTCCTCCCATATGTTGTGTGTAATTTGCAGTTGAGAGTGAAATGTTTGTTCAGAAGACAGAACTCCAGCTGAGAAGCTACTGTGGTTGATTTTCAGTTAGCCATGAACTGGCTGGGGACACCAGAAATAAAAACATCGATCCTTAGGTTAGGTGTAATTCCTTTGTTTTGTGGCCCAATTATTTTTGAAAGTTTTGCACGACATAAATTGCATGTTATAGGTGTGAAATACATGCAAGTTATTACCTGGGATGAGTGCATGAAGGTGAAACATTTCGTTGAACACATTATGCACTTATCAATTGTTTGATGCACCCCATGACCCCTGGGAATGGTGTTTCATAGGCGTGTCATGTCCCACCAAATCTGATGACGAAGGGATACATCAAAGTACAGCTTTAGTGTGTCTAGCTGTGTCAATGACCATTCTTGCTTTCTAAATTTAAATCTAGGTGCATTATCAAATTCTAGTGTGTCTCCTCGCTGTTTCCCCCATCTAAATACCAGCAACAAAAGTTTGCGCCCAACTGAGGACTGTTCAAGCTTTCTGGCTGCATTCTACTTGAAGGACTTAGCTACGTAATTTTGAATGCATACTCCACTTTGGCCGGATGCATATTGTGTTCCCCTCTAAATCAACTTCCACGTAGTTGAATGGAATTGAGTGGAAAAAGCAATAGTATCAATCAATCAAGTTGATATTGTGCCTGAAGTGACCCAATACACAAACTGGTGGCAGGGTAGCTTGAATAAGGAGGAAATATCATGGGCATATTCTACAAGCCCCTGCCATCTACGGGCCATAAATGATCAAAGCATAGAACTTTATGGAGAGAAATTGAATATCATGCATCTTACCACATAAATGTCAATTAATCAATCAGTTAATTACCTTTAGAATACTAGTTTTACCAAATCATCGATGACCCTTAATTGAATTTGTTTACCACATCATGTGGGAGAGGGGGTGGGATGGGGCACTGGGGTGGAGTGAAGAAGATGTACAATTAAGAGCTAACTGCATGAACCGAAATATTTATGTTATGCTTGATCCTGTCACTATTTACTAAAATGTTGAGATAAATAAACAAACTGCAAACCAACTGCAAAACAAATAAACAGTTTTCACTTTTTTTTATAAAAAGACTCATAAAAGAATTTTGAAGTAATTTTTTATTATCTCAATTCACACTAGTTTGCCCCTTGTAATTAAAATGCAGTTCACATTTTTTTTTTTTTTTGGTTAAAGCAAAGATGTAGGCTAAATTAAAATGACTATAATATTAAAATGATTACACCCTAGATAATATATTCAGGCGCAGAGTAGGGTACATGAGTTTGGGGTTGTGTTTACATGGTGAGGGGGCAATTATCATTACTTTTTCAGCCTTCAAGGCCGGGGCATTGCAGACTGTCACACAAAAAGATGACTCAAGGTATGCTAGTGATAATTTTAATAGAATGTTAATTGCCATCTACTCATTCAAATCCACCAAATATGTTACCTTCCATTTCCATATTTTAAGTATACAAAAATGACAAGTACCCCAACCTTAAAGGGCCAAACCTCTCACCCCAAACTACAATTTTGGTACGGGTGTACTGAAATTCTCAATTGGCTCAGGTCTTTGACTGACAGCTAATTAAAACAATGCAGAGTACCAAAGCTTATATTACACAGCATGAACGGTACTCAGAGTGTTTTGATTACATACACTGAGTTTTTCTTCACTCACCTTGAAGCAATAAACTGAGATTGTATCTAGCTGAGGATGAATTTCAGACAATTGTGGGAGGGACCTAGGTAAGAAGGTTAGGAGAATTGGTACTCTTTGGGGTGAGAGAACTGGGCCTTTAACCCATATCCCACTGCACTCTCTTCCATTCACATTTCCACATCTTTCTTGATTTTCCCCAGCTTCCAGTCTCTTATTCCATAAAGGAAAAACAAACCTCTAGGGTTAGTACTTAGTTGTCATAAATAAAACTGCAGTTAGACCAAATTCTATATTATATATACAATTTTTCATACTGTACTTGAAACTTTAACATAGTCCTATCCTTTGGACCTACTGTATACCTATGGTATGAATGTCTTATTCAAGTGACTTTGTTAGTCTATACACAATATGTAAACCTCTCTCATACACTTTTTTATTATACCAATAAAATTAGTTATTTCAACACTTCTACTACCCTAATCACAATTTATCATATTTGCTCAGCTACATATTAAACTGAGATATTATTTGTACCAATCTACAGGTACTTGTAGAAGGTCACATCCCTTTTACAATGCAATGTATTGCATATCTCTTCTAATATGACTATGAATTACAACCATAAATTACTCAAGCCATAAACATGTGATCAGCTGCTTACCCTTTGATTTTTACGTGGGATGCTGTAGCCAGTGTTGGACACACCTCTGGCACCACCACTGACCTTTGATGTGGATGTAACAACTCTCTTCTGGGCCCTTGAGGTTGTATATGATCTTTGATTGGAAGCCATGATGGAATCAAATATATTTCTGGTTCCTGTCCTTTAACTTTTTAAAATCCAGTTATTTTGAAAAATCAATAATCGCTGAACTACAACTTTGCGAAATTCACAGCAAAATGGGTTTTTAAAAAATAGCTGGAGCTGGCTTGTTAAACCAGGAAGACTAAAAACTAAAACATTGCAAAAGCAGGAGAAGAAAATATTCCTGGAGCTTTTATAAAACTGTGTATAAAAACACAGATAATTGCCCCTCCACACACCACCTGTTAGAACGGTCTCTCTACAATGAGGCAGACACACACAGCTTACACTCGGCTCAATACTTTCAGCTCGGTGAGCTTCCAGTCCTGTGAGTGTTCCCTCAAAACTTCTGTTTACCATTTAAAAAGAACCACTCCTTCCCACATGCAAAGACCTTGGAATCTCACCCTAACTTGATCTGCCATGCATGGTAAGTCAGACAGAATGCACAGTTAGGTAGCTCCACAAACAAGGGAACTCAATGACCTCAGCTTACTAACTTCATATACAATAGCGGCCCCTCCCCCTCAACGGCTTGACAATAGTCACATTGGCAGTCGGATCATTGTGAGCAGTGGTGAAGCTTACTTTGTGGCATGCCTTCCTTCTCTCTTAAATTCCAAGCTAAGTATTCGCTTGTCACACTCGGATGACTGTCACACAAACTTCAATGTTAACAGCTATCTTTCTAAATGAGGTGTTGAGTTACAGCACCGCTTCTAAACAACTTTATAACAAAATTTTGCAAGCAAATTTAACTTCCAAACAAAAGAGAGAAAGGTCACAAGAGAGACTCTTGTTCCACACCATTCAAAAATTTCTCCTCTGTATTTGCCTTTATCATTTTGTAGTGAGACAGTGGCTCTCTCGGAAGGTGTCATATTACGGAAAAAGACAAAGGGGACGGTAAGCAAGACTTACTTTTTAAAATAGCACCTTGAGACAGTGATACTTGTAGGCTAGACAGCTGGGAAAATTCCAAGGGTTAAAATTAAGATTTTCAAAAGCACGAGTATTTCTCAACTTAAGGTCAAATAGGCAACTTTAAATAGCAACTTGTAGAAGTCAATATGTGCTCACTCTTTAATACCCTCTCGCAGGGTCACGTAAGCATTGCTGTAGACTTGCAAATTATTGACTATTACCTTTCAGTTTTATCCCTCTGATGAAACATTTTTGCAAAAGGGTCAAATTAGTAAATCCAATCAATACGATCTGAAAATTTCAAATTTTGAAGTTGATTCAAACTAATTGATATGAGCAAGTTTGGAATAATGGTCTTGGCAAAAGTTTACATGTTTAGTTGTACCCACTTTCAATAATTGTATCCCTTAATGCAAACTCAATGAAGTTTCTGTTTTGATGCAATAAATTCAACAAGATAGGATAAATTCTTTGGTATGTGATATTTGTTTTATATGATGCCATGACAGATGCCTATGTGAATTTGTTATTTAGATGATTTTTACTGCTCAGCTTGTGACGAAGTAGTATAAGTCTGGCAGTTTGTGGCCTTTTTTCTAGTTGTTTCTCTTCTTTTTTTCTTGAATGCTGCGCCCCGCACAATGGCAACAGGTTTCAGTTTTAACATCTTTGATATGACTATGATCCCACCAAGAGTTAACCTCTTTCCAGAACTCTCGACAAGTCAGATGCTTAACCGATCAGTCTGCTTGTTGTCAAAAAAAAAGATTTGTAGCTCACATTGAAAAAAATTGGTTGAAGCAAATATATTTAGTGAATTAAAACCAATCAATTGACTACATGAGAAGTTTCCCAAGAATTTAATTTCCTTTTTAGCAAATTTTTACATACCTTTTCAACCTTCTATAAAGGTACTTATAATTTTCAAAACCTTCCAGGCAGAATGTAATACTGTTGTGTACTTTTACATCCTATTCAAGCATAAATTTGTCATTCATACAGTCAGGTGTTAAATTATTTCCTTTTTTTCCTTGAAACATTTTGCTCTTTCCCAAAAAAAAAAAAAAAAAATTAAAAAACTAAATTTTGATACACTTAGCTGTGGAGGGATAGGTCAGGTGAGTCCTCACACCCAATCAAAATCTGTATTCACCATCTCCCCCACAAATTCAGCAAACACACAGTATGAAGCTAAAATGTCATTCACGTATAATTTCATCTACCCTCCCCCTTGACTCACCCCCTCACCACCCCTTCCCCACCACCTTCAAATTAGAAACCCTTATGCTACCATCAATAAATGATGCTTCTTAAAACACCATTCATAAGACCTATAGGACAGAATTTGGTGAATGCATACAAATGGCAGTGGCGTAGTGTAACCATGGGGGTGGTTTGGAGGGATGAAATTACCCCCCCCCCCATGACCCAAACTTGAAATGCAAAAACACCTAAAGCAGCCATTTTTTCCCTATCCTTAGCCTTTCCCTTATGTTGTGCTCCAAACAACCCCCCTCCCCACCCAGCCCCCCCCCACCCCCATGACACAATCCTGGCTATGCAACTGACAAGTGGTTTTTGATAATTTTTCTATTTCCAAAACTGATGCCACCGAGATCCTATCCCACAATCCTTTATACTTGTTATTCAGAAAAGTGAAGTGTTTATTGAAGGAATTAGTAGGGGTAGCCATAGAGGTGGTTTGGGGAGTTGAAACCCCCATGACCCAAACTTGAATGCAAAAAACACCTAAAATAGCATTCTTATTCTCTCCCCTTAGACTTTTCCCTCATGTTCTGCTCCAAACCCCCCCCCCCCCCATGACACAATCCTGACTACACTACACACAAATGGTTTTTGTTAATTTTTCTATTCACAAAACTGATGCCACTCAAGTTTTGTCCCACAATCCTTTGTGTCTGTTACTCAAAAAAGTGAAATGTTTATTGAGGGAATAAGTAAGAACTAGAAAAAAGCTGCAAGCTGAATACAAAAAGCTCCATTCCTTACATCACTATACTTGTCAAAATTATGAATACCAGCTTTTAAATACTTCAGGGCTTACCCCTGTGAGAAACGATTGTTGTGCTTTACTCACTTTGTCAATTGACCAAACAAATCCAGAACAGGAAAATCCCTTGTGTATTTGAGATTTATTCAGGTAATAAGCATCGCATTTGACAAGAGCACCCTCAACCCTCTATTACACAATTCTCTAAGATTTTTAAGGATTTGGGGATTTAGAATACCAGCAGGGAAACACTTTTCCAAACTTCTGATCCATTCTTTCTCCTAATACACACACCAAACCACCTTAAAGTAATTCTCAAGTGATACAAATCCAAGCATGGATTGAAAGTGGCTTCTAGTTCTTTATGATTTGAGCTTTCATTATAATTTCTTTACTTCATAGAATTCTGGGACTATATAGTAGGTCTGTAACAATATAGGATAAGGTCTGAGGTAAATTTTCAACATTCTCAATATTCTACAACATGATATTGGCAAATGAAATGAAGCATCATCTTCCTAACATAAAATTTCATGTACATCTTCTTTTTGTACAAGATTGGGAAATTCATATTTGCTAAAAATTGGGAAAGAAGAATTTGTGTCACAAACGTAGATTTAAAATTTGCACACCATACTGAGATGGAGCAGACCTATACACTCATCTTGTTGCTACCTACAACATTCTGTGGCAATAGGATAACTGTACCACATTCTCCACTTTTGGCGGGAAATGCTCAGCCCAAGCTCCCAAACTCCTATAAACCCTCTGAAAAGTCACATAATTATGCCTATCAGTGTTGTTGAAAAGTAGTCTCAGAATTTTGAGAGAAATTTTTTGAAAGTGATTGCATGCAGGACTTTGGTTCATGAATTGTCCTAAAAGCTACAACACACTGCTTTGGACAACTTGATTGCAATATGAGAAAGCTTCTTAAGACTGGTTGTTGTGGTAATGTCATGTCAGCCTGACAAAATTTGCTTGCAACCCAACTCACTTGAAACAGTTTTATGAGTGTTAAGGAAACTGGGCATAACCAAAATTCTTAATATTAATCACATAACTTTTAGCCATCACTTTTAAATTGATTTGCACCAGGTCAGAGTACAGTTTTCATGCAGGCCAGGTCGAGTAATATGCGGCTAGTATGTGAAACAACTGAGACACGAAACAATTGTGTAAAACTCATGAAAACTTTCTTGCAACAGGCAGTCACAGTCAAGCCCCGCTGTAAGCGTTAATGAGGCTTGTGACGTCATCCTCTAAAATGAAAACTCCGCCCACAAGAGAAAATCATGAGTTTCGCAGAATAGGTACCTCACATGCTGGGGGAACTTCAAGCTTCTGAATAATGCATAAAAAGGCGTTCCTTGTTGCTGTATCCTTGGTCATTTGAAATCTTAAAGTCTTTTCTTTACTAAAAATATCGTGAGGTATTGTTTCTTTCGCAATTTCACAGAGAAATTTTCCATCAAAAACAGGTCAACTTTTGGTGGGGTATTTTGACATGCCTCAGATTTTGCGAATACCTGACCGTATTCAGGACCATTGGGGTGTAAAACTTCCAAAATCGAGTGTTTGAGACATAAAGCTAACTACTGATACCTATTACACTACGAGCAAAACAACAAAATAGTCGCAATGAACGTTTTTGCAAGTTGGAATTTTGCACTTTTTGGCCACGTAGAGCATCGCACAAGGCGGTAACGTTATGGTTAACATATGGTAAACGATTGTCATTGTTTTTATTCTAGGCTGCTAACTAGGATACTATTTCAGTCATTATGCCAAGTAATAAAGTGAATTTTAATACGACTAACATATTGTAGGCCCTTTTAAGGTTTTAAACCACTAACAAATAACATTAAAATTTTACAGACAGGCCTAGTCTATACTAGGCCTTGGCCTATGCATGCTAAAACTGCACACTATGGTACATAGTGAATGTATGAATGTGTACTGATGATATGTGATCATCATACAGATACAGTACTACTTTACTAGTCCTCGCTTGCTGTATGAGTGAGTTTCCATTCCAGGAAAAAGCTTGTAAAAAATTTTAAGAGGCCTGTAGCACAAAATTATTGTGTCATATGCACCTTGTGAGTTGAATCGGAGCAATGTACAGTACCAACGATGAAGATGAAGAACCGAAATTAGCAAATTAGTGTTTACAGGTATGGCAGGCTACATGAAACAATTGATATATGCCCTATAGCCATTTATTAACACATACACTTTATCAGCCTGTTGGTTCTTTCATATGGTTTTACCAGACAAAGTCAAGAATTTTAAAAAGGGAAATGACTTGAGGAATATACTTAGAGTATATGGAATGCGCACCTATAAGAGCTCCATCAGTTTCAGGATTTTTTTGTTTATTATTTTGCCTGGGCCATTGTTCTCAGTTTTCTTACTTACCGTATTTTTGTGCTGTTGTGCTGAATCATATTTCTACACAAATGAATTAATTGTGCCTTAGTTTTCAGCCTGTTCCTGTTGAAATGTAATTGCCAGTTATAGCCCACACCTACTAGTGCTCTAGGCCCATTTGGGGGTTAAGGTCAAGATTAGAGCTTGCATTGCTATATACCCTTTTCTTGTATAATGGCACAAATGGGATTCTGAGTCAGTGTATCCTACAGGACAATTTTTCTCTACACAAGCAAAATGCCAATTTACTGACTTAAGAATTTTGGTTGTGCACTTGTGTCCTGTATCATCAGCTGTTAATTCTGATGGATGAAACCTCATATTTTCTTCTGAAACTGCCTTCTCATTTGAAGTATAAACTGTTGTCATTTTACACCACTAACTGAGCAAAGGAGAGATGAATAATGTAGCAATTGCCCCATATAGTAATGGCATATTACAGCCAAAGTTTTTGTCACTAACTTGAATTAACTTGATGGCCTGTTGTTACCTTGGACTCTCAGTTGATATGCCTCAAGTTGTGCATGGGGGTGGGGGTTATGTACTGAGTACCCAGTTCCCTAAAAAAAACTTAAGACCCACCCAGTTCCACATGCTGTTCACAACTTTTATTACTAAACAAAGTGTTTCTGATCCAAGGCTTCATTTCTTCGACCTCACCACCTAAGGATAAGGACTGACTGTATAGCGTTAATTACCCCAGAGTTCACAAACAAGCCTTACAAGAGAACTATACATTCCAATATCCCTCCATTTTACCTCTTTATTGTCTAGTTTAATGCCACAATTTTTTTGTCATGTTATTGTTTGCAATAATTTATGAGTCTAGTACAATAACTGTGATTTACTGATTGTATAATGTGGTGACGTGCAAAGTGTATGGCCATGTATGTCAAAAGGTTACCATGAGTCGGTCAATTAATAGGTGTTGTACATCGTGTCGTACGTTGTATTACTCTGTGGTGATCGACTCAAGGTACTGACGTACTTAAGATACAATCACTATAACCCTTGCATCGGTAGCCACTTAATCGTTACAAGGTTTTCAAAAATTGACTCTCAATGTAATTTTCCTGCTATATATATGTAAATCAAACGTAAAGGAAGACTCGACGAGGTTAACATGATTAATACTTATGTGGGGGTATTTTCTCGCTCGGTGTAGTTCCATTTTCGCGCAACTAATGCAAACACCTCAGTACGGGAAATTGGGCTTTTTACGTACGGTGCAAGGCAGCGTCAATACCTGCTCTAAACTTTGCGAATACCTGACCGTATTCAGAAATATTTCATGGTAATGTTAGATTTTTTAGGTGGATAAGGAAATTTCTGATATACCCTCTTTCTGGCATACCGTGCCAAAAAACTTGTTTTCGAGAAAAAACCAGATTTTCCGAACAGAATGAAAACTGTTTTTACGAGTTCAAAAAATCGTCTCACATTCATTGCTTTGTGTATAAAATACTTCAAAAATGTTGCGAAACTATCGGAAAAAGTGTTCTCTAATAATTTTAATGATGATTTTGTAAGATTATGTGTTTTTCATGTCGAAATTTGGATTTGAAAACAGTTTGTTTTTGCTAATTATATATGCAAAGGCTGTGACGTCATGCATACTCAAATTAGAAAAGAAGCGACTTTTGGTGGCTGTGGGGACTGGCTGGTCATAAGAAGTTTCAACTGGTAAAAGTCGGGCCAGGACAGTGTGGGGTAGCAGTACATTTCCCACACTTGTCCACTAAAAGATGCAACCTCTGACCTACAGGCAGTGGGGAATCAATGAGCGTGTTCTTACGGAGGGATGTGTCAAAGTTTCCCCAATGTTGGAGGCAAAGCAACTTGCTGCAAGAAGTGCACACAAGTGCATCATTTTACATCCAAACCACTTCTGAAACAAGTGTCAAAAGGTGCACACCCTCCCTTAAACCTGCACCTTCCAATAGACAGCATAATCAGAGTCAAAGTGAATCAACACAAATTTCTCATGTGCCATTTGAGTAAACTTGTTCTACACCTTACAGGTCAAACCATCCAGAACTGATCAACTGCTGTACTAGGGGATTTTTTCCAAGACCGACCAGATCCCCTACCTCATCCATTAAGATTAATTTGGCAGTCCAGTGGTTCTGTTTGTGTCATTAGGTAAGGTGATGTTGGAATCCCCTTCAGGATTAAATGCTGGTTATGCACTGTGCATTAAAGGCTTGATGTTATCACCTAAAACAACAATTTTGGCAGTTAACTACATAAATTTTCAATTGGGACAACTCTTTGATTGACAGCTAGTTCCAAAAATGCAGACTATCAAAGCTCATGTTACCCAGCAAAAACTGTACTGAGAGTGTTTCAATTAACACACTGGGGTTCTCTATATACCTACCCTGAAGCAATGAACAAAGATTGTGCCTAGAATTTTAGACAGTTGTGGGAGGGGCATAAGTAAGATGGAGGAATAAGAACTGTTTGGAATACTGGATTAGGCCTTTAAGGAATTCAAAATCAAAATGTTTGACAGAAATGTAGTTGTTCCATCTTGTGAGATGACTGTACCATTGACAATGCAGACCTAATTAATCAATGCAAAACACATACAACATTCTGATTACTTCCTCTACAAGGCACTCTAGCATTTAATACTTCCTGAGATAACTGTACCTGACATGAAATCAAACTTCAGAAAGTTTGAGGAGAAAAGTACTTTATCGTTCCCTGATGTTTACCCATAAATTTTGTTAGGGCTGCAGTTTCCTCTTAAACTACACCTCAAACATTTGACAGCTCTAAAAAAATCCATGTCATATTCACAGACACTCATATAGCCAAGAGGGGCATGAGGGGTCACAAGGGGAACATGCACCCCCCACCCCCAAAAAAAATAAAGTTTGTGACCCAACCCCCTGTCTGAAAAATAATAAATATCAAAGAAAAGAAAAAAATTTGCACAGAATGATAAAATACATGCAGGCCTACTAGAATACCCAATGAACCACTACAAGGTAACTTGAAATCAAGTATAATTAGGCCAGAGTTGAAAATCTAGTGCCATTTGCACCTAAGCTCCTTGACAAAGGCAGAAAAATTACTACCAGTGTTTACACTAGGGCCAAAAATATGTGTGGAAATTTCACATCTTCTCCAAGTTTTTTGGCCAGATTTCTTGTGGAACAGAAGAATCGGTATTTGCTGCAGATAAATACGTTCTTTGTGGGACTTGTGAATTGAAAGCTGGAATCTGGCAATCGTACACCTAAGAACAGGGAGACATCCCCACCCCTTAGAATCCTCCAGGCAAGGGAAACTCCTACATTGGTGGGTTCTTCTGTTTACACAGGCTACGGGTCTGCATATGCGAGAGTCTTATCAATCTGAACAAAACATTTTTTCAATTTTGTGGAAATTGGCATCCTTACATGTACAGTAACAACATGATTAGAATAGGGACAGTATGACATGGCAAGTAAAAGTATTCACAATGAGCTGGGACACTACAACTCTGAAAAATTTACACAAATGCAGAATTCTCCTGCTGACTTGGGTGCAATATGGAGCCACACTGCAGTAGGCCTTAAAGGGCCAAACCTCTCACCCCCAACTACAATTTTGGGACCTGGGTACCAAAATTCTCAATTGGCTCAGCTCTTTTATTGACAGCTCATACAAACAATGCAGAGTGCCAAAGCTTATATTGCACAGCATAAATGGTATTGAGAGTGATTTGATTATATAAATTGATTTTTTTCTATATTCGCCCTGAGGCAATATACTGAGATTGTGTCTGGATGAGGAAGAATTTCACACAATTGTGGGAGGGGCTTCAGTAAGAAGGTTAGAAGAATTTGCTCTGCCTGGGGTGAGAGAACTGGCCCTTTAAATGCAGGGAACTGCTACCCTCACCAACATGTTTCCCAAATTTCAGTCAAATCCAAGGACCTGTTATGTAGAGTATAGTGCAACTTCTGGCACATGTGCCACCTCAACAATACCATATGTTCAGTGTCATTTCTTTTGGCAAACATGTATGTTCCATAAACATAGATGTTCCACAGCATCATGCACACTAGTCAGTTGGTCAAAAGACGCTCCACCTGTTCTTCGCAACCCCCACACCACACTGAACCAAAGCTAACTGACTGACTGCCTTGAGGATGTACATAGGCAGATGTCTTTTTGTTTAAACTGTGGGAAGGGCTAAAATTAATTAAGCACGAAGAAAAGCTTAGGAGTCTCAAAGACTTTGCACAATTTATATCACTGCCTGATGACCCCACGCCACTGAGTGTACCACAAAATCTTTCTTAAACATCATTCTTTCGAGTTACACAACTCAATGTGGCGATGAAGCAAACAAGCTCCTCTCACATCCGTCACGCCCGGAAGCGTACCTTAAGCATTTTTCACTTTGTCACCAAAAAGAGACGCTGTTGGCACACAGTGTAACCCTTCAGAGAAAATTAACACCCAAGGCTCTAAAAGTTGCAAATTTAACTGGGTCAAATGGGCCACAGACAACAATCTCAAACTAAACTTCACCAAAAGTGATCTATGAACTTGTTTTGTGGTTTTCAAGTATAGTCATCATATTTTCGTGTGACTTTGTGCAACGAGTGACTCCATGCACGTGCAATCTTCAAATGGAAGTGTAGAGTTATAAAATTTGTGAAACAGTGTGACCAAAGCAATAAAACCATGGAGACCAGAAAGATAAAAATATTCCTGCAAAACCTTTCAAGACACTTTGCTATGGAAACATTACAAACAAATTAAAACCTGTTTAAAACACTAAATGAATGTCATGCAATTAGTCCTTTAAAAAAACATTTGAGCAGGACCAACTTGTATTTAAAAAAATATTGTTGTAGAAGATGTAAAAAAGGCATAATTTGGCAAAAATCAGGTTGATGTCATTTGCTTGAACTTCACATCAGGGTGAGAACCCTTTTTGTGATTTCACTTCATATTGTTACAGTACCTTGGGCCCTTTTCAGTCATATTTGTTTGGAAAGATTTTCATACTTAAGGGAATGTGTAAAGGTATATTGTGATGCAGGGGGCACCCTGCCCAGGACTTTCTCCTCATATGGCTAGGTTTACACATGCAGTATGAAGTGAAAACCATAATTTGGTGAAAAGATTAGGACAAAGAGGTTTTAAAGTCTATACTGCCAACATTAACACTATTCTTCTAGAGAACTATCTTGGCAATTCTACATCTTTAGTTATGACATTAGTAGGGATAACATATAAAAAAGAAAAAAATTCAAACAAGAAGTAAAAAAGCTTTATCATGGGTATTTGAGTCTCTATGGACAGGTATGAGTGGGGGCAAAGAAAGCAAACTGCTCAGCAAAGTTAAATTATCCTTTACAAAGGAGCCAAAGTCAGACCCCTGCAAAACAAAGCTTGAGGGCTCCAAGCTCACTCAGTGATGTAGATCCCCTTGAAGTTTGTTATCAGCAGCACCTGAGACAGGGCACTATCACTTTTCCCAAGGTTCAGTGTTCCTAGGGTTCTACTGTATTTCCCCAGGATGGTAACATTGAACATCTTGCTGGGAACATTGAACCCTGGGAATAAAGAAGCTTGTAACCAGCACCAACCCTTGAAATGATCATACAAAAATAGGGAACACCAATCCTTGGGAGCATCGAATCTCGGAAACATTGACCTGGGAAATAATGAACCTCATAATCATCCACAACCACTGAAAAATACAAACAATGGCAACCTTGAACCCCAGGAACATCAAACCTTGAGAACATTGTACCTTGGAAACACCAGGCAGACCCCACTGCAGCACCCACATTCAAAATTTTGGCTTAAGACCCAATGGGCAGCAGTAGGTCAGTTTGATGAGGTTTTACAGCTCAGTTTCTAACCAACTGGTTTAAGTTGGGAGAACCATGGCCACAGTCAGGGCTGGAAAAAAATGGGACAGTGGGAAGCTCCTTGCCAAGAAATTTTGTGACTCTAGGGAAAAAAAACTAACGCTGTGAGAAATTGGAATGATTATAAAAGCAGCATGATTTGAAATAATTGATTGCTACTCTAGTTGGAAGCTTTAAGAAATAAATGTTTTCATTTAGCAGCCTACCAGGAATCCTGTTAATTGTGCATTATTCTTTCAAAAATATTTCGGTTCCTTACCAGACACGTAATCAGCAGGGCCCGGAAGGGCTATTTTCTGCAATCTGGTATGCTTCACTTTCCAAAACAGTTTCTGTACGCTACATGAGAACCCATCAACGCGCTCCACTTTAATAGTGAAGAACTAGAATTCGGTGGGAATAATTCCAGGCTTGCCAGGAAATTTGCATTTTTTCCAGCCCTGGCCACAGTCTTTCTTTCCAGTTGTGGCTCATTGGCCACTGTTGGGCCATTGAGGTTGTAGAATAAAAGATAAAACAAAAACAAAAATCTTTACAGAACTTACCTGGAAATGTAGAATGATAATCCAGATTAGGCCAAGAGTCAGTTTAGTATTGCCATCTACAATGTCTTCACACTGTATATTTACAAGTTTTATCTGTTGGAGGGGAAAATTAAAAACTAGAAAGCCAACAGGCTTAGTGATTCCTTGCCGTATGATATATCATAGCAAACATGGAAACACACATGACATGCATGAGATCCCATACAATTATCCTACTTAATTGAGATATAATACTAGTAGGGTCAAAACTTTTTGACCTCATGTGACCCAAAATGACCTTTTGACCCCTTAAAAACAATAGTGATCACCTTACCAACACGTCCATCAACATGAGTAATTCAAAATTAAGCTTAGTACAGAATGAGTATGGAAGTACTACCACCATGGTATGAGATCCCTCACAGTTATCCCCCTAAAAATATTATGTCTACAAAGTTTGATCTGACTGTCACCTCAAACCTTTGATCTCCACACACAAGACGAATTTCTCACACAGCTTTAATATTCCAGAAAACTGTCTCATTACTTGATAAAGCGGTATTTTGAAACCATTTTTATCAAAAGTTTGGTCAATGGGGACAGCTCTCAAATTCTAAAGTCTCTATGTTCCGATGCCTCTATGTTTCGAAAAGTCTGCATTGAGGTTAGTGTTTAAACAAGCCCTCATCGACACACTCTCCTACAAGCATTGGATCAAATACTGTGTTCTCACATACCCCGCGCTCGAGGTAACACTGTATTACCTCAGGCTCGAGTAATGTGGGAACGCGGGTTAACGCGGGGTCAGTGTTTAAATTTCAATCCACCTCAAATCGCAGGGTTAAGCAGTTTTATACATCGTGTTTGTTTTAGTCAAGCAAGGTCACAGGTATTTATAGCACTGATGACAGGTATTTTCTTACATTTTGCTGTAATCGGTGTGTGAAATATTTGGTCTCGTTACTATGGTAACACTATCCAATCAACGAAACACTGGGTACGTGAGAACACAGACTGGAAAACACGGGGTTAGCCTGTGGTTTTGTCTGATTGTAAACACGAGTTAACACTGGGTGTTGGGGGGTATGTGAGACCAAGCCTAAAGAGACATCTGAACAGAGATGTGTAACCTTGGCTATTACTGAGAGCAATTTTTGCTTTATGGGGGAAATGCCCCACCCATTGTCTATGGTATCCTTTGCAAATTAACAAAAGCAGATATCCCTATTAATCCATAATTTAACAAGACTTTTAATTCGCCTTTTGTCTACTTGTACTGTAGGTACAGCATAACATACAGTACAAGTTTTCCTTGTTTGATACACAGTATACAACATTATGCTTGCTCTTATTACCTGAACTACTTTTAAATGACAGCAGCAATGCAAAATAAAATCTTAATACTTTTGAAAAGTGTCATAAAGGGTAATCTTGAAGCAATGGTTCTATGCATTAAGCTTTATGGTACACTTTTTTTTGGAGGGGGGGGGGAGTGACATGGATAAAAATGAAATGTGAGACAAGAATTCCCACTCGATGATGATATTTGACATAGCTACATAATCCTTCGCACAGGGGTTACTTTTTTTGGTGCAGTTATCCAGATAAAAGCAGAGATGAGGCAAGTAGTATGCTGATACATTTTATGCTATCAAAAATTTAAAACAAATTCTAGAATGAAACTAAGTGACAAATAATCACTGTAGAGCATATTGAAACTGTAAAGCAGAAACACCAATCTAGACAGACACCAATGTTTAAAGTTTGTTCAACAAAATTCCTTATACAAACACACTATTTGTTCAGTTCCACCAGCTTCTAGGTAAAGGACACTAATTTCTGAAGGGTGTCATTCTACAGTATTTCTAAGATGACTTTCAGTATAGAAACTTGACCAGTGTACATGAACTTCTCCATCTCCAGACAATGGCTAGGCAAACAACTTTTATTTATGGTAAGATGAGACCAGATAATGTGGACAGTTATTTTATGCTGGATTTAGCAGAGGTGTGACTTTCATGGAAGTCTGACATTTTGACCACAAAAAGAGTACTGAATGCCTGCAGGGAATGGCAGGAAATAGGAGTATATACAAACAATGGGCTGTCATGGTTATGTACTGAGATAAAAATAAGCTTTCTTCAGAGGGTTTACAAGAGTCAATTAACACCACTTACACAGTAAAAAGCTTAAGTCAATTGAGCTGTATGTTTGTATGAGGTAATCCTTCAGGACACTGTGGGGATAACTGGCAGTCAACTGTGAAAAATTGGGCGAGATAACTGTGACCAAATGGCAAAGAATGGGTCAGTCACAATTTGATTCACTCTATTAGGCAATGACAGTTCATGTGCGCTGAAGGGTATTTGATACCAAATGATCAGTGTAAATTAGGTTCTTTTTTGTAAAACTAACTAACTGTGGTATATCTAATTAATCAGTTCCCACTTCCAATTAATGCATGCTTGCATGCACATGTCCTCATGAGGACAGTAGGCACAAGGTTTGTCAAATATTAGCACTTTTTGCCACTAAATTTAATGTTTTCTTCAGGTTTTCTTTAAGGTTATTGAAAAAGCAATGTAGGTATGTTATAAAAGAGATTCTTGTGCATCACACAGAGTACTCTCTGTTCAAAGTTTATACTTTTGAAGTTCCATATCAGTCATCTACTTAGTGTGCACAGAAGCATCTCCTAATATTTTCAGACTTTGTCCCTAAATGACCCTTATACAGACTGTTTAAACTCACATGTTCCACATCAGTTTCATGAAAATCTATTTAATTGTGGCTGCAAAATCAGCATACCCATGAGCATTGAAGCATGTATGCCAGCCTGATGAACAGATTTTGCCTTTTAAGATTTTATATTTTGCTCTGCCCACTTTTTCATGTATTAATACTTGGAACTTAATGTAATAACAGGGCACAATTTCATGCCAGAATCAACATACTGTACAGTAACTACCATGTGATGTGCCTTTTTGTGCACCTTAGACCTTCTTCCTATGAGTTTGCTTCGGTACTTTACAAATGCATTTTCAAAATTACCTCACTAAAGAATTTACATAGTGAAGTTAATAAACTGTTCCAAAAAAATTATATACCCTATGCCTATTACATTACACATGCCAAATTATTCTTACCCTTTCACCCTAACCGCTCATGGATATTAACTTCAACAGTTATATAGTGTTTGCAAGGTTTAGATGTTTTGAACTCTGATGACCCCAAATGACCTTTGACATCCAATAAAAACAATAGGGGTCATCTACTCAGTATGGACAATCCACTTAGTAAATATGAGATTCCTGGCAGTTACCTTTCTTGACATATGGTGTTTACAAGTTTTTGAGCTTTTCATCTCTGATGACCCCAAATGACCTTTGACCTCTACCAAAAATAATTGTGATCATCTACTTAATATGGGCAATCCACCTGCTACGTATGAGATCCCTCACATTTACCCTTCTTGAGATACAGTGTTTACAAGGTTTTGACCTTTTTCCCTCTGGTGACCCCAAATGACCTTTGACCTCCATCAAAAACAATACAGACCATCTACTCAATATGGACAATCAGCAAGGTAAGTATGAGATTGCTCACATTTTTCCTTCTGGAGATATCGTGTTTACAAGCAATTTCCAAGGTATTTACGTTTTGACCTCTGGTGACCCCAAATGACATTTGACCTCTACCAAAAAAAATAGGGACCATCTACTCAATATGGACAATCTACATGCCAAGTTTGAGATCCCTGGGGGTTACCGTTCTTAAGATATCGTGTTTACAAGCAGGTGTCACACACACACATACACACACACACACATTTACACACACGACATCACCATCGCATAGATTCCTTGCCTGCCTTCGGCAAGGAATCAAAAAAACAAACATGATTTCTCAAAATATTCTACTTCTTGGCTGTACTAGGAGCACAAGAGGTACTCTGTTTAACAGACCAGGGATGGACACTCATCTTCCTTCTAGGCCAGCCATTTGCAGTTCTCATCTGATAGAAAATATTACACTTCTAATATCCTGCTAATTCTGAAAGGCTGACCCTAAGCAACTTGAGAAATTTTTCAGTTTGAATAATTTGGTTCAACCCCAAAGCTATCCAATGTGGTTTGGTCTTGGAGAGGAGCGCTATGCTTACAAAGTTCTGAGTGACCTCTGCTTGTGTCTAAACTGAGGTATCAAGGGTAGGTATTAAAACTCAGGCAGACACACAGTTGCCAACCTTTAAACTTCTTTAAAACTGATTTTTATGCATCCTGTCAGAATACTCATCTAATCATTTTCACCACAAAATTACCTAACCACTGCCTCTAAGATTCAGTTCAAAGATGGATGGCAAGACAGACTGTTTCCACAACTCTGCAGCAGGTAATGAATCACTTTGCAACTTTATGTTAAATCATTCAAAGGCACTTGAGCAACTTCAAAGTTTTTCAATTTGACGTACTGAATACTTGTTACAGCCTACTTCAATCTCACACAAACACATTTAAGTTATGTCACACACTTAGGACTTTTCCTTAAGCCTTGTGAAGCTGCTCTTTGGAGATAACACTGCAACTGAAGTAATTTTGTTTGAGTTGGAACCATAAAGACACAAGTCTTCGACTTTTATAAAATTAATAATGATCTTCATAAAATTCCCATTCAAAGATATAAAATTCAACATTTCTGTAACAAAAGTTTGTAAAAATTTGCACAAAATTGGAAAATTTGGGGCGATTATTGAAGACCCCACCCTTCTTACTGTAAATGCAGAATCAGTTTCATCATAAGCCAAAATCATACAGAGTATAATCCTGCCACACATTCCTCAGTCAATCTATCTCTGTCAGTCTATTACTTACATTCTTCCTCCGTAAGAACTCCAAAGCATTCTTCACATTTTGCAGTTTGTGGATTCTAAGCTTTCCTCGCTCCAAACGCTGAAAAAAAATTGTAAGACCATGAACTTTGAGTTTTTAACAGTAGGCCTATCATATAATTATATTCGAATATTTCAAGCCGGAGCTAGCCAATAAACTATTCTTTGGATGTACTATGATGATGTACCAAAACAAAAAGGAAGTAAATTATAGTTAGCTATGTACACTGAACAACATAATGACAGCAGGCCTTAAAATGTATGATTCTTAAAGCATATTAAATCATTATTGGTGAAAATTAATATTGTCACATAGTGAAGCACCACATCAAACTGTGGGCTGCAGCTGCCTCAACTAGGCTGCAGCTGACTTGGTCATGCTTCATTGCCAAGCAAGTAAACTTACAATAGCAGCATTAAGGGGAGAGTCATTTTTCTAACTGGCCAGTATGGGCAGGTGAGCAAAGAAAATACATATTTGGCTTGGCCATAACCGCCAGTTAGATAAATGACTCTGTCGTAAACTGGTCTGTTATTGTGATGTATGGTTACATAGCATAGCTACCAACAGCTGATGCAGCTTGGCTGAGAGAATTGCACATTAGCTGGCTATCTTAACATATTGTCCCCCAGAGGGCAGTGGTTGTAGAACATGCTCACAGTTTTCCCTGCCTGTCGTAAGAGGCGACTAAACAGGAGGACTTGAACAGTATTTGAACAGTATGACACTATATAACACGATGATGTGTCTAACTAACTTAAGGCATATTGTCTATTTTAACAATATGGCAATTGAACAGCATTAATTAATTTTATGTAAGCTCTTTACCCCCACAACCAACCATATTAAATCCACCCAGCCAGAATCTTGCATCAAATTTCAGCTATTCCATTGGGAGATGGACTCCATCCTTCAAATAATGAAATAATTGCAGTTTTCAAATCCAAAATTTACAAAGACGGTTGAGACCCAGTTTAACTATCCATGCCATCACTCAATCGGAATACTTTACTAATGATCTGACCCTAAGATGAATTGTATCACTGCTTCACCAAATGTAACAAGAAACTTACCAACTTCTCTCCAGAGAGGGATTCCAGCAGTTTAAGTAAAAGCTTCCCATCTCTGAGGTCATAGTACAGGTCAAAGACTTGTTTTCCCGACTGCGAAAATGAATTAAGGAGAGAAAGATAAAAGGTGAATTATTACTCTGGAATCAGATTTATGCCTTTAAGTAGTTTCATCTTTTAAAAAAAAACAAGTTAATTGGTCCCAAAGAACAAGGTCTATGCTGCAGTGTATAACATCATTGACTACACAGCATATACAGGACATCAAACAGCAGCTGAGCAGAGATGCAGTAATGGAAAGAGAAGATTATGATTTTCATTGGATACCAATATCTATCATACCAGATATGCTATGGTGCATTTCCATTCAATATAATACTTTTGAGTATATAAAATAGACATGGCCCTTGGACCCACCACCCATCTTCATGGGTTACTGACAAGGTGTTTCAAAAGTGAAGCCCACCCCCTCTTAGATCTCTCCCATGCTGTCAATTCAGACTTTCATATTGGTGAAATGATAAGGCTAAATCTCTAATGCCGATTGTGCTAAAAAAATAAGTCTGTATGCTTTCTTGGCAAATACCACCCTTCCCTCCCTCCTCCCTACCTCTATAACACCAACATTTACTAATGCCTCTCTTCTGGACAGTGAAACAAATCAATAAAACAACAAATCTTAGAGCTATATGCCTACATCACTTGAATCAAACCAACCAAAGACCTCCCTCTAGACTACATTGTAAAAAATATCAATGACTCACTAAATAAACTGAATGCTGCCCTCTGTACCCTTAATCCCTCAATTCTCTGCTGTCCTCTATGACTGTATCCTCAAAGAGTCAAATCATGTCACAAGTTCAAGATTAACTTTTATATTCTCTCATAATGACAATACTCAAAATAAACTTTTGTAGAAATCAGTTGGGGTAACTGCACTTCCCTTAAATAACTTAAAAAGAACCTACAACTAATAAATCATAGGGAAATAAGTTTTAAATTTGTCATGTTATCTAAATGGTCACCATTTTTGAAAGCAAAATTTATGTTTTGTTATCTCATTCAGGTAGTGTACTTAGATTCCTCTTTTTGACCTTTGAGAATAACTCTTTCACCAAATTGTATTTGCCTTCAAAAATCTGACCAACCCCTGCATCAATCACAGCTCCAAAACTGAGGTGTACACTTTCCATTTTTTTAGCCAGCCTGTCATAAGTTCAACATTAAATTGTTACAGTAGTTTTAGGTTGAATTTGTAGCCTTTTTTAAACTTTTTCCAACAACTTTGAGTAGTACAGCAAATTTTGTCCAAACTCTGAATTGCAGGGTTTTCCATCAGGGCTGCTTTGGTTTAACCCCCCCCCCCCTTCCAGAAAAAGGAAGTCTGGTTAAACTGACAGGTCTGCAAATTGAGCAAATTAATTCAGTTAGTTAGATGGAGTTTAATGTCCCAGTGTCTAATCACTTGGTTTTAAGTCAAGCCCTAGAGAGCACAGTAGATCATGCAGTTGTGAGTCAGGTAAAATACGTTGATGTGGGGAGATGCCAACTGACTGCAATCCACCACACTCAGGGAGTTCATTGGAGTGAGGAAGAAATGGTTTTCTAATCTATACACATTATTCCAAACATGACTTCAATAATAAACCCCTCCCTCAGCCACACTCGATGTGCCCTACCTCCTCATAGCTACTTTCAAAAAGTTGTCTCTAAACTGAACAATATTCATTTTTCAGTAGCAGTGATTTGTCAGTTCTACCTCAAATTCGGATGGTAAAAGACAACATTCTACCATATACAACATTGTTCATCTGTTTCCATGACAACTAATTTACAGCCCTTTATAAAACAAAACATTAATATCACATTGTTAATGTCAGTTCTCTGCTCTAATAGATAACAAGTTCATTCAGGTACATGTGCGAAGATCACAATGTACTAATTTGTGCATGACACCTTAACTTGTATATGGCAGCTGGAACTGATGTTGCAGGTAGCGTAAAACGTAATTACCATGGTTACTAGGGGCAACCCTGCAAACAAACAAAATATCGTTTGTTGAATAAGAAAAGGTGCCATAGCCAACTATCCTACCAGCAGCCTGTTACCAAAATTGAATGATATGTGAGGTGGAACTGTGTTGTATATTACTGCATACACTTAACTGTAATGTTTAAAGATAGAGTACTGTGTTATTGAATGCATCTTTACTAGCTGCTACAGTTAGCCATCACATAGCTGCATGAAGTACAAAATTGAAAAGAACTTAACTTTGACAGTAGGCTGAGTAGTAGCCCAAGGTAACTTAACCATAAACTGCCCAGCTTCCTCAAATGGATACTGTAGGATGCTATTGTGGCAGTATCAAAACCAGAAATTTTGGGGCGATGAGTACTATCTAACAAAAAATTTCCTGACTGGCTATTCTGATAACCCTAATCCCTAACCCAAACAAAGAATCTATGCCATACAATGGCAATAGTCAATTAAGAAACACATTGTCAGACAATGCATATCCATCCAAAATTTTCATTTGGGGGACAGGGGGGGACAAACACCCTATGCACCATCAACTGGTGCAAAGGGTGGAACACAGAAAATTTTTTAAAAAATACCTCTCAAATTGCTGGAATTGGTTTCAGTCTCCCTATTGTACAATTTCAATCAAAGGGGTGTTAGTGAATTTTTGTTGAGAGCAGGTTTTGCTAAATAAATTTTTCACCTTAAAAATTTCATTTGGTGGGCAAGGTATTTGACTAGGGGATCCCATCCCCTGCCCCCCCCCCTTTGGTTTACCCCACTAAATTGTGATGTATAATGTAACACAAAGGCATGGCTACAAATGCTGCAGCTTGACTTGGAGAGCTATGCTTGTCTATGGTCTTCTATGGGATTAACTTTTTTAATAAAAAAAGCTTTGTAACATCCATTTTAAAGGGCCAATCCTCTCACCCCAAACTACACAAATTTTGGTAGGGGTTTACCAAAATTCTCAATTGGCTCAGCTCTTTAACTGACAGCTAATTCAAACAATGCAGAGTACCAACGCTTAAACAGCATGGCCTGTACTGAGAGTGTTTTAATTATACACGTTGAGCTTTTCTAAACTCACACTGAAGTAATAAACTGAGACTGTTTCTTGATGAGAATGAATCTCAGCCAACTGTGGGAGGGGCTTAAGTAAGAGGGTTGGGAGAATTAATACTGTTTGGGGTGAGAAAATTGGGCCTTTACATTAAATTTACACTTGCATGTTACAAAACTTATGTCACTTGCGACCGTAAGATTTACACTTTCCGAGCCTTATACAACTTGCATCTAGACAATATTTTAAAATGTCAGTACATTTACACAGATAAACAATTTCATTTGGAAACTTTAAAAGGATGGGCAACTTCACCTATGTACAAAAGTGGAAGGAACTGGTCCTTCAGTTCCAGTGATAATAAGTTTGTACATGCAACTAATAAAAAGCAAGACATTTTGCATCAAGTCAACATAAATTCCAACACAATATTTTAAGTGAGTGTGTGTTAAGCATAACAAAGAAAATAACATTGAGACAGTGTCAGAGATAGTAAGTTTTTCTAAAGTGTGAAGTGCTGTTTTTTGTTGCATATAAAATGTTCCTATTTTTCCCCAGATATCCAGCCTCTCCCTCCTTTCTGCAGAGCAAAAGATAAAGAAACTTGAATACTTTATGGTTCATCAAATTTCCTATTTTGTTGGTTCTCTGGTGGGACAGGTTGAATTCAACTTTTCCCTCGTTTGAAAAAGGTACAAAATATATGAATTCATGTAGCGTAAGGGCTGCTGACCAAATTAAAACAAGCCCCCAGAAGCCAAGGCTATACGTTCCCTCACAATCAATGCGCCTGATAATCACCAACACAAGTAACACCAAGGACACAAATGGGTGTGGCACCAATGAAAGTACCATTTCTTACTTTTCCCACTCAACCTGTGTGTTTCCACAGTACACACAGTAGATATTCAACTTTCACTTCTACCATGGTATGCAAACTTAAGAATTAACCTCCTCCTCAAAATCCATGCATTCTTTTTCTTTTTTTTTCTGTTATTTTTTTTTCTAGAAAGAATTAGTTATCTCAGTTCCAATCTGCCCTAGACAGGTTTTATTGTTATTGCCCACCAATCATGTCTGTTCTTTCAATGTTTAAGAAGATCCCAGACAATAGCCTAATAGAGAAAAAGGGGAGCAGACAAACATTTGTACTTTAATCCACTGTATGAAGACAATAAGACATCCTGTGATAACACACCTACACAAGGTTGCAACCTTTCGCTTGCCCTCTGCTTTTCTTCCACTTTTCCTTTCATCCTTTCCTTTATGTTTTTAAATCATGTTTTCTCTGTTCTTTGAAAAATTTTCAAAGAACTATTTTCCCAGGCCCAGGGTTTTCCTTAACATTTCACACTTTAATTGATGGAGTGTTTATACTTCAGATGATATTTCTGCTCTGAGGGGGAAAGCTCGGAAACAAAATATATAAAAATATATTCTCTACCATGGCACACCATGGAATGCCTCCCCTTTCACAGCATCTTAGTTAAAGTCCTCCCGACTCTCTTGCAAAGAACTCTGCTGCGGAGACTATCAAAATGCAGAATGAACTGAGTTTCCAAACACTTCTATATATAACATCTAACAACATCCTGCTTATTTCATCATGATAAGGTGTCCTAACCAGAAAATAGAGACATTATTAGACCCCTCATCTCTGTGACCCATGTTGATCCATGTACAGTATTATCTATTGCATAAAAGGTTACTGGGCTGGTAATTTTACATCACAGAGTCACTCCCCATAAAAACGTGCCAACCACCCCTACTGCCAGTTTAACTGGATGCATGCATGGTTCAAACAGCATCAAAATTAAAACCAGGAGTACTGAATGATGACTTGGTTGCATTCACTTGCTTGCTTTTAGCAACTGCCTGTTACTGTCGAGTGGCATTTTTCCAAAAGAAATATCCACATTTTCACAAACCCATGACCAATTTTACTGATCCACACTTTGTTTTAATTCTCAATTCTCAACTGGCATAGCTCATTGATTGACAGCTATACTCCAACAAAAAGCAGAGAGCACAAAACCTCATATTACACAAAATGTGATGTACTAGCTGATAGCACTTGTCTCCAGTACACAACTTGGGGTCTGGCATACAATTAACCTGACGCAAAAATTAGATGGTGAATATTTGTTTTGCTCTTTTCTATTTGTTTTTCTCTTGTCCTTTGGTTCAACCTCTTTGGAGATTTTTAAAAAATACCCTTGAAAATAGAGGTATCCAGCTTTTCAATCTGAACAATATCACGATTTTATTTGGTATTAAGGGCAACAAAACTTTCAATCTTATATTAATTTTAGTTATATTTCCTTTCAAAACTGAATAAAACAAGATTGTCGGTAACTCATTTAATTTATTTCCTCAAAAAGTACTTTGATATTCAGAAATATATGGTAACATTAAAGATGAAAAGAGGGATCTCGGAAAGATATTGGCTGCTGTGGTTTAACTTGCTTCAGTTAGAATTTATATGATTGCTTTTTGATTCCTATTTAAGTAAAATACTTTTAAAGAATATTTTTTTTCCTATTCGTTTATGTAAACTACGAGGTCCTTGTTTTGTGCTGTTTTGTTAATTGTTTACTAGAATTTTTCTTTGAATTGTTCTGTACTTCATAGAGAGAGAAATAAACAATAAATGCAAAAAGAAAAAAAATAGATAGTGTATTGGATGAGAATAAATTTTAGACAGGTTCACATTTAGGTGTGCAATCATTGCACGATTCCTGCTTTTAATTCTTAAGTTCCACAAAAAAGATAATTGTCAGCTGGAAACTACTACACTGTTCACTATGTACCATTTGAAATCCACAACAAAAACTAAAAATTCCTGCACACTATTAAATTCCTGCACATATTTTTACCTTTGCTGTACCTGCTGAATGGTTGTGGGAGGGCTTAAATAAGTAGGTAAGGAGAATTGGGACAGGTAAGGAGAATTGGGACAGGTAAGGAGAATTGGGACTATCGGGGATGAGAGAGGATCAGGCCTTTAAGGGCCATACACTGTACATTGAAATATTGATATCTTTTTTTTTGTATGTTTGCAGAATGTGACCTTGAATGACCATATTAACATTCAACAAAACAGTTAAACAATTGTCCAGAATTAAGTCAAAGGTAAAAGTAGTACAGTATTAGCACTAGGTGAAGCCATGCAGATACACCATAAATAGAAAAGATAGCTGACACAATTTAAAGTCTTACCTACTACCTAATATATTACAGTATCCTCTCCTCTGACCACCACCCCTACACCCCCATCAGAAAAGAAAACTTAAAGACCTACAACCACTTAACCAGTAGTTGCTATCAGTACTCCAACAATACTTCCCTTTAAGAAGCACACAAAATAGAGACACAATATCAACCACTTCTTGTGAAGTTCTTGGTAAAATCTTTTTTGAGGGACTGAAATTTTATGAAAGAAAAGATTATCATGTAGATCATTTGCCAATCAGGGCTAGAGAAGCTATACTTTTGTTTCTGATTCCCCCAGACTCCATGGTTTGGGGAATCTCGGGCCTCGATACTTTCTTCCTGTTTACACCCGTATAAATCTATTTGCCAGCAGTTAGACCCTGGTATTAATAGCACAGTGGAGTAAGAGGACGCCCTCACTCTCCAGGCAACATCCTACTCCTCTTCCTGATTACCTTAAGAAACTACTTTTGCATTTGTATAGATTTGGTGCCATATCAGTCTAATGTGGTGGTTGCTATTGTTGTGTTGTTCTTATTAATGTTGTTGTTGTAGTTGTTGTTCCTGCTGCTGCTGCTGTTGTGTTGTTAGTATTGTTGTAGTTAATGTTACTGTTGTTTTTGTAGTAGTAGTTTTTGTTTATTGCTGTTGTTGTGTTGTTGTTATTTTTGTTGCAGTTGTTGTTCTTGATGCTGTTATTATATTCACTACTTTATCTCACATTTTGTTACTGCTGTTATTATTATTATTTATTAGATTCATCATTACATTTTACATTGTTCATGGTCAGGTACTACTGTAGGTCTGATATTTATGAATTCCAAAATAAGGGCAGTTGAGAAAATAAATACAATATCAATATTTTCAAAAGGTTTTCTTTTTTTAGCCAGTTCAATTTGTGTAGATCTCATTTTAACATTCATCTCTGGCAATCTCAATGGTGTATATAGCATCACCTACCTGCCTGTACAAATAAATTTACCAAAGCAGTCACTGGCATCCCAAACTTACTTTGATGTAACAGTTAAACTAACAATTTCCTTCTTATATTTCTCTTCAAATCACCTTTTACAATATTGTAGGACTTCAATATTGCATTTCTAGGTAAAACCAAGCGGTACATCATTTCATTTGAGGGACAGAAACACCCTCACGTGACTATCAAGAGCCAATCACGAAACGAGACAGTGTGCGACATTGCTTCGAATTATGGTGACTGCATTTTCCCATCATTTACAACATGTGGGCCTTTCTTTCCATGGTAAATGAAATAGTCCATTGGTGAAACAGGTGAAGTACTGTACATCTGCGAAATAGATTTCATCTTAACATCAAAGCAATTGCAAAGTTCTAAGATATTTTCATTCCACATAGATTTCACTGATCTCTCCCAATACATCCTCCCTCCCCTACCTACTATAGGTTTAGAGGGAAATATTGCACTTAAAATGCTCCAAAATAGCATTGAAAGTAAACAGCTCTAGTCATTTTCAAATCATTCGGTCTAAATAATAAACCCCAACAAATTGCTTCATCTTCTCAAAATACTATGCAAAAGGAGAGTTATGGAAGTTGCATCTTTTCAAATGTTGAAAGTTTGGGTGAACAAATTATTCTTGAGCGACAAACAACTCAGTTTCTACCTGTGGGAAACTTGTTTCTTGCAAAAATAAGGCTACCATCATCACTCTTTGTCAATAAATGTTGGTTTTAAAGGATGAAATTTCCTAGTAAAATGCAATATTTCCCTTTAAAAACCCAACAGAACTATGTATAATGATACCGTATCCTCACTTTATTACTATATGTTCCTGTATTAAGGCAATAGTACATTGTAAAACTGTATGACCTCATCGTACTCAAGGAGACACACCTTGTGCCAAAAGAAGTCCTTCCACTCCTTCTATCAGGGTGAAAATCTGTTAAACCAAAATGCTATCTGGTTCCTTCATTTTTGACATTTTCTTTCTCCACTCAAAATATGACTCATTCTATACAAAGGTCTGGTAGAATGTGTGTTTATCTAACCTTAAGCCCTACATATTCTCATGTTCCAATGAGCATGTTTTTCAAACTTCAGAAGTTGATAAGAAAATTAGAAAGACCTTCAGAAGTCTACAACTTACTAAAAGTCACAGTTGAACTGGTGGCGCCATTGCAAAATACTTCAGTGTTTCTTGTTATATGTCCCATTTTCCCAGAGAGATCTGCAAAACTTCTTATTTACATTACATGTTAACAGTACAATCTAACATTTACCCCCAAATCTGAAGTGATTTGTTACCCTTAGGAAACACTTGGTTTTAAAAATTTCATTCGAGGAAAACATGTGGTATGCAAATTATTTCTTTTAGCATTTCAAAACCCAGATCTCTTTCAACATTTAAAATTCTAACTGAAAGAAGCTATACTCCTGCGCACACTTGTAGAAATGTACTGATACAGTGAGATATATATAGACACTGTTTTGTAATTCATTGAAACTATAAATTTAGAGATTTGACAAGAAATATTACAGAGTTCGAAAATTTATTTTCACTGAAACATTCAGTATACATTCTTAATAAATGATTGATGCATTTTATTTGAAGTGATATCAAATTGTTAAACAGTATGTGACGAAACCTAATACCAATTGACTTAAGATTAAAACATTTGGAAAAATATTTATCATCAGAACAACATTAAATTATATGTGTACAGTTCAATATTTTGAGATTTATGTTGAATGCAGACAGAATGATTCATTGAGGTGTACAAAACATTCAAGCATTCCTGGTCTTTGATAATACAATTCAACCACTTAAATTTCCACTAAATGCTTTTCCTTGATACATTATTTACATACGATTATAAAAATAAATGATTAATGAAAGCTCGATGAAATAAACTTGCAAATTATCATTGTATCATGATAAGCTACTTGACTTAAAAGCAAATGAAAAATGCACTGCAAATATCTGACATACGTGACAGCTACAGTATATACCACATTGTATTGGTCTGTACAGGTAATTTAAAGAAAGAGTAGATGAAGGTGGTCTAAGTGAAGTGTCCCTGCACTCTCTGGGGAGTTAATCACCCTGGGCCCCCCCCCCACTCCCCTCTTTTCCTAGTTTCCCAGGACCAAACAGAGAATTTCATAACCTTTCTTTTGTCTTCTTTCATTAAAGGCCCAGTTCTCTCATCCCAAACAGTACATAAACATCTTACTTAAGCCCCTCCTACAGTCGTCTGAAATTCATCCTCATCCAGATACTATCTCAGTTTATTGCTTCAAGTTGGGTATAGAAAAACTACTCAAAACACTCTCAGTACCGTTCATGCTGTGTTATATAAGCTTTGGTACTCTGTATTGTTTGAATTAGAGCATCAAAGCTAACTGAGCCAATTAAGAATTTCAGTACCCCCATACCAAAATTGTAGTTTGAGGTAAGAGGTTTGGCCCTTTAAATAACCAAGTTTGAGGTGAGGAGATCAATTAATTCTAATACTATGCCTGATTTTGATATTACACATTATTATGAGTGACAATGAAAAAATGTCACTTTGTAAGAACTTCCAGGAATTTTCCAAGAATCACACAATTTCCTTGAATTTCAAATTCTCCAGCCCTTAAAAAACTCTCCCCAACTTGCATTACTTTTCCAAGTTTTCTATGGCTCCAGGAACCCTGTAAGTACAGTCTACCTTGTGATGACTCTACGAGCAAATTCCCCCAAACTCCCTGGTTTGGCAGTCAGTGAGGGACGACACTTAGCTACCTCCTATCACCCTGTGCATACCATTTATACCTATACTACTGTCTGGCAAACTAATAACACCGTGGTTTCCCTACCAGCAGAGGGCTTCACAAACCTAAAAAAACTCTAAGGGCCCTTCCTGCTTTACTACTTTAGTTTTGCATCTGGTTCTCTAATACAATGAAGATATTGAAGCCATGGATGGAAGAAGGTGAGCTAATGGAAGGCTCTTTCCCACAAAATTTAATAAGAATTCAGAGGAAAAGTTGTACAATTGGAGGGAAACAACATGGCAGGCAATTTTTTCCCAATCCCATAAACTTCATTTGGTGAAACGTGTGGGTATCAATCAAATGGTATTCATTTTATAACTACAAAATGCATGCTGTCACTAAATTTGATCCCTTGAACTTTAAGGTAGCAAAAAATAATATATAGTCTCTTGAGAGCTTTGAAAATAGGCATTAATGACATTACCCTTCCCATGTACATAAATCTCAGCTTATTTAAAAACTTTTGTAAACGTCTGCCTAAAGATTCCCAGACATAACATATTTAAAGGCAGTCCAACTCTCACCCCAAACTACAATTTTTCTAGTAGTCCACAGAAATTCTCAGTTAATTAGCACAGGTTTTTGATTGACAGCAAGTTCAAAAAATGCAGAATTGTAGCTCATACTACATGGCATTTTTACTGGTTTCTGAGAGTGTTTTGATTGCACACTGAAATCTTGCATCCTTATCCTCAAGCAATAAACTGAGATTGTGTCTGGATAAGACTGAGATTTAAACAATTGTGGGAGGGGTTTAAGTGAGTAGGTTTGGAGAATTAAGACTGTTTGGGGTGGGAGTGAGATTTCTTAATTATTGTATAAGTCTGCCTACAGATTCCCAGACAGAACATACAAACCTATGTCAATATTTTCATGGTAACTCAAGGACCTTTCTTAGAAGAATTAGAAACTGAATGACATCTGCACCCAAACCATATTGATCCAAATTGCTTTGTGTGACTTTAGTCATGTATGTAAGATGGCTTCCCGTCAATGCACCCATATTGAAAACATTTAAATCCTTTCTTTGATAGATTAAAAAAAAGTTAACAAACATTGGACAAAAGCAGTGTATTGACCTGGCATAAACTGCCTGTGAAGTCCCTGTATTCACTTTACAGATGATTGAGACATGCACAGTGTTCAGGATGAAAGTCAAGCACATCTTTAAAATGAGCTGGAACCACCACACCACATCTAGTCAATGCATATAAAGAAATTTCTCAAAATATATCACACCCATTCAGTTTGCTAACAATAAGATGGAGTTTAGGCTCTGTTTCTAAGCATTATTGGTTTAAGTTAATTGGGCTGGGCTGGCCTTTTTTCATTTGTGGTTCACTGGCTTGTTTCCTCTAGCTATATTCCACTACCTCTGCTTAGCATCAAGCACAATGACAGAAGGCAGGGATGAGGCCAGAAATTCAAAATGAGGGGAAAATTATAACTGCCAAACCCCAAATTGATGCTGGCTTTAAACAGCCCAAGTCACAGGTGAGTTCAGAGGCTAAAAACTTGCTTCAAAGCCCTTTTGAGATGGTTTTAAGGCTATTTTTCAAGCACAATGACAGAAGACAGGGATGATGCCAGAAATTCAAAAAAGGGAGAGGAAAATTATAACTGCCAAACCCCAAATTGATGCTAGCTGTAAATAGCCCAAGTCACAGGTGAGTTCAGGGGCTAAAAACTTGCTTCAAAGCCCTTTTGAGATGGTTTTAAGGCTATTTTTTAAGCACAATGACAGAAGGCAGGGATGAGGCCAGAAATTCAAAATGAGGGGAAAATTATAACTGCCAAACCCCAAATTGATGCCGGCTTTAAATAGCCCAAGTCACAGGTGAGTTCAGAGGCTAAAAACTTGCTTTAAAGCCCTTTTGAGATGGTTTTAAGGCTATTTTTTAAGCACAATGACAGAAGACAGGGATGATGCCAGAAATTCAAAATGAGGGGAAAATTATAACTGCCAAACCCCAAATTGATGCTGGCTTTAAATAGCCCAAGTCACAGGTGAGTTCAGGAGCTAAAAACTTGCTTCAAAGCCCTTTTGAGATGGTTTTAAGGCTATTTTTTAAGCACAATGACAGAAGACAGGGATGATGCCAGAAATTCAAAATGAGGGGAAAATTATAACTGCCAAACCCCAAATTGATGCTGGCTTTAAATAGCCCAAGTCACAGGTGAGTTCAGGAGCTAAAAACTTGCTTCAAAGCCCTTTTGAGATGGTTTTAAGGCTATTTTTCAAGCACAATGACAGAAGACAGGGATGATGCCAGAAATTCAAAAAAGGGAGGGGAAAATTATAACTGCCAAACCCCAAACTGATGCTGGCTTTAAATAGCCCAAGTCACAGGTGAGTTCAGAGGCTAAAAACTTGCTTCAAAGCCCTTTTGAGATGGTTTTAAGGCTATTTTTTAAGCACAATGACAGAAGACAGGGATGATGCCAGAAATTCAAAATGAGGGGAAAATTATAACTGCCCAAACCCCAAATTGATGCTGGCTTTAAATAGCCCAAGTCACAGGTGAGTTTAGGAGCTAAAAACTTGCTTCAAAGCCCTTTTGAGATGGTTTTAAGGCTATTTTTCAAGCACAATGACAGAAGACAGGGATGATGCCAGAAATTCAAAAAAGGGAGGGGAAAATTATAACTGCCAAACCCCAAATTGATGCTGGCTTTAAATAGCCCAAGTCACAGGTGAGTTCAGAGGCTAAAAACTTGCTTTAAAGCCCTTTTGAGCCTGGTGGTTTTAAGGCTATTTTTATAATGTTGGAGTTCAGAGATCCCTGGTTGCTGCCAAGGTGTTCTCTTAAATTAAACATTGAAATCAAGATGCAGAATTTTATTTATTTATTTTCATAGAAATGACTGGTCAGATCATACCCAAGACTTTTAAAATGAAACCACCTGCTATTGTGCTTGGTGCTCAGTATGAGCAACAGAGCAGGGGAAACAAGCCAGTGAACCACAACTGGAAAAAAGGCTGAAGCCTGCCTGATGCTGAGAGGGCAATTCATCCCATTACAACCCCCTTGATGGAAACCCTGGTAGGTTCCACTTTTGAAGCCTTTGGTATGACCTAGCCAGGATAAGAACTCTAGACCTCCCACAGGTCTGCAAGTCAGATGCTCTATAGCCAAATAAACATGCAGTCAGTGTTTCACAACAATATGTGTACATGTGTGTGTGGGAGTGGGGTAGGAGGAGAATCCACTAGCAAAATGTCACCATGCTTTGCAAATTCTAGGGTTCAAATTGGATAATGCTACCATCTAGAGCATCTTTCCGCCTCCAGATCACCCTAGAGGTCCAGCTTTAAAGGTCAAGAGCATTCCCCTCCAACATGAAGTAGTGTATAGTAGACTATCCTGTTTCATGATTGGAGCTCCAGATCGAGTCATGTTAAAAAATTTTTCTCTTCAAATATCACAAAAGACACCATGATGAGAAATAGTAGGAAAATGGTTCCAATTTCACTGTTGTTTTAAAATACATTTGAGGAAGACTGCTCTTAATCTTCAATCCCCAGGTTAAGTCGAGCCAATTAAAGGGTCAATCATCTCACCCCAAACTATAATTTTTGATAGGGGTTTAGAGAAATTGTCAATTGGCTCAGCTCTTTGATTGACAGCTATAGTTCAAACAATGTAAAGTACCACAGATAATATTACACAGCCTGTACTGCACTGAGTGGTTACCCATTGAGGTCTTGCACACTCACCCTAAAGCATTAAACTGACTAAGCCTGGTGTTGTGTTGTATCTACCCCCCGGAGCGGACAGTGGTTTTCTCAGCTTTTTAGGCTTCCAAAACCATACTCCGCCAAAGCGAGCAGGACTGCATCCAGTTTTGGATGCAAACTTCATTACCATAATATGATTTATTCATGTAGGCTACTCCCTAATGAACCATGCTATTGTTTTTGAGTGAGTGTGCGTACTCCTGTGGTCGTAAACTGGAAGTCTATACTGAAACCTGAGATGCCCTATAATTACATCGTGTTGCATAAACACTGTGCAGTGGGTACTACCAGGGCGTGGGTAGTAGAATGACGTACCAACTCTGTGGGTGGTATGGGCTACTACAAGGGACCCGATGTTACCGTCTTGTGAATATTCACAACATTTAACCAGACTCGAGGCCATATTTTTCTTTGAATATCCAAAAGAATTTGGTCGGTGTTCACTTTGGCAGGTGTTAGGTATATGAAAAAGGAATATGCCGTACAGCCTGCTATGCAGGTAAGGTTGTATCTGGATAAGGATGAATTTTAAACAGTTGTGGGAGGGGCCTAAGTGAGTAGGTTAAGAGAATTATAACCGTTTGGGGTGAAAGGATCAGGTCTTTTAATCTGTTCAGCTCCTGTCATTGTGTATGATGCTTTGCATACATTATTTGGAAAATTATCCAGTGACACTGATAAAAACACAGTGGACATCACTGACACCACAAGAATTAACCAGACAGAAACTGAGCTGTTTAAAGGGCAGGAGCAGTCATCCCAAATTGAAGAAGTGTAGTAGACTGTCCAGTTTCATGATTGGCTGTTGGGAGTTATGTGACAATGTTTTTTCTCTTCAAATGTGAAATTTACCAGCAATAACTGCTTGGTTTACCTTGAATATGCAATGGTAAAATCATAAAATGCAATGAAAGATACTTTGAAGAGAAATAAGATGAAAATTGTGTTATTTAGCTTTTTCTTCAAAGCAAGTTTGGGGGGGGGGACTGCTCTTTACCTTTAACTAACAACAGACCACAACCAACTTATCCATGTCAGCCTCTTCCACATGACTGAACTGCACTGTTTTCTCAATGCCATTACCCCTCTTGAGAAACATATCCTGTAGGCATTTAAAAGAATGTCATCTTGTGCCAGACATTAAACCTCAAAGCAGACAAGAACAACAGGTGACTGGGTGTTTCGTAGCACATTTTATCATAATTGCAGGTATGAAAGTGGTTAATCCAGATTTTACTAATGGATTTCACCCCATGACTTCTCATGATGTTCAACCAGGGAGCTATAGCAGATCCTGGTTCCTCATTTAAGAAGCCAGCCTCATTGACCCTTAAAGAACCTTTGCACCTTCCAAAAACACTAGATCGCCCCATTTAAATATATAAGTCAATACCACCTAATGCTTACAATTCTTCCATGTTTGGTTATAAATACTACTGCTTCAAAGAAGGTGCCATACCATACCCAAAGGGTACCCTAATCAAAACATGGAAGTGCAGAAACCATCCCCACTATTACTACCATTCCCACACCTTCCCATTAGTCAGTGTGATGATTATAGAAAGGAGTGCCAATAATTGTTGAATGAATGAGTAAAAGCATACCTCAGTCAGCTGTGTGGTATAACAAACATCCAGCATGGATCGGTTGCCATAGTTACATAAAAGATGTATTTATTTTACAACAATGCATAGACAGGCCAAACTTCATGCCCTGTTGCACATTATTTGTTAATATGGTGAAGTTAATAATCTGCATTTAAAATCTTTTGCCAAAATGTGTAGTATAAGTGATGCACACGCATACTGTCTGCACCGTGTACTGCAAAGAAAAAAAATTGCCTTTTGAAATAGAAAATCAATCCCATTTAACTGTGCAATGAAATGCCAAACAGCAAAGCCTTTATAAGTAAAATGATTACTAAGGGGGAAATTCAGTCAAACACATTTATTAGGCCTACAAGTGTGATTACTACCCAAACAATTCAAGATTCTATGAGAGAATCATGTGACAATATTTTTCTTACTGAATTGTGAAATTATGAGGAGTTCTGTAACTCTTTGATTTAAAAATCCTGAATTACCCATAAGACTAAGCAGAGAATTAAAGGGATATTTGTAATGTTCTAGCTGTTGTTCAGAGTAAGTTGGGATGACTCCATAAATGCCCCTCATATTTTAATACAACCCCTTCCTCCTCCCCCATCCCCTAAAGAGCAACATACACATAGGATCTTCTCATGCTGAAATCAATGTAGTCACCACGTTGCTAGGAGCAAAATTAGAAGGATTTTTCCCAATTGGAGGTGTCAGCACCTCTTCCCCTGGCAAGCAAGAGTGGTCAGATAAAGTAATTTTGGCATTAGGTAGGCTGGAAATATCAGGGATAATTTATCTTAATGAACTTGTTTTAACATACTTAACAAAGCAAATTGAATTGCAATGAAAATGAGCTGTTTTCACAGGAGAAAGCACAATGACAGGGCATATATAATTCTCAGTGTTCTCAGAGGCATGCAAGCCTCTACAGTATATCTATAGTCAGCTGTTTTTTTTTTTTTTTTTTTTTTTTTTTTTAATTAATTTTTCAGGTTTACAATTTACCCACACAACCTTGAAAAATTTTCTCCTCATGATACACATTTTTTCATCCTTGCAACTTTTTAACGTTTAGGCTTCTTCATACACCAAGTATGCTAAGTAAGGACATGCTTAGGAAATGTTTGACTGACATACATGTAAATGAATTTGCATGGAGCAGTATGACTGCCCTGAAGTCAAAATATTTTTTTTTTCCTCAGTTTTAATCATGTTTTCCTTGAAACTAATTGCCCATTAGCTCCAAGGTTTCCCATCTTTTTTGAATGGTATAATCTCCCAAGAGATTTTGCATGGCATTCATGGCTTTCTTACATCCAGGAATCTTTCATAAGAAGTCTTTCCATGTTGACTTTACAGTAGTCTAACTACCATTCATTTTAAAATTCTGCTCAATAGAATTAAATTTACAGCACAGTACAATACAGTAGTTCAATCATTTCTGATCCGATTTGAGTTTCCATTTATTAAGTTGAACACTGGTAAGAGGTGAGAGCCCTAGCAAATGGGGAGAATTAAGATGCTGGAGCTCTAACCAACCTAAATATCAGCCCCTTTCTGACAAAAAAAAAGTAACCAACATTAGGCTATCAATATTTTGAATTATGGACCAAATATGCTAATCTGAAAGCCATTACAGAAATGTTTTCACATGGCAAAACCACACCAGCTATAATTACCAATAATTACTTAAACATTGCAAAATAATTTTTGGTCTGAAATTCTCTAAGAAGGCAGACTTTTGTGGTCTACTGTACAGTACTTTCCTTTGTCAAAAAACAATATCCTTATTAAAACACACACTTCCTGCCTGAGAGAAGAATGAGACAGTATGAGACAGTGCTCTTCAAGCATTCTATCATATTTTACAAGAACTGCTTAGCTTTAGGGGTGCACGGAATTTGGAATTTTAAAATCCGGCCGGAACCGGATTTGCCGGATTTCAACTGAAATTCCGGCCAGAATTCCGGCCGGATTTGCCGGATTTAGTCAAATGAAAGAACAGGAACCTACTGGTGGGGACCTTACGAGCCTCAGTGGATGCAGGTCTTTTGGCCTCTAGCCTATATCTGTATTAGCCAGTTAGCCACCATCATCAGTAAATAGCTGTGGTCAGGAGCTGTGTTACGTCTATTTTATTTGTGAGCAGAGTTTTGGTATTGTTCAAGTCTAATTTAGGTTTTGTGATGTGGCTTGTTTCATGAATGGTTGGGCTAGTTAACAAAATGTTACTTCATACATACAGTACCAACCCTGAATGAGATGCCCAAGGGTTGAGTTCAGTGTGGGATCAAATCAAGATGTATTTTGAACACTTAGCTGACACTTTTAAAGCCTGACATGCAACATGTTGAAATGATTTCATGAATGTCTGTCCATGCAAATTAAGGGACTAAATTATGAAAATATTGACAGTCAATATCCAAATTGAAAAGGAATCAATTTTAATTATAAAAGTAACCAATTACAATTCATAAGGCGATTCAATGCATGTTTGAAGTTTTGGTTTAGAAGATTTCAGTATAAAACCTACACTGTACATGCAAAGTGGTGGTAATCATGCTAGTAACTGCAGTGAAGGGGTCATGTATTTGTTGATGGCCAATTACATAGGTAAGAATCATCTCAGGAAGTTGTCTAACTGTCAATGGACCATACCATAGGATGCAGGACTGTGCTAAGTAATGTGAAATTTTTTCGATGTACTGTAGGCCTATCAGTCATTAGCAATATATTTCATTTTTTATCAGTTAATTGCAAAGCTAAATTTAATAGTCAAGGAATCACTGACACTATTTATACTGCCACCATTACTTGCACTATTTTAGTTGACAAGTAAGGATTTTAACGTGATTGGAAGATTTGTTAGAAAAACAGCTAAAAGGCCTCAGTAAAAAAATACTTGACAAAATACTTGATTCCCATCACCATGTCAAGACTGATTTTGGACACTAGTGGATTTTTTTTAAATTTGGTATTACTGATTAATAAAACCCTTCTTGGTCGACCTGTAAGTCAATGCCACCCCTCATCACCTCCTATTTATGTAATTCCCCAGCTTGCCTGCAAGCACTGTCTGGCATCAGTCATTTGGCACAGGGATAGCACCCTCTAAACTAGAGGGCAAAGAGGATACTCATGGTTTCGGTAGAAGGCGTCAAGGAGCAGCCCACGGTGTAGACAAAAAGAACTGGTCAGAATCACGAAGATTGCACGTAAAAAAAGCGGAATTTTACCAGACGATTTTCCCACACGTGTAAACACGATAAGGCAAAAACGAAGAAGGAAGTAGCTAGGGTATAGCGCGCCCTCATTAGGTAGGGGTTACCACGGTGTTATTAGGTTTTTGCCAGACGGTTATTGCGGGCAATAACGATATACATAGGTCAATAGGAGGTAGGGAGGAGCGAAATAGACTCTTCCTCTCTACTTGCAACTTGCCAGTTGAGTTTTTGTAGTTCACATGTTCCTTGGTACACACCTCTTACACCCAGTAGCTATCACTCCAATGTGTGAGGACAAGTTCGAGCTTGAAGACCCACAAGAGGAGAGAAGAAGAGCTACCATGTAGCCCTCTACTTCTTGAGAGTGCATTTGTGCCAAATGACTTATTGCCAGAAAGTGCTTGCAGGCAAGTTTCAGAATTACATATGTAAATAGGAGGTGAGTAGTGGGTTCATGGACTCTGAAACCAGGTACTGTAAGTTTTGTTGATTCCATCAACTCCGATTGCATTTTGGCTCAGAAAATTTGATATCTGACATCTTTTCTGATGGTTTTTGAATATATTGCCCACAATCACTATAAATCCAGCAACGAACTTCTGTACATCAACTTGAAAAGAGCACCAGAGAAGATACAGTATTTTAAGACTTGACAAGCTGTGGGTTGATTCATTGACACTGCTTCACAAAATATTTTAAATCACTCTGACCTTTTATGAGTAACTTTACAACATACATTAAGTACTGAATGGGGGGGGGGTGACTTAGTCCCTTTATCAAATTAGAAAGTTTGCAACTACTGATAACACCCTATAGCTAGATCTTGAAATATTAGTAGCACTCTCCCATCTTAGTCTTTAGCATTTTATGACATTTTATTAAGTCCTGTAGTAAATTAAGTTGAATTGTATAGCTTACCCACAAATCCGGCCGGATTCAAGACAAAATCCGGCCGGATGCCGGATTTGGAAAAATCCTCAAATCCGGCTGGAATTCCGGCCGGATTTGAAATCCGGTACACCCCTACTTAGTTTTGTCCAGTATAAATTTTATTCATTTGGATTGCTTTTTGTCAATGGAAATTTTGTGAAAATAATACTTGTATAATTTCTTACACAGGGGAGTACAAGCCACTGCTTCTTTTCGCAAAGAAAAAAAATGCAGTTTTACAAGTGGATTTATTCACTTTTCTTGGTTAATTATCTCAGGACTACTGCTCATATGAAAATATCTGGGATCAAAAAAATTAAGTTTCAGCATGACAAAAGGAATATGAAATTGAAACAATTTTGCGGAAGAATTAACTCGTGGATCCGTCTTCCAAATTCAACACCCACATCCTGATTTGACCATGCCATGACCATACAATCATGTTAAATATCACCCTTTTAAGTGCCAAAGCTCTCACCCCAACTACAATTTTGGTATGGGTGTACCAAAATTTTCAATTGGCTCAGCTCTTTGATTGACAGCTAATTCAAACAATGCAGAGTAAAAAAGCTTATATAACACAGCATGAACGGTACTGAGAGTGTTTTGATTGAGTTTTTCTATACTCACCTTGAAGCAATAACACTGAGATTGTATCTGGATGAGGATGACTTTCAGACAATTGTGGGAGGGGCTTAAGTAAGAAGGTTAGGAGAATTGGCATTGTTTGGGGTGAGAGAACTGGGCCTTTATGGGGAAATGCAGTCACGCTGATTTGAATGTTTAATACATTGTTCTGTTTCATCAGTGGCTCTTGAGTAGGGTTGGGTAGTATACCGGTATTGATGTGAATACCGGTACTAGAGGTTCAGGTAATAAAAATACCAAAGATATTTGGTGTGTTTCTAGTACCCCCTCTTGAAAAAATACCGGTAATTGCAAAAATTACCCTGGAAAGGTCGAGATAGGAAACAAGAGTATTACAATTGTGCATGACTGTAAAGAAATGTGGTAAACAAGGTCAATGCAGAAGTTTCTGCACAGTAATAATGCAATCATATGCTTACAGTAGCTGCATCAAAGTACAGGATAACAGGGGTGCCATGCACAGTTTTGGTTCTTTCCACCCGACTTTCCTACCCGAGATTGATTTGAGAAACTGTACTGCCTCAATACCAGTTCTGTGAGCTTTGTAGTACCCACACCACTATTTTCATGGTGACCCCCAACCCTACTCTTGAGAATCAAGAAACAATATTATACTTGGTTTACCCTGAGTACACGCAATATTTACTGTCTGAAATATCAGAGGCTGCGGAGCCAATTTTGAAGTGTGGGGGCTAATCATCGAAGCGGCACAATATGTCCAATAAAATAAATGCCGTTTAGGGGGGGCCCAAAATGTAGTTTAAGGCGGCCCAAAATGCCCACAGCAACAAAAGTGCGGGGGCTAAAGCCCCCCTAGCCCCCTATTTTTGCCATCCCTGAATATCATGTAAGATACTTGAAAGCAAAATAAGAAGAAATCTGAGTGAAATCATTGCTATTGCTTAAAAATAAGTTTGGGGTGACTGTTTTAGCCCTTTAATCAAATCAAAGAAGTCCTTTAAACTTTATTCAAATATGTTTTATTGCATATGGCAGGAAGTCTGTTCCCATTACAACATACTGTGTACCATGTTAACAAAACAAAATGCTAGTATCCTTTTACAACCTTATAAGTGTTTGGATGCAAACACTTCATAATCCAAAATGGAATTTTCCCAGCCTGTTTTACTTTCAGTTTTCCCCCATAAAGTTTTCTGATTATCTGGATTTACAACTGCTGTTACATAGTTAGATACATTACTGTGGAAGGCCTATGCTACTGTAGAAGGCCTATAGTATCACCTACAAGAGAGGAGAAAATGGGTTGGTGACATAAGCAATTAAAGGGGGTTATTGAATCACTACCACATGGCAATTCTTATTATTAGCATAATATTGTAAGTCAAAGTTTCATTGCTAATATTTACAGGAAAAGTTCAAAGTTTGGAATTGTGTGATGTCCTGACTTGTAATGGTGTTGAGCATGATTTGAAAAAGTGTAGGTCAAGAATTTTTCAAAACCGAATTGAACCATAATGTCCTCACTCATAAAACAGTTTATTGTACGCAGCCTATGGGGATTGTCCAAGTGTGACCATTTGTCATTGGTAAGTGAAGAAACTTAAAATTTGAAAACTTTGCTGAATTTCATGAACTAACACAATGAGCCACTCAAAAGGCGATCAACTCTCATGAACCAACAGAGAATTGTCATACCCTACCCATTCACTAAAATTTGTAAGTACTTTGGGATGATGAGAAAATTGATTAAATCTGGACAAATACTCCACACACAGCCAACTGGGCCAACAGGTGCTATAAATTGCACCCACCTTTCTGGAAATTACAATGAAGCTCTTCCACTCGGATGAACACAGGATGTGTTTTGAGAAAATTTCAAATCACAACTGAATTAGAGAGGGAGCTATGCCTGCTGTTCATTTGTGGACAAAATAAAACAACGGGAAGTTGGAAAAGTTGTACACAAAGGCAAGGGGTTAGCACTTCATGGAATTTAAATTCTAAATTATGCCTTTATGTTTAAAATTTTGATAGAGAGCCCTGGGGAAGAACCATCTTCATCATTTAAAAATATATGCCTGTGTTTTGAGTCTTTGAAGAAAAAGTTTATTTTTGAGACTTTTCTTTGAATCTATTCTCTTTAATAGCTTACGATCAGGACACAGTTTGCAGTTTAAAGAAAGGTAAATAGGGAACAAGCTTCTTCCTCATGAGAATAAATTAATGAGCAATTAACCTTTCTGCATCACCTGACAAATTTGTTCACCCAAATAATTATGAATGCATGACCACAACTTCATTATCTCTGGTTCAAAATCCATTAATAGTAATACAAAATTAACAATAATTCAAAATGCAGTCAACTGTGCAGTAGCAAGTTGCTCTGCCACATGGTACTGGCTTCTTCCATAATGGTAGTACTGAGGTGAAGGTAGTTTGTTGTGAGGGTCACTCATATTGTTTATACATGTAATATGTTATACCAAAATAGGTCTTCCAAAAAGACATGTGCATCAGTACAAAAGTTGCATGGGACAAGGTTTAGCTTTCTATTTCATAATGACCCTTTTAGATGAGGAAATTGGTAACTGGTGCTTCTTCTTGTCCATATTTCTTGAACATAATGTTGATTTGCCACAAGTTATTTGTAATAGTGTTTAAAATGCAATGCAACCCTTTAAGAACAAACTTCAAGGAAGACCCCTTGCTTCAGCAAAAGAGGGGCAAGGAGGTACATAGCTAAAGGGTTTACCATATAGGCCAAGGGCTGGGCACCGTCTGCCAGGGGAGACTCCCAAAGAAAGCTCCCAGAAGTTACTAAACTGTAGCCTTTTAGAACTGTACTGAGATGAATTAGCACTTCTCACACAAAGGACAGCTGCATTAGAGTCTACATTGCATAGCTTCTAGAGGTACTCTGCTTGGTACCTAGGTCTGTCCATTCTATGGTGCACACCCAACTGGAGAAATTGTTGCTAAGCATTAAACAAGGTGGAGGGAGCCAGGCAGAGTGCAGAAAGACTCACATTGAGGGGCAACGTGGGACTCAAGAGGGGTGGGGTGGGCTGTCCCTGTGAAACAATGAAGTTATGGGTCTGTCTGAAATAGACTATTTGTGAGCTTCTGTATGAGGGGCACTGTTGCTTTCAACTGTGTCTATTTTGTCAATGATAGAATAATTTCAAACCAAAGAAGGGTAATCTGTACAATGACATTAAACATGTAACATGACTTTAAGAAAATGGAGAACTCAAGGGCTTCATCTTTAATTCAAACCCCATTTTACCATGGACATGGTAGAAGAAGAAACTAAACCAGATTATGAGGGTCACAGCTCCAAATGTAAGATGGGATGCAATAATCCTGATAAAGAAAACCAAAATAAAAATTAACAATAACTCACCTTTTCTAAATGTTTATTCACCCATTTTGTGAAAGTTTTCTTCTGGATTCCATCCCGTTCATCTGCAATAAACAAAGATGCAAAAGAGTTGGGTAAATTGCGATCAGTTTTCTTGAAAATGCAGAGACAAGGCAAACAGACATAGTACCTGCATTTCCCGATGGTAGGCAGGGCAGTACCATGCATTTGAGGTCATAATAATTCCAAAAGAATATTTAAGCACAGGAACTGTGCCAAGTGTGCATTTTGGCAAGCACTTAAGGTTATTGGTTCCCATTAAAAAATTCTGAGCTTTGAGTGCATTAGTACAGAAAAATGGAACCAATTTTTTTTTTTTTTTACCCATGGTCCACTTCACTCAGAGGACCCAAGCTGAGGGGTAGGGGTGACTGTCTTTAACTTTTGCGAGGAAATGGGCGGCTGCAACAATGTCATATCCATGTTACCGTACAATAAGTATATAATACAAACATTGGCAAACTTAGGACCATGGGATTAGGGGGAAGGTGCACTCTAAGCTCCATGTCTTGTAGACTGGTTACATGAGGTTTTTCTGCATAACCAGTTGGTTTAAGTCGAGTCAGACTTTTTTCCAGTTGTTGCTCACTGGTAAGCACTGGAGACTTGAATGATCAATGTGGTGCCTTTCAACAAGCAAAAAAGGGCAGTGGGTGCTGCTGACTAAACCTGTGGGTGGGTTATAAAGTTGAGATGTTAAACTCTAGCAAATCAAATCCATCTAGGAAAAAACTGAAATAAAAGAAATCCATCACCTGTGGTTGGTAAAGAAAGCTTTCACTTTGTAATACATCAAAGCCAATCAGACTGCAAAAGAAATATATTACTGAGTGTGGGAAGTTCATGAAAGTGAGTGTTCCACACATGAACCCTGGATGATACAATATGTTTTTATGTGTTTATTTTCACTACTCCTGGTGTACTAATGTTTTATCATAAAAATTGATTTTTTTTGTATTTTCAAATGTTATAATTTCTGATGCATTCCCAAGTGGGAGTACAAGGTACTACTAAGTGTATAGAGTTTGGAAAAAAACTCGTGGCAGTTCTAGGCAACAGCAGAGCCAGACATGGGTTAAAAAGGCTTGTGGCCCCCCAGTATCAGCCGTCATGTGTAAAAAAAAAAAAAAACGTTGAAGCCAAAGTAGTTGTGTAATTTCAATAATTTCAATCATACTTCAAAAAGCATGAATTTCCAAAGAAGAGTGAGACACCCTGTAGACACTGCCTATTGTTGTCAACAAGACAGCAAACATTCAACCCCTCAATTGAAACTGTGGATGTCCCTGAGGTTGGGGAACAGCTCTATGTTGAGCAATTGAGATGTAGCAATTACAGCACCAAAAGATCAGTGACAGGGTTATCGCTGGCATTCTTTTAAAGTGGGTGACCCCCTCACATTCATATTGGCTACCTCCTCACAGAAAGTTGCTCTAATTGCCAACTGCACTGTACTACCACAGTAGTTTTAGACAGAGTGATATTTCTCCCCATCTGTTGGTGTCAAGGCTGGCATCATCTAGTAACACCTCAAAACCAGGGGCGGCACCAGGGTATTTTGATGGGGGGTGGGCAGCGCATGAATTGAGAACTTCTTTTTCTTTTTTTCCTTGTCTTTTCACGTTTTCTTGTTTATAAGGGGCAATCCCCTCCTACCACCACCCCTGATGCCCTCCCTAATCACAACCACTAATACCCAGGGAAAACTCTGAGATAGGCAAAAAGTGTGCATCCACCGTAAAGAGTTGAACAGAAATTTGCAAACCGAGAAAGACTTTGAATCCATTTTGGAATAAAGACAAAATATGTAAGGATTATAGGCAAAGTGGGCACTTATAAGTATCACCTTTAATGAATAAGCCCATATTTTAAGCAGCAGAATAAAGGTGCCTGGGTTGTAACCTCTGGTATTAAGGGTCATTTTATTATACAAATAGCTCAAAATGTCAGCCAAGGCAATTGTGAGCTTCTATTTTAACAGGCCTGTAACACAAGGATAGGTGAAACAACCCCATCCCCTTAAGCATGCACTTGGTGTACTTAAATATTTTTCATCTAATTGATGGCCAGTACTATTTTCAATATATTTAAGTTATATATGCCACAGGCCTGCAAGTTTAGATAGCAGCAGTATCTAAATGCATCCACAGGTACATGTTAAGATGCAACTCAGGGCATGGAAAGTGCCCTTTCCAGAGTTTGGACAAAAAAGTCCTTAGGATAAGTACCTCCTGTATTAACCATTACAAAACTTGATGTGAAAACCCTTCTTAAGGGTCATTTTAAAGGTTCAACTCTCACCCCAAACAGTACCAATTCTCCTAACCTTCTGACTTAAGCCCCTCCCACAATTGTCTGAAATTCATGCTCATCCACATAGTTTACAATCTCAGTTTATTGCTTCAAGGTGAGTAAAGAAAAACTCAATTTCAAAATGCTTTCAGTACGGCTCATGCTGTGTAATATAAGCTTTCGTATTCTGCATTGTTTGAATTAGCTTTTAATCAAAGAGCTTTGCCAATTGAGAATTTTGGTATCCCCGTACCAAAATTGTAGCTTGTGGTGAGAGGTTTGGTCCTTTAAATATGATACTTAAAATACCAGCAAAGCCAATTGTTTGCCACTGTTTTATCAGGCACAATGCATTCATAAATTATATTATTCTTTGTTAGAATTCTTTGCCAAAAGGCTATTAAATTTTATATGAATTGCCAAAATGTGTTATCAAATAATTTGTCTCAGGAGTCATATTGTTAAGAATGCACCCTTCCCCAGGTAAAATGAACTTGCACTATCCATTCCATGGCACTGTACACTCCAAATTGTGTACAGTTTCATTAGGCATGCTGCATTTGACCATGACATTAAGAAAGAAAATGAAAGCAACACATTTTATTGTGTCAAATTACAGTAACCTTGACAAAGTTGTAAGATATTAACCCGACCACCTGGTGGTTATTCTCACATTACACGCACAGAATTTTCATTACAGATTTAATATAGCTTAGTGGACTATTCATTTTACTGTACCATAGGCCTACAGCATGCAAAACTATAGACATGCTGAGTAATTTCATAGCTCTGACATTATCTTTATAAGGGAAAACACAGAACTAATTCCCTCCCTTCCATCTTAAATTTCCAAACTTTACATCATTTTAACTTTCAAGAATGGCTCCTTTCAATCATGTGACAATACCTTGTTTCTTAGCCTGTTGTCAAATTTAGTGTCAGAATAATTCCTAGCTTTATAATCTTTTTTTTCTTCTTCTTTTTTTTTTGTTGTTGTAACAGGCAATAAAGTTTTAGAATTCCCAGGTGTGCTACAAATGACACCCTCGGGAAACATATAAGGACTGTGGTATGTGTGCTGTTTTCTGAACTTCGACAGATTTGTATTTTAAGTTAAACATTCTTCATTTGGGTGTGCAAAGATCTCACCCTCCCTCCCCCCCCCCCCCCCCGGCCACAGTGATTTGAGGTAAGGCGATTTGATGGTATGCTATACCACCTTGCATGCATTCAAGGCCTGTTGTTATGCCTACTTTTGCTTAAAGAGCAATCTTCAGAAGTATGTGCATGTATGCAAATATGATGACATTTGCATGCATTTACTAATTTTTCTCAGCAATTTTTGGGACAACTGCCTTTTGCTATGACAGCTGTGAAGGGGGAAATTAATCAACCATTTCTAACAAAATGGAAGGTAAATCCCTGCCCCTTCCTTGTCATTTCCATAAATAAAAAATGCCTTATTTAAGAAGAGAACACCTAAGTTGGAGAAATGTTCAAATTTACATAAAAAAAATAGAACTAAAACCCTTTAGATAGCACTTTCTAAGGATCAACCTTGAAGCAAGGTTTCGTACCCATTAACTCACCCCCTGTGGGCCGACAATTGTAGAATATGGTATTTCCCCTCTGTTCTAAGAGACCACTAAAAAAAAAAAAAACTTGAACTTGAACCATACTTGAAATAAATTTCCACTTTGAACTTTTTACCCAGTTGACTGACACTATAGCACATTTGTGTTGGGTGTGTCATGAAATCTCATCTAACAAAGGATATTGGAATCCTGATATTGTACATGTTGTAGGCCCCTGCACAGTATACTAAACTGCTAACTCCAAAGTGAGGAAATGACATCATCTCTGCTTCCTTCAAGAACACTTTACCAAATTCAAATCTTGAAAAAATGTGAATTTTAAGAAAACCCTGGGTTTCTTTTGCTTTGACATAGAAAACCAACATTGGTTTAAACCTTTCAAGGCATATGCCTTCCAGAGTTTCATTAATGAAGAAACCCAATGAGATGATGTATGGATACAATATGATGAAAAAGACCAAAGTAATCTACAGGTTTAATAAGTAACCTCATTTTTATACCCTAAGGTCATCTAAAATGGCTTTGAAAATTTAATTCTCAAACCAGCTAAAGTACTGCCAGAAAGCTGCCAAAGTGGACAATACTGCCTAGAGCTAAACAACTTTAGTTCACCATACCGAAAAATAAAATGAAACTTCATTTACATCTACCGCATAAAAAGTGCAAACTTTTAATCAGCAAGACTGTCCCTCTATTGTGTATGACAATTAAGAGTTTTAAATGCTTTGGGCACATTGTATCCATGGATACATCCACTTTGTTGATTTGAGTATGTATTGAAGGTACTAGTTTCGTGCTACAATAAGTGCATTTTAATGCACTCCTGATTCAGGCTAATTTGCACATGTACACTGTACATGACTGTACACATACATTAAGAACTAAATGAGAAGTTTAAGCAAACATTAAATTTTCATGTACAGTAAGTGAAAGAGAAACCAAATCCACACAGTGTGGTGAAACATCCATTCAAATCAGAGTTAATTAGTTAGTCAGTTATTTAATTAGATGAGATTTAAAGACACACCACAAGAATGTATTGGTGTCAGTTAACTTGATAAAAGTTCTAGGTTGAAATTTATGTTCAAGTATTGCTAAAGTTCATGTTTGTGTTTCTCAAGATATCAGTAAATAAAGTTACTATAGATCTGTGTTTCAAAGTCAGGTTGAGGGCTGCAGGGGTTATATCTATTCTCACAAAACAATGAATGCACTGTTTCCCTTTGTTTTTCAGACTGTTTTGTTATTCTTGAAGTATACATAGGAAGAGGATCCCCCTGTGAAGAATGCAAAGTTTGTAAAGTTCCCATGCCATAATGCAATCACATTCTGATGACATAAGATTGTTGAGGGGAAAAGTGGCTGTAAATTTCAGAGAATCCAAACCAACCTCAATTTATGCTAGGATATGATATTACATGTACTTGCATCAAGTTCCTGTTTTGTTGAAAATGTGACAACTTTACCTGTTCATATCTTGAGAATCACACGTATCTCAATTGCAAAATTCACCAAAATGCTAAAGGATAAGTACCCCTTTAACATATCACAACTTGATATGACCTTACACCCTTGTTTTAAAAAAGAGTTCTTGAGTTGAACTCACATCACTTACAGTATACGTGCAGAATTTCTAAAACTGGGGGAAAGCTTTGGAATTCAACAGGATCAGGACATATGTCTCCAAAATGCTTCCAATGTAGGTGGCTACAATACCTCTCCTTTCTGAACTGATTGTTAAAGACAGAAATTCATCACCCTAAACTACAGTTTCAGTATACATATATCAAAACTCTCAATTGGTACAGCTCTTTGATTGGCATCACATTCAAACAACGCATCATAGCTAAATTACACAGCATGGGCACTGAGAGTGTCTTGATCACATATTATGGACTTGTATGGCCACTGGGACAAGCCATGAAGCAATAAACTAGGATTGTATCTGGATAAAGATGAGTTTCAGATAAGTGTGGGAGGGGCTAGAAGTAAGTAGGTTGGGAGTATTGGAACTGTCTGGAATGATGAAAATATGCCTTTAAATTGTTTACCAGAATATAAATTTAAAAACATTGAAGAGGTCTTTCAGGATAGAGGAGAGGTTAATTTCATGTAAATTAAATTGATGAATGAAAATTACTGATAAAAAAATTGGACAGAGGTGCAAGACTATAGACAGCCTATTCACTACACTTACTAGGGACTGTGTGTTTGGTCTAATTAGGTAAGAGCATCCACCTCTCATGCAGAAGGTCTGGGGTTCTATTCCCAGGTCATGTGATTTTGTATAGGTATACCACAGACTCTAAAAATGGAACCTACTGCTGTTGTGCATGATGCTCTGTGTAAGCAATGGAATAGGGAAAACAAGCCAGTGAGCCACAACTGGAAAAAAGGCTGTGGCCTGCTCCACTTGAACCAATAGGTTGGAAACTGGGCTATAAAACTCTATCTAACTAACAAACTAAGTTCACTGTTACTGATCATGATGTTTGACTGAGCTCACTGATAGCTTCTTGCAATTTTAAGTCAATAAACTGTACATACAAATGTGGTGCAGAATTAAAGTGTGAGAAAAAAAGTATTTAAACAAGCTTTGATTGCCCTTTTTAACATCTGTACAGTATCAAGAAGTCTGTTTTAAATGAACAGGTGACAACAGAAAGCTAGACACAGCAAATGGAACCACTACTGTATACACCCACACAGAGTGCTTGACTTTTAAACTTTTGAAACCTAGTAAACTTATAAAGTTTACAAATCAAAAACATTCACCAATTATTAACTTGAGAATCGTGACATCATGTATGCTTTTCCTAGATTCAATTGTACTACCTGTGCTTTGAGCTAGACTGTGTAGTCTTGGCTGTTGGAAATATTCCAAATTAGTGCTTAATGATGTTTGTATGAACTTGGCAAGTAAATGTTAGCCAAACATGTGTTCATAATTAAGCCTAACCCACAATTAATGCATTAATGATTTGCTAACATTTTAAGTGTTCAGGTTGGGTCTAACAGTGCTCAGCAATTTATCCAGTGAGGGATCTGAGCAAGTTCCAAAAGGCCAATTACATCAATCCATCTTACATTCTTTATCTATTGCAAGGTGATTTGAATATGTGACTGAAGGATGTCCCACAATGTGGCAATTAAAGGGAAAGTTACACTATGCCTTAAAAAAATGCTTGGTCATGTTCAGTCTTCTGATGGTACCAGCCATGCAATCTTGAGCAATAAACCAACTAAAAGGCCTAATCCTCTCAACCCAAACTACAACTTTTATAAAAGTCTATAGAAATTCTCAACTGGCATAGCTATTTATCGGGCCAAACCTCGCACCTCAAACTACAATTTTGGTATGGGGGTACCAAAATTCTCAATTGACTCAGCTCTTTGATTGGCAGCTAATTCAAACAATGCAGAACACCAAAGCTTATGTTACACAGCATGAACGGTACTGGGAGTGTTTTGATTATAAACTGAGCTTTTCTACACTTACCTCGAAGCAATAAATTGAGATTGTATCTGGATGAGGATGAATTTCAGACAATTGTGGGAGGGGCTTCAGTGAAAAGGTTAGGAGAATTGGTACTGTTTGGGGTGAGAGAACTGAGCCTTTACTTGACAGCAAGTTAAAAAAATATTGAGTAAATGTACAGTACCATGTTGAGAGTGTTTTGATTACACATTCCAGTCTTGTATACTCACCATGAAGCAATACCGGCACAGATTGTGTCTGGATAAGGCTGCGTTACAGACATATGTGAAAGAGGCCTATTGAAACTGTTTGGGGTGATAGGATTAGATTTTTAACTTACTTCACAATGGTACATGTACAGAGAGAGCTATATATGTAGTGTGTCATTTCAGAGTGTATATTTGCAGGTGGATGGTCTTTTGCCAATTTGTGCCCTACCCTTCCCCACAAGCCTCACTCCTAATCCCAGTGAAAAATCAAACAGAGAATAAAATTTTACAGATTCCAATATACATTGAAGTGCCGACTCCTCCCTCACCCGACCCACCCAATCATAACATTTTTGCTACTGTACGTCATTGTATGGAGGGTGCTAAATTAATTTAACCCTTTACCGTTGTGCTCCGATCAGGGCATATTTGCGCGCCTCGGGAGTGTGCGGAAAGGGGGACGTAGCCCGCCCCGCATCGGCTTCCATAGGCCATTGACCCCGTGACCTTAAACTATTGTCTCTCTCGTTGTTGTGGCCGAATTTTCGGGTAGCTACTCGCAGTTTCGAGCTCCGCGTGAAACAGTAAAGATGGGTGACAGCCGAGCTCTCCGCATGGGTCCAAAAGGACCCAAACAACGGAAAAGGGTTAACAGAAACACTGTGACCTAAAAATCAATTTGCCTAGATCAATCGCAACATAAATATTAGGCCCTATATGTAATTGTATTCCAGAAAGACACCAGTCTCCTCTTCCCACCCTTTTCAACTTTCCTTACCCTCCCATTTTGCTCCTCACTCTTGCAAAAAAGTTTTAGGTTGGATCCAAGCGTGGAGCTACCAACATGGATCCAAGCTATGAAGTGACACTCAATATTCCAATATGCTCTGCTCTCTTCTGAATCTACCACTTTTAGGGGTAAAACTTTTACCAAAATTTGTGAAAGACAAAACATCATTGTTCTATTTGTGGTTAGTTTGTGCAATTAATATTTTCAGTCCTTTTTGTTCAACCACCTTGTGAAACTAAAGCAATTTCACACTTTTAGGTGATATAAAGACAAATATTTGCTTCAATTTAAGGGTCATTTAATTGACCCGGTGTGCTTTAAAATTCCCAGGGCACAAACTAGTTTCCTAAAAGACTGTCACCTGAGCTACTTGACAAAAGCCTATTCCGACAATCTAACAATAGGAATTCACACCATTCCTGACCCAACAGGATAGTACCTCCATGAAGTCCGTGAACAGCAAACCTCTCAACTCATAGCCCTCTTGACCTCACTACAACAAAAGTGTATTCATTTTCACTGATAAAATATTTTCCCTACCAAAAGAAAAAAAACAAGAGAAATTTATTTTTAAATTAGCTGGTGCCAAAGAGGTGATCAGGTTTGTCACCTGTTAAATTTGGTGCACTCACACTAGATGGATCCAGATTCTGGTTTCCTGCACAGGGTCAGAACTACTGCTCAAGATCAAATGTGGAAGTTTTATCAGATCCAAATCTGATCACCTGATTTTGACTCTACAGAGCTAGTAAGAGGAGGGGAGGATCGGATAAATTTGTCAACCATGCCTCCCAAATTTTACTTGAAAGAAAACTATTAAACTTTGCAGAGCATTCATGTCTATCAATTTTTCACCTGTATGCAAAGAGCTGCCTAACTGAAAGGCATACCATAATTTATCCATGTAACTATCTTTTTTTTAACATTGGTCTGGAACAAAATGACTTTTAAAATTATAATGTCAAGATCTCTAAATCCTAATGAACCACAACCAAGCCTTGAAGGCATTATTTTTCACTCTTTCTTTGCACAAGTCTTTGATATGCTGCGGTGTGAATTAGACTTTCCCAAAAGAGCATAGTGCTATAGATTTCTCAATCTAACTGCCATTTAAGAGGGGAAGCTTCAGAAACAGTGTTTTCCTGTACTATGTAGGCTACACTAGACATGTATGCTCTCCTAAATTCTGAATATTTAACTTGAAAGATAAAAAAGAGAAAGATCAGTGCCACAAATTTGATGCATGAAAACACAGCAAATAGATCTTGCAAACATGGCTGGAAAAAATCAGCAATTTGGGAAGCTCATTGCAGGGAAACTTTGGCATTTGGAGGGAAATTTGACTACTTTTGTATATGGAAACATGTGAAGTCTTTAGGAGATTTTGATTTGCTTGCTGGGAAATCCATTTGCTTGCAGGGAAATTTACATTTTTTCCAGCCCTGCTTGCAAATTTCTCCTTCATTTCCTTTACCCTTCATCATATGACTTGAATTTTTAGGCATGCAAGTGTGATCACACCACCACTTATTTCAAATCATTATAAAGAGTAATTGCACACCTAGATAAAGAATGAAAACTTAAAATCAAAGTATTTTAAAGTTTAAACAAATACGCACCCACCACCTTCCACAATTTTTAATGAGTATGATTTGTAGCTCACCTGGAAATAATTTTAAAGTCAAGGCCTTGTTTTACACTTCACATTGAGCAAAATTATACTAAGGAAAGGTAGGGTAGCTACACTCTGTATGATATGTACAAATCAGAGAAAACAATATGGTCGCATTCATGCATTTCTGAAAGAGGGGGCAAGGATTCCATCACAACTCAAAAAGGGGGGATTTATTACTGCTAAACCCCATGTCCAAATTGATGATGTCCTTGGCCAAAGTTACAAGTGGGTTCAGGGGGACAAAAGCTTGCGTCAAGGCCCCTGTAAGGTGCAATTTGAAGGGTTTTAAAGGTCATTTATAGTTCAAACATTTCTCCAAAAGTGTCCTCTTCTTAAGTAAGGAACCAAGATATTGACATTTTTTTTATTTTTATGAGTATGACAAGGGGGGATTTTATCCACCTTCTTTTGGGAAGGTGGGGTCAAATCCCCCTTTCCCCCCTTGACAGAGCCCTGGGGGGCTTTTATTTGAGGGTGTATTTTAATAAAATATTAACTTACCCGTAGAACCTACACTAGTGTCTTCAAATGATCTGTGAGTTTCTTAGATGTACCGGTGAAAGTTAATGCTATACTGTTATCCCCAGGTATCATGAATTTTGATAGGCATTTTGTTACATGTGTCGGAAACTTCTTTGTGGATCAAACTACAAGCTGTGTTCATTTTGAAACTTTTATTGTGAAATGTGATGATTGTTAATTTGGTGTTTCTAAGACTTTGACGTATTGTGCATGGATTTGCATGTGCAAAGGCAAATTGTTTTTGACATTAGGCTACTGTTATAATGTTGACATCAGGCTTAATCTGTGGTTTGGGCCTGCAGCACAAGGAAGCCTTGGCAAGATGAAGAGACAAATGAATGTTTATGTTATTGTACAGAGGGAGGATGATGTTCTCCATGTGGGGAAGGTATGTAAGAGGTAAATGGAATGCAAAAAATTTACGTTTGAATATTCAGCGTTTACGTCATGGTCTTTATCATTTGAATGTTGGATGTAGTTTCCGTTGTCAATTCATTTGCATATATAATTTTATGTTACGCTTCTGAAGTACCCACATTACACAGCTGTTAAAAATTTTGAGGGGGTCGTTTATTAGAGGGGGTGCATATTAGGGAATATACGGAAGTCAGTTTTTACATCTGATTACTTGATTGACAGTAACAGGTATAATAAAATACATGAAAAGTTACATACCGTTTGGGGTTAGTAGCTTAACAAGTCTGTCAAGTGTGTGTTAATGGCTTTTCAGAAAGTGTGAACACAATGAAAGCATAGATCACTTGAGGGCACAGATCATATAACAAACTCAAATAGTTATACTCGAAACCACTTTTGATGTACTAGGGTGTCTACATGTTTCATTTTCAAGAAGCAAAGTCATGGCATGTTATACCTTAGTACAGTACACTAAAATTGGTGTGGCTGTATAAATTTCCTTTCAGTTCTACCTCATGTGATACAAAGAAAGTGAATTACGGATACTTTAAGACTCACTCAACAACTCCAACATTTTATTTGCAAGCACTGCTGAAATTTATCGCTAGCAAACATGAAATTCAAGCTTAGCATACTGTTTCCCAAACTTCCTCTTACTGTAACAATAACCTCACCACATGTTTAATCTGTTATTCAAATTATAGAAAAAAAAGCTGCAATCTGATCTAACAAATATTTCCTGCCTTTACTAGAATTTTGTTCAAAGTCAATATGCTCTGAGCCTACAGTAAAACTTTCATCAAATCATACATATCATGTATTAAACTTAATACTTGATTTCACTTTCAGTTGAAGCTTAATACCACATTGCAATTAATCATGGAGATTTATGTTCTAACACATGGGTGGAGTTTTTTGTCCATTACATGGACTTTAAAATATTTGAATTCATTTAGAGTGCAGGTTTCAAATGTTCACTCAAAATGATTCCACATGAATCAAGATACAGCATCTTTCATAGTTGTTGACACTGGAAATTTTCATTATATACAAAGTTCTACACCAGATCCTAAAATTTTGTCAAAAAAATTACCTTTTATATGGACTTGTAATATTTCTTTTAACTAATAGCCCTTGGTCTTTCATTTAATTGCTACTCATGGTAAGAGAAAAGGACAGGTAAAAAGACTAATTTTATAAGTCCTGGGTGGCCATTTAGTTGAACACAGGACATACAATCTGGCTTTCAAGCACCTTGTCCTTCATTCTCATTTACACTATACCAGGTATTTCATAAATTTCTCATTCAATTTTCAGAGATGCTCAAATTTTCATATGCCATACATCCCAATTTCTCGATGCTTCTCATACAGCTTAGAAACACTAGCCATCTGTGGGCATTAGTGGGGCCAAAAAATTTTCTCTCATGATAGCACTCCACTGCAAAAGTTAGGTTCGCCTCCTTTCCCCTCACCCCACTTTCACCCTACTTGTCACAGTCAACACTGTGAGTTCCATACCAACCCACCCCAACCAACCTTTCATATACCCTGCATCTCCCACCATTGATTTTTAAATGACAAATATGAAAGTTCCTGATAATGATGCTTGCAGGGATTCCACCAGAAACTTAAAGGTGGTTGGGGGGATGGGGGGGGGGATTAATTACTGGCAAACCCCAAGTCCTAATTGATGAGCACTGTCCTAGGCTAATGTTGTAAGTGGGTTCAGGGGGATAAAAGAGATCTTGTATTCAAAGCCCCTGTAAGATGCACTTACATTGAAACTGCACTGCTGCAAAAGTGTCCTCTAGTAAGAAACCAACATATTGATAGTTTTCTAATTTTTATGGAAAAAGAAATGGGGGATTTTACCATTCTTTTTCTGGTAAGGGGTTGGACAAATCCCCTTGTTCCTCCCCCCCCCCCCCCACCCGGCAGAATTACTTTTAGCAGTGCCATTCACATAACCTCAGGAGATAAATTGAAATAATCATGTCCATAGATCTGTCACTGAAGAGAGCAGACTAAATGTCCTTAAAGTTTGAATTCTGTAATTTCTTAAGCAAAAGATCTACTTTTACACTAAAGCTATACATACACAGTCTAACTTGATCATCCTATTGTCCAGCAAGACCATAACCCAATATACCACAAAGGCAAGGCCCCTTCAAGTAGGATTATCCCAGCATGGGTTGATGGCCATTCATGATCTCTACCATTCATTGAACAAAATGTCCAAAGGTCCTCTATAGAGATAGCAGGTGCCTCTGAACAAAATATTGTCCCTGATAATTACTGACACTCTCAAGGCACACAAAAGCTGAACAACTTCTAAGTAACCAAGGTTTTGACAGTTTATTTCCACTGATCCACAATGACCTGAGAATGAGGACAAACTGTTGAACCCTTAACTTTAGAAAGAATGCTGTAGGAGTAAGCTTTTTAACTTCTGCAATAAAATTGCTAAATGAACAGTTGGAGAGGTGTTTCCATGTGTGTATGCTAAAATGGATGACATATCTGAATGTCTAATGCAAGGCTCTGTAGAACTCTGCAAGCTTTACAAGTTATGTTGCTAATATTCCAAAATTTACTAGGTACCCTTAACAGAATTTCCTTTTGAGTAGTAGCTGGAAACAGAAATTTTTACCAACAGTCCTGTTAATTTATCATGACTACTGGTTCAATCCATGAACAATGCAAACGTTATGGTTTTTCTAGGACAGCATCAATTTCAACTTTGGGTTTAGCAGTAATTATTCCCTCCTTTTTTGTTTCTCTGGCAGAATCATTAAGCACTGAGTGACAGAATACATGTATCCATCAAATTTCAAAGAAGAATTAGCATGGAAGCATGGAAAAGCTTACAGAAGAAAGGCAGGCACCTACTAGCAATTTTGGGAGGCCATTCTCTTAACACTTACTTTACAATCATCCCATTGGAAGAGTTCAGTTTTGATTTGAAGGTGGCAAAAATTATTGTACGTCTTTCAGTTTGCTAAATAACCACATTCAGTGGTACAGTACATCAGTACAAAACATTGCAGATCAATTGTTCATGCATCATGAGTCAGTCAGAACCTTGAATCGGTCATTCTTAATTGACCATCTTATGGTAGCACAATGATATTAAAGAATTGTCCTTATAGATTGTAGTACATCAAACCCACATTATCATCCATACATGTGTAGAAATACTCCAGGGTTTATTAAACATTTTCAGTGACAATTCAAACAGTAGGAGTAACTGTAGATCTCTCAGAAAAACATTTCCTGTACTTTGAGCACTGCCAACAGTTTATAAACAACTAAAAAGTACTGAAAATTGGTTAGATGGTAACTGATAATATCTCTGATAATACCTCTCTTCTGATTGGCTAGCAATGCAGATCAGTTCAAAAGAACCATCATACAGGAATAAGTAGGGCCAGCTAGGCCATTACATAGCCAGACAAGGCCCTGAAAGGTGATGAGCCAAATTTTCATGTATGAAACAAATTATAATGCATTTTTGGCAATGGCAATGTTCAGCTATAGTGACTGTACTGGCCTTTAACCAGTAGCGTAGCCAGGATTGTGTCACAGGGAGGTGGGGGGGGGGGGTGGATCACAACATGGGGAAAACTTCTATGGGAGAGAGAAAAGGCCACTCTTTTTGGTGTTTTTTGCATTTCAAGGTTGGGTCAAAGGAGGGTTTGAGCCCCCAAAACCTCCCCGTAGCTACCCCAATGCCTTTAATTAACCCACATCATTGCTTTCCATGGTGCCATTTGATGGAGATCTTGTGCAATTCAAAATGTCTGTAAGTTGAACATTGTAGGTTGGATTATCTTTTTGCGCTACAATTTTTTTCTCCATTAACTGCAGGCAGGCTTCAATACACGTAATCAACACCACAAGAAAAAAAAATTATTATTGATATTTTAGTGTCAGAAGTCATCAGAATGTACTCATTTTTGTAATAAAAGAGGCCTAAAGATATGTAGCCATTATCCAAAGTTGGTCTATACAACAGCTGAGCTCTTTTTTTTAACCCAAACTTTCCAGGAATCTTTCCTAGTTTCATTCATAATAGTGTAAATCAACACTTTAATCTAAGTGAACACATAAAGCAGTTTTTAAGGGGATACCATTTAAAAACATCCCAAATCTTACAAATCTCCTACAATAGATCTTTCTTTTAAGCACTTTTTGATATTTCACTTGAAAGTAAAGATTGAATTTTGAAGGGCAAGAGCAGTTACCCCAACTTGAAAGAGTGTAGTAGAACTGTAGACTGTCCTATTTTCTGATTGGCTCTTGAAAGTCATGTGACAATATTTTTCCCTTCACATGTGAAATTTACTAGTGATGACTTTTAGGTTTGCCCTGAATTTGCAGTTAATTAAGTCCTAAAATATTATGAAAGATACTTTGAAGAGGGATGAGAATAAAGTTGTGAGATTTAGCTGTTCTTTCAAAATTAGTTTGGGGTGACTGCTTTTGCCCGTTGAAAACTTTTTTGAATTGAATGGGACTAGGCCTTAAAGGGACAATCCTCTCACCCCAAACTACACTTCTTGTAGGGGGGTACAAAAACTCTCCATTGGACCAGTTTTTTGATTCAGACTGTTCATTCAAACAATAAAAATTACCAAAGCTTATATTACACAGCATGAACTGTACTGAGAGTGTTTTGATCATACACATAGAGCTTTTTTATACTCACCCCAAAGCAATTAAATGAGATTGTGACTGGATAAGGATGAATTTCACACAATTGTGGGAGGGGCTTAAGTAAGAAGGTTAGGAGAATTGGTACTGTTTGGGGTGAGAGAACTGGGCCTTTAAGTTTCTAAAATCAAAAGAATATTACCCCAACTACTTTAAGAGCAATTCAAGAGTTAGGATGCAACAGAGTTAGGACAACAGCACTTTCCCTTTAACAATCAAAAACATTCAGCAGAAGGTCAAGTATTTTTTAACCTCACATTAATCATGAACACAAAACCATCATCATATACATTTTGTGCATAGAACTAGGTAAAGTGGTTATCAATTGGGAATTTTGCTTCAACAACCATCACCAAAAATTAACTTCCAAGGGGCAAGGAATACCTAGACGCAAACTTGAGTAACTGTTACTTTTTAATAATTCCAAATTGATTAGATAACAGTCCACTTTCTGTATGCAAAATTTGAAATAAATTTCAAGTTACGAGATCCACCGGCTCAAGAATATAGTGTAATTCGTTGATCAAAGAGGAGCAGGGCAATACATGTATGCAACACAAGCATAATGCCCCATTCCCTCCTCTAACTTTTTCAAATGAGCTTGACAGTTTGCAAGGCAAGAACCTACTTGTATCACTCTTACAGGCCTAATCCTCTTGCCCCAAATAGTAACTAATCCTCCAAACCTACTGTACTTAATTGTAAGCCCCTCCCACAACTGTCAAGATTACAATGATTCTCATCCAGATACAACAATTGCTTTAAGGTGTGTAACACCCCCATACCTGTATAATCAATACTCAGAACAGGAAGTACTGTGCACCAGTGGCCTCAATCCTGGGCAGCAGGGGCAATGCATATGACCCCGCCAATGGAAACACTGAGGGGAATTATTGTTTTGACAGACAAAATTTAACAATGTGGTATAAGGGCATCTAAAAATATATAAACTTGAGGCTATAATAATGCAACAAGAAGGGATCATGGCTTCTTCATGCCTGGTTGTTTTATTCCATTGTAAATAAGGGGAAATACAAACTTAAAAGTTAAAATTTTTACCATTAATGATGTCTCGTTCTCAGAAAAAACATTTTTTGCCAAGTTTAAAAAACAATGTTAAACAATACTATCATTAGCATTTTGAAAATGACTCTCCTATGAACTGTTCTTTCTTTAAGAAAAATGTATCAAAACTCTGTCATTCCTAGATTTGGACTGTACTATTCTGGCAGATGTGTGGTGGCCAAGATCCATAAGAAGTGCATTAAAAGTAGTATGAGTAGGAATGGCAATGTAGATAGGTAGACCTGTGCATACATTCTGTATTGTTTCAGGTCATATTGAATATTCATATACAAGAGTACTCACTCTTATTGGCTGGGGCATTCAGGGGTGGGATAACATTGGATAAAGTTCGCAACCTATCATCATGGAGTTTTGCCCTTATTTTGGAGGAAATTCAACGAAATTTGACGGAACTGACTTTCGTGGTGAGGATTGTTTATTAATTACCCTCATTTTAATACACTGCTTACACATTCTGTGAAAAGTTTGATCACAATAATGTACCCTATTTCCCAAAATTGTCAAACACAATGTTTCACTTTAAGACATTGACAAACAACATACCAATAATACCTGGGAGCAATGGAATGGGTTAGGTTTGGTTGGATGGAGTTTTACAGACCGGTTTCTGACTAATTGGTTCAAATGGAGGGGACCACTCCCCAGTGACCTTTTTTCCATTAGAATTGGGAGGGAACTTTTGTAACTTGGTCAGTGTAGGGTAAAATAGGGAATAGAAAATATAAGAAAACCTCATCCAGTAGCCATACCCGGTATATAATTTGTTCTTCTCAAGACCAGGTGGTGTAACTTGTCTGTATAGTAACTGACCTAGATATCTAGTGAATAGCTAAGTACCTTCAAGTTAGGCCAAGGCCTAATTTCTTTAATAAATAAATAAATTAATAAATAAAATAAATATAGAATACCCTGCCACACGAAAACATCCCCTTTAATTGTGTGGCTACATCCAGTTCTCAAGTATTGCAGCTCCTCCGTGCAATTTCCAGTTCAACTTATTATGAGAACAACTTACAGTACTATTGCCCTTATCGATTTCCACAGTTGGGAGTGTTGGGAATGCTTGCAAAAATTTTTCTAAGTCCAAGACATTTATCTGGAATGGCTACACCTGATCCCCCGGCAACATCGTGGCTTCTACACCCTCAGGAATAGCAGGCTAACTTTTTTCAATTTACTTCTATTTGTGAAAAATATTTTAAGTCCAATAAGACTCCCGATGTGTGGCTACGCCAACTATGTCAGCTCCAAGGTGGAGAAAATCACAAATATAATTGAGTTAACTAACTGAAAATATTCCAAGTCCAAAAGACTTCCCTGATGTGGCTATGCCAGCTACATCGGCTCCACCATGACGCCGTAGCCAGCTGCACCATGGACTTATCAATTGGTGGGGTTTTCTATAGTTGTACCATATCTTTGAACATCTGGTCCAGGGTTTAACAACATCTCAATTTTTCCCCTCTTTGTGCTAAAAACTTGTCCAAGCCTAGCCTATGGCACCTTTTCCAAATTATCAGTTTGAGTTGTGAAGGATTGTGGAGTAGGTTCCAGTCTCTGACGGTCCGAGGAAAGAAACTGTATTTGTGGCAGTCCTTATTGGTTGGTATATTTGTAAAGCTGTTAATGGTAATGCCTGGAGGGCCGGACCGGTTGTAGGTTGTTAATTGGCAAGGCTAGGAGGCCCAATCTCGCTTTGTGAAGAATTGCTAGCCTGCTGACAGTACGCCTGTTTTTTTGTAACATTTCAGTCACACTAGTATGGGGGGGATAGTCATTATAAACAAACCTAGCAGCCCTACGTTGAATTTGCTCAACCTTATTGGATAGGGAAACGGTGTTGGGATCCCAAACAGAAGATGAATACTCCAATAGAGGCCTAACAAGTGTGAGATAGGCATTAGCTTTAACACTCCTGGGGCAGGAGTAGCCTATAAATTTCTTTTAATAAAAGCCAAATTTGGTTGGCTTACAATTGTACCTCATAACATATTTTGCTAAAAAGGACGGATCGACCTACTGCACATAATGTTATTCAAAGGGTTGATTTCCATACCTCTAAATGATCAAACACTGACGTAAGCTAAGGCTTACTTACAGGTAATTCCCCAGGCTAACATTGGCAGGCCTAGGGCTAGGCCTAGGCTGTAAGTAGGCTAAAGGGCATGCACTAATTAGCTTAGCAACTTAGGCCTGCATATTGCTGTACACACCTTGCACCGTCCGTCGAACTTTTTCGAACCTCACGTCCCTTTCATCGCTGGCACCTGCCGCTGCTGAACCTCTCTTTCTGTCAGCCATTACAGTTTTGAACACATATTACGCTACGATCAAATTACAAAGCACGTTGTACTAACACTTGCTCGATCAATGTTCTAACGTTATTGAAGTTCATTGGTGTGCTGAGTTGTTCGATTGAGCGTTTGCCGTCGAATCAATCAGCTGTTTACCCGCTAAGTTTGTAAAGTTTACTCGGGAAGGGCTATGCGAAGATAAAGATCGTCCACCAAACGGAAAATTTATCTAACGCTATTCCTCCATAGGTGATTATCCTCACTTCTAAGTTTGTATAACTTTTATATTGTAATTATCTACTTTTACAGCTTTTCTACTGCAAAACCCAAGTAGAAGGCTACAAGGACCAGAAGAACGTGCGAATAACACTCTCGAGGAATCTCTACCTGGAATCAAATGCTCAACCATGTGTCAATAATATATAGCACACAATCTTATCCACGGGGTGCACAGTCATCAAAATTGAATGTGCAATTACCGTCAAAGGGTATTCAGAAGTTGGGACAAGGGCTGATTACTGAAGCGAAGAGTGGTAAACCACTTGCTCTATTTATGTTATGCTTCGCGTCAAGGTAGGCTATCATCTGAAACTCGATCGACACAAATGTGGATTAAGATATGTAATTAATTTTAAAATATACCACAACAATCTCAGACGATGACCACAGCAGACATGCTAGGTTCGCTCGAATTAAATAGCATATTCCCCAGTGTGCCAATGGACAAATCAACTTTTCAGAAATTTTCATTTTTTTTTTCAAAATCATGGTGAAAGCCATGGTTAGGGTCAGGTTTGTGAGAAGGGGGTGTTGCTACTGGTTTTTCAAATTCCGGTGTCAGATTTAAAAAAGGAAAGAAAAGAAAAAAAAAACAGTCGAACTTAATTTTAACTTAACGTTTTGAGGGTCAGGAAGCCATTTGGCTCATCGAGGACCCTACGCCAGAGTGTACTCAGGCTGTCATTTTTTATCAAATTGTGAAGCCTATTCCAAAAAGCTGAAGCGGTGTCCAGTAGCATGATTGCCTTGGGGGAAAATTCGGGCGCGTCTTCATGTCAGCTACTCGGCCACTGGCCTGACTCATACTGATACACTGTAGTGAACCAATTTTTATAGCCTTGGCATATCGAAAAGTTTCCATCATGAACCTCGCAAATGCGTTAAAGTGTGTGGTCGCATGATGTATTGTTCGGTTTTCCCTTATGGGGTTGTTTTTTAAGGTCTGGCTAAATTGGATTTGTGATGTTTCATACTATTACACACCTAGTGAGTACCTTTTTGACTGGGCACACCCTTTAATTTTGTCGTAAATCATTTATCTACATGGGAACTGATGTCTATACGCAAACTTTTGTGCTTTTCACCCCAAATTTATATAAATTAAAGGATTAATACTTCTAGACACAAATATATCGAAATGGCTAAACGCGTTTCTGGTAGTTCCATGTCATAGGTAGCAGAAGGGAAAAGAGTTGGTTTTATTTGGATCTTTAATTTTGTCTTAAACCTCGTTTGTGTGACATTAAATGACCCAGTATTTGGGGGAAATTCCCCAAAATTATGACGTCGCAAAATTTTGAAATCGTCAAAAACATGTATTCCGAATGAAAATGGGCGTTTCATGGGTTGCTTTCATCTAGACATATCATTTCGAAGCATAACTGATTAAGCTTACCTTAATTAGAACAATTTAGAAATTTTGGTGAAAAATGAGCAAATGATCGTTTTTGTACAAAACTTTTCGATATGCAATGGAGATATTAAACTGCACCAGAAGGCATCCGCGGTATCGACTTTAAAGACCTCATCCTCTCACCTCAAACAGTATCAATTCTCCCAACATTCTTCCTTAACCCTTAAAACAATTGTCTAAAATTCATCCTCATCCAGACACAATCGCGATTTATTGCTTCAGGGTGAGTGCAGAGAAGTTCATGCGCGTAATCAAAACACTCTCAGTTCTACAGTTTATGCGGTAAGCTTTGGTACTATTCATTGTTGAACTAGTTGCCAATCAAAGCGGTAACCCATTAGGTAATTTCTGTAGCCTGCTACAAAAATTGCAGTTTGGGGTGAGAGGATAAGCCCTTTAAAATTGACACACTTAGGCAAAAGCAACAATTAAGTCGTAAATTTAACTGCTTCCCCACAAGGCGCTTTAATTGACGCACTAAACCTTCTTTTATTCCCCAACAGATAGCCTAACGAAATTTCGTCAGTTCTTTTTAACAAAATTTAATCACCCGTCCCTTCTCGACGTCCCCCACCCCCCTTCCCTCCTTTTTTCTTCATAACTGGCACGACTTTGCGCACATGTATCAACGGTTATTGGTCTGTAATTGATCGAAGCCTGACACCTTCGTCTGGTTTAAGTCCTAGACTCCTGTCCGTTATGATTCTTTTCTTTGATTTAGTGTAACGGACCTGACTTGATTTGCATGAGCCGTTTTATGAATCCCTATCATACATTTGATCGTATCACTGTTTAAGGCAGGCCTTGAGTTAATGGCCGGTTAAAATATTTTTTGCACCGTGGGCCATCATTCTCATCTTTCTGGTTGGTATTCAATTTTAAAATAAATTGCAGAACAACTGCACCCCGGGAGGCTTCTATTCTTTCTGCTGTACTCAGCAAGCATGTATTACTATACCCGACCTGGGTGGTGCATCAGGATTCAGGACTACTCCCGAAAAACTTCCGTGGTGGGAAACGGGACGAAAATTTCTGTAACTTTTAACCAATCAAGTTTTGGCTGATCTACATGGGGTTTACTCTGTGACTTGTGACTTTCGGTCAACTTCGAACTGAAAAGACAAACTATTTTTATGTTGCTGAATAATGTGCTCCGTTTGGAAACTAGAACAATTAACAGATTAATGATCGCCGTCAGGATTTCCTTATATATTTTCGTATACCCAACTTATGATAGTTTAAACAGGAAGTTCAAACAAAAGTTTAATATTTATTTAAAAGAACAAAATCTTCAGAGTGTGCTTAAACTTCTATCCAAATCGATAGGCCTATGTACATTTTTCCATACCCTGTCCCGACACCGCCTCCGTGCATGGGGAATGCATGCAAAGTTTGTGAAGTCCCATGTTACTTACGCAATTATATGTTCATAATATGGGATGGGTGGGGACGAAATTGGCCGGAAAATTAAAGAAACACAAAAATGTCTATATATATGTGAGGATATGATGTTATATATGCTAAGTTGTTTCAAGTTCACTGGAAAACTTTATGTATGCTCATATCTTGAAAGCCACTCATTGGATTCTAGTGCACATTTCACGGAAATGCTTGGATAAATATCCCTCTAACCAGCTAACATCCAATCTTGATGTGACAGTAAACCCTTCCAAGACCGTGAAGAAATGGAAAATGTTACCCGACAACACAGTTACTACACTAAATTTCAACAAATAGGGCTTGTGCACCTATACGTCACTGCATTGAGCATCTCTCTGTTTTTCCATCCAGGCGTCCATTTTACAACAATTGTTATGTTGTGCGCGCGTTTCGATAACACATCGAATACCTTTGATCATTTCCATCCATTGGAACGCTCTGATGTAAAGCGCATAATCTACATATATACCCTTTTTTGACAACAAGTTTCGACAACATTTATTTGAGTCAATGGATTTACATTTAACACAATTCACAAAATAATACAACCAATTAACACTAAAGAGAGACTCGGGATGAAACTCAGAAAAGCTGATATTAGACGATAGATCTTGTAAAAGAGCCCCTATGCATGTATGCGGTATGCAGTAAATAAATACGGTAGGTCTTGTAAGTGCCATTTCCGGCGATCTGGGGTGCGTTTTGGGCCAAAATTTCCTGGAACCACGGCTGCGTTATACGCTTAGACAGTTTGTGTACAGCTTTGGCCCCATCCGTCCCCCTAACAAATTCCTGGCTACTCCCCTCGACCAGGGAGTTGCCTCGACCATGCTCACCATTAGCGTCAAGTCCATACATACACTCAGGTCATGTTGCAAACAATTGAAATCGTTCGGACATTTTATTAGAAACAGTTTCACTTTTATATCTTTCTCCTTTTCCATCCAGCTTCAATTTCTTGTGGTTCTTTGAACTTTTGCAGTAATTCAGGATTAAATCTTGGCATGGGCGTCCGCAAGCATGGGCAAGGGGGGCACTTGCCCCTGGAAAATCAAAAATTTGAAAAAAAAACGTGTAAAAATCAAAGAGAAAAACCGAACAAAACGCGTTTTCTAAGTTTCTATGCGAAAAACAGGCTTTAGAAATGCCATTTCCAGAGATCTGGGAGGCATTTCAGGCAGAAATTTTCGCACGCTTCGTGTCAATTCATGGTGACTCGGAGGTTTTGCCCAACTAGAAATTCCCCCCTCCTGATTTTTGTTTCTGCGAACGCCATGAGTCTTGGCCCAGTAATTTTAATATTCTATCCACCCACTCCCTTACGGTGCATGCAGACCTGAAATAGGGGACATGACACGAGGCATCTGATGGGCCCATCTCTAACATCACATCTAGACATAATTGCCTGCCTAGCAGGGTGTGCGACATATTCCTCGTTCATTCATGGCTGTGGGGTTGAGAAAACACAGTTCTTTCCGCGAAACTGGTTACACTGGGTCATCAATCATGTGCAATAGCAACATTTGTTCAGGTGTTAAAAGGGTAGAAACAGATAAGCTTTGCCCAGGTACCTTCGATCACGCAGTTGAAATATTTCTTTTTTTCAACAACAACAACAACATATTAGACGTGTTTTTATAGATACTAAACGATAGGATAAAAGGAAATTCTTAGGTATTGTTTATATCATATAACAATTCCAATTCTGCACATGACACCCACTCAATAGCTATAGAATATTAAGTCTAAAATATGAACAAGATGAAACAAAAATATATAATCTTGCACCTTTATCAAGCTGAAGAAACAAAACTCACAAATGGCGCCTTTACAACTTTGTAGCCCTGGTTTCCCGAAATGTGGATGCTTTACAGGGGTCAATCGGTGGTGAATTTTACTACAAATGCGTTCATCTCAGTAATATTTAATAGGGAATCTATACGGTCCCCCCCCCCCTTCCACTTTTTCATACTAATTTAGAAATGACTCATTTTAATTGCAGAGCTCCCTGGTTCTGGAGAATAAACCCTCATATTTTATTTGAAACAGTGCATGTTCAAAAACATCTTCAAAATTCGGTCTTACATAGGGTAAGACGAAATCTGCCATAGCGTGGGAGGCCTGGGCTGGGGGCTTTACCACCCCTGCGTTTTGGTCTGCCTCACATTGGTATCATATTGTTGAACATATATTGGGTCGCTTTGGTAATTAAACCCTTTCCCTCCACTTCTAAACTCGTTCTACGTCCTCTCCAATTCAAAAGTCTCTCCGCGGACTCTGGTAGACCGGGGTGACTACCTAATGCAATACCTGATGTAGCCTTACCCCAAATTCTTTATTCCTTCTGGAATCTATATTTAGACTCGTCGAATGTGGAACTCACCAAAACCCCAGTGTACTTCAACAGGCAGAAACCAGTTACAAGCTTTTACTCTAACCAGACCTACTCAAGTGGTGTTAATTAGAATCGAACAGGAGGAGAGACCTAGCCCTTATATTCAACGAGGAAGGTGGCAGGAAAGACGGCGTCGTTCTAAACTTTTGCCCGTCTCGAAAATTTCAACACAACCACCTCATCGAAAAATATTTCAGCCCTTGTATGATATCTTTCATATCTTGTGTCACTACCAAACCGTCCCGGACTATTACCAAAACCACAGAATTCATATTCATAGTTTGTATATTAGAGCGAGTGGTATACTCGTTTTGGTATACGTTGGCTATATCATATTTATGCAAGTATGATTTTATCTTATGCATGCAAATAAATGCATCGTATTCTTAGGTATCGAACAATCTGACAATTTAGAAGCCGAAGTCTAATTTGTTCGGAGCAAACATTTTTCTATTTAATCATGATAGTAGACTATAGATTACAGTTTATACCTTGAGATGTGATCGCCTACGCCAAAATAAACGAAGTTTATACAAGTTACAGAAAGCTATAAGGGTTTACATATCGTGGGCGTTTAGCGTACTGGTACTCCTGTTAGGGTGGGTTACAAATGTTTTCCCAAGTGTCTGCCATACACATTAACACCAAAGCTAACATACTATTCCCCTGAATAAACTTTTTTTTTAAAATGGCGATTTTCATACTTCAAAATTATGACTGCATAATGACAGCGATGTTACAGTGATTTAAATACGTCGACATCTTGACTCATGCCACATTAGAGCGTGTTAATTTATGTACGTAAGGTTAGTATATGTGTTTTGCTTGCTCTGGCAGTGGCGCGGAAAAGCGGATCATGACGTCATTTCTCAGACTTCTACGGGATCGTTTTAGAACTCCTCATGCAACTGCTACCACTCCGTTATCTCTGCGAACCGCGCAACCGGTGATCTGCCTCTTTGTGCATAGGACTAATGACGATAGCAATTTTGACTACGAAAGGGCGCTCACTGCTGAAAGGGCAAGGTGGGTGGAAAAACGGGAAGAAGGGAGAAGAAATGAATCAATTTTGGATGCAATTCCGAAATGTCAAATAGACTTGTTGTAAAATGTCAAATTTGTCACTTTTTGAGCGATTCGCACGTAATCGTCGTAGAAAGTTGGCCATTGCAAATTCCTTTTAGCTTTGATGTATTTTGAAATTATTTTTCATTTTTTAACTCCTACTCGAGCATCCACCTTCCAAACTTACAGTCCTCATAAGCCGTCAAATTCACTAGTGCAAATGATTACAGAATGCATGCGCACTCAGTCCATTATCAACTGTGAAATAATTCACTGCCTCCAGGAAGCTCACCTATAGACGGATCCTGACAGCCAAGCGATGGTCTGATATCAGTCGGCCATAACTGAGGTCTATCACCTTTTAACCTTTCAAATTTCCTTACTTACCTGTGTCATGGATTGTTATACACTAGATTGTATCTTGACTCCTTCAATTTTACTGAATACGAGCCCTGACCAGATTCGTCTATACCATCCCGCTGCGCATGCAGCACCATTGGGCTGTCTTGGCCATGATCCGGTGCAACATATTAAAAGTGTTAATTGAATGTCATTTGAAAGTATATTGTCGCTAGAACCTTTCAACACTAAACGAAACTGTTCCCTTGACACGTACTTCGGGTCCACAAGTATACTATCAAACAAATACGATGGCCAAGTGTAATGTCGGCCGGAGTTTGTACAACAAGAAAATGGTGAAATTGTCACTTTTTGTCTACTTAGTGCACACACTGTCCTTTCGAAACTGGTAAATGCTTTATTCCAATATTCTGGACTTTGAAAATCACCCAGTTATTCAGTCACCCCCCCCCCCCCCCGACTCTATAGAGAGTTGGCTTTCAACCATTGCAAAAGGGAAATGGTAGAATAGCAAGTTTGTGGCCTAGATGTCGTATACGCAATAACAAAATCTGAAAAGTCCCATTTTATGAGACAGGGGGCTGTAAGTGTACAGCTCCCTACCATGACGGCACCCGCTGGAAAGGGCGTAACAAGTGGTTAGCCAGTGGAAGATCCACCCTATTCCCCGCCGTCCCCCGACGTCCCAAAAATGGGAAAGGGGTATAGAATCGGGAAGGGAAGAAGTGCAGGAAAGAGAGGAAAGAAGGGAAAAATCGGGAAATCTCTTGAGCCTTGCCCCCCCCCCCTCGGACGGCCAGGACTGGTTACGCCTCTGTCCGCTTGGATTATATTATCATTCCTCCCCCCCCCCCTCCTCATTCAAAGATCGCATATTATGCCTGTGCATATCTTTGCGCACAAATGCTTTATCTGTCATGAGTTTTAATTCAAAAACATTTATACTTTCTCTTTCATCCTCTTCGTTCAACTCAGTATTATCCTAATTTAGAGGATGTACTACTGGATGAATTAGTTTGTTCACCGTTACTTTGGCTGGTCCAAATACCCTAAATCAGTCGTTTGTCACCCAAAACTACAACTTTCCAGAAGTCTACAAAATTAATCAATTTGTACAGCTCTATGATTGACATCAAATCAGAAAAGACTGGTAGAGTTGCGATTGCGCAATTATTAGGGCCTTACACAACAGGTATGCTCTGAAGCCATAACCTTAGATTATGTCTGGATAAAGATTGGTATTTAGCAGCTGCCGAAGGAAGGGGCTATAAAGTTATGTTGGAAGAATTTAAAACGTCTGGGGTGATGAATAAGTGGCGCCCGACGCAATTAAAAAGATTACCGAAGGGACAAACGGCCTGCGAAGTGCCAACCCTCTTTCGTCCAGGGATGTCCCGGGGTATTTCGATAGGGGGGAAGCTGTTGAGTATTTTTCTTCTACTTTTCCCCCTTCTTTTCATTCGTTTCCACAAGTTCTTGCGATAAACTGGGCGGTCTCCCCTTGTCCCCACCTGACGCTGTCCCTACTTCCTGCTTCCACGAGTAACGCCACCTTGATTCGACGAAAATCGTACACACCTTTGCTATAATATGAGGACTGACGGTTACTGAAATTCAACACAGGCTGTCTGGCATACGTTCGAGCAGAGTTCACTACATCAAATGTCCACTAGGGCCGTATAGCCTACACTGTAGACCGAATCGAAAGATCGAAAGTAATTAAGCACTAGTCGTATTAAATCCCCATTCAAACCCTATTCACTGGCCTGTTTATGGATTCTCAACCTATAAATCCTAGATCATCCTTTTCTGTACCACCGAACTCTACCCGAAGTAGTTTCTCGCCCGTGAGAATTTTCGGTCTAGAGTCGAAAATGTTTGACTCTTGAACCTTCGATCTAAAAGGTTGTCCTAATATCGTATGCCTTGACGACACCATCATGGTGAAGGATAACATTACCCCGCAAACTCAAACAAAACAAAAGCCCTGTGCGTAAACCTTTTCACATTGAGTGAACTCAACGCGGCAAGCAACGCAACCTTACCATCTTTTAAGTAGGCCTGTACGTAGACATATATGGGCTATGCATGTCAAAAACAATTGATGCATTGTCACGTTACACACGTGTGCCATTTCGGAAACTTACCTGCGTTTATCAACACCGCTCTGTCGGCCTGGTCTCTTTGTATGTATCTAAAACATGACTCTCCGTACCTCTCGTGAAGATCAACGACGGATATAAAGTCACTTCTTCTTCGAAAAGAAGCCATTTGGAATCATCTTCTGTCAGTGTCCTCAGTCAGCTGGTGTAAAAATTCAAGAGGGAGCCTCGATTGAAGAAAAAACGCATTGCCCAATTTAATTAATCCTTCGTTGTAACAATGCCGGTATTGCACGAATGGCAAAGAGAAACATAAAAAGTATATACATATGACAATAGAGACCGAATAGCCTTTTCCACAGCCCACTGTATGACTGCTCTCAACAATCAATGCTAATATATAACGGCATGCAGAATTTGTTTAAAGTCTCTCCGAGCTGGATGGATATGAACCCACAATGAGTAGAATCAAAATTTATCGATTTAACTCAAAACAATGAATTTTCCCCTTTGTTCAAAATGTACAATTCACTTATTAACATGTACAACTAGGTATTTGCTCTCTACCAGCATGGTACAATGTACATGTTGACGTTTCTATTGGATTAACGTGTCGCGCATTCGGTATGATCATGAATATAGAAATTATATTATATATTGACACAAGATTTAGAGTTTGTTTTGGAGTTGGCAGCCGGGTTTAGGTCAATGTTCACTGAAGAAGAGATGTTAGTTAATATTTCACAATCAGCCGTCATAAATAGCAAGTATGGACAGGACATTAGTTAATCAGTACGGGAACTGTTTTGAGTTGCAGGAAAGGGCTACGGTTAACCAGAGTTTTCTGCACCAGCCCTTCCTATAGTTCTATAAGGCTGTATACAATATCTCGAGATCGCGGGTAGCAACAGTTAGGCAGCTTCAACCAGTAAGAACTCGTTTTACTTCCAGTTATCGAAGTTCCCTTACTAGGTACATTCATCTTGCAAGAGTCAGGCGTAGGTGGAGGTTACGAGGTCAGTTGGAGCTCCATGGTTCAATCGTCGTAGCTGAGCTTGAGAAGAAGCAATGAACTATCGAGGGAAAGTCCCTAAGTGGGGGCGCTGTAGCAGTTACGGCAGTCAGTGTCATGTTTATGCTTTGTACAACCAAAATGGAAAAATATATAGACACCACAATAAAAGTCTTATTAAATTGACTGGTCTTTCCTCGAAAACGTAGGTCGTCACTTCTATGACTTCCCCTCCCAGCGAACATCAACGCATACCAGACCACATAACCTGCGGAAGTTAGTTGCCCAGGCTTTCAATGCGAAACAAAGAAGCGACATGCAGGAAGGAACTTTTCTCCTTATTCTGTGCACCCATGTCTTTATGCCCAGCTTACAATTGGGATAGTGTATCGAGCCAAATATCTGATGTTTTGTATAGATGCTGGCTTATGGAGAGAAAAAACGTGGAAAATTTCTTCTTCGACGGGATGCATGTTTTCACGAAGAGGAACTTTTGTGACGATAAGCCTGTCTTTATTTAAATTTAGTGACTGAACTTCTTGCATAAAAAATTTATAAGAGGTCAGTTTTCTTCCAACTCGGTAAACAGTTGGGTAAACTTTTTTCTATTGATTGAGTTTCTATGTCACTTCCTACACTGTTGGGTAAGGGACTGCCCGAACTGGTAACAAAACTATCCTTATTTTACTTCCTAGGGTAATTCCATTGAACATGGAAATCTTTTGCCCAACGTTTGGGATGCGGCATATTCTAAAGTAGTCATGGGTAAAAGGTTACCCCTTTTTAGAGTGTACAAAAGGGAATGCGGCACTTTCCGAGTATTCATACAATTGATTCCATCACATTCTTTTCTCGATTTCTAGCCCCCCCCCCCCTCCCCGTCCTATTTGGGAAAGTAAAAACTGATAAATAATTATACTTATTTTGATGGACAGATGCCTGGAAATACAATTTAAAGCCCAAATGTCAGCATGGTATCCCATACACCAAATAGGCACAGTGTTTACTCTCGTGGAGTAAGCCCTCCTCCCGCTTGCACCTTATGTAACATTATTGATCGGTGCTTATGTTTCATGCTGTAGTACCTGCTTATGCATGAAAATGGAGAAACATGTATGACACGTGATGAGTGCAGTTTATGTATCCATGCATGAACCACCAAGTGAGGGGAGGGGGTTTACAAAAATCAATAAACTGTATTTGAACGGCATAAATGCCGATACTTCGAATGAAATTTTGGGTATTTTTTACTTAAGTTGTATCACACGCTTTTCCATAATAGCCCGACAACTGCAATGTTTTTAGTGTTCAGCGCTCGGCTTGGTCAATTAGTCGGACCAGGAACTGCCTATATTTGGAATGAAAAAATCGAGTTAGTTGGTTTCATCAGAGAGCTGCCACAGACTAATGCAGTTCCCGGCCAGGTATAGCACTCTTTTTTAAGTATACCTGCAAAAAAGTTGTAGTTTAAATAACACTGGAATTTGAAGGTCCATGAAGGTTAATTACTACCTGGTTAATTTCTGCCAAACAAGCTAGCACTTTTTAATTCTATATTATTGCTCTTGTTGGCTTCATGAATTGGTAATGACAGTCAAGCTACATTTTACCCTGGGTATAACAAAATTGTCAATTGGCAGACATCAAACTGAAAAACGCAGAGTAGCTCATATTTCACCCATGCACCATGAGTACGCTCATTACAAAGTTTGGTCTTGTGCGCTCAAATTGATATTTTATGAGGCAACTAGAATTGTGTCTGGATAAGGATTAGCATTAGATAGATGTGGGAGGGAGTAAGGTTGGGAGAATTGGTGCAGAGTCTGGGGTCATGAATATCTTCTTTTAAATGATGATGCATGTGGGGTCCAGCCTACTCTTTCGCTTTTTCATCCAACATTACACAAAATCACTGCAGACATTTATGCCTTTCATAAATGCCTTTCATAAGACAGATTTGTGAAGTAGCGACCCTGGTAACTCCTCAGACGATCTCTGTTTAGCGTTGTCGCAAAACACTTATACTCCCCGTTGTGTGTATTTACTTATTTATGTTGGAGCGTCTAACTCATTGACACCTTTTAAGTTGAGGTAAACTGCAATAGAAGCGTTTTACGAGAGTCTTCCCAGAAATAAATTTTCCCACGAAAAATCGGGTACATATTCATCCCTGGTGATATGTGTCCACCAAATTGCACGTTACAGATGGCACGATCTTCCCCTGTGACCATAATGTTTTCTTTATTTATTTATATATTTTTCAAACAAAGTAACCTATAGCGATGGATAGTTGTTGCCGTGGTAATTTGTTAACTTTGATGAAACAAATATTCTTTAGAGACATGACCCACTTAATTTTAAAATGGAGTAAAAACTAAAAAGTACGAGATCGTCTGTTTGTTTTACGTTCCAACTTATTACTTGGCCATTCTGTGGTTAGCGATTACGAGGGGAGTTGCGTAGGAATGAGTGGGTTACAAATAAGTGATTGATGCCACCACGAAATCTAGGACAAATTAGCGCTGACTCCTTGTAGAATGTGATACCCAGAATTGCCATTGGGCCAAGTTCCCCTTCTCATATGGTTAAGTTTCTTCCCCCATCAAAATGTCGTCATTTAACATACCTCGGACCCCATGGCTATTTTAACACGTGAAGCTTGAGCGGACCATACCGTAGCCTAGTGCATGGAGATCCTTATTTGCAAAAGTCATTCCCGATTTAGACTTGAAACAGGGAGTTTTCGAGGACCACTTCCTGCTTAGGCAAAACGATATCATGGTAAGAATCTTATTTGCCCGACCAGCTTCCTCCAAATTCGCTCATATACCATGGGTGAGGTGTGTAACCAGGCGTATGTCCAAGAAAGGGGATCCAAGGGGTCCCCCTAACAATAAAGCTTTCTTAATAATTGATAAACTTTTCAGACCATGTGGCTTTACTATCAAGGGATGGGAGAGGCCGGTTCCTGCGATCTGATGGTTTTATTCTGCCAAGAATTTTCTTGTACACTCTAAAAAAGGGTGGAATTTCTCCCGTTAAAATTGTGAAGGATGTAAAGTTCACTCCAAAAGAGCGGAAATTCACTCCAAAATGAATAAAATTCACTCCAAAATGAATAAAATTCACTCCAAAATGAATAAAATTCACTCAAAGATGAATAAAATTCACTCAAAAAGTTTCACTTCTGATGGATTGCCTACAAAGACCACTCCTAAAGAAGCCATGGAGGGACTCTTTTAAGAGTGAATTTTTACCCTTTCTGGAGTGGATTTCACTATCCTTGGATTGAATTGACACTCAAATGGAGTGTTATTTACACTTTCACTCAGTTATTTACGAGTCAATAAGTCTCCTCTTTTGTTTTTAGGGTGTACGCGCCACGCCAATCATAGTGGCGCTCCGCAAATGGTCTGAGCATGGAAGTGGTCCGAGGTAGTACTTCCATGGTCTGAGGTCAGACCTCGCCTGCTGAAAATCCTGGAAACGGACCTGGTAACTCACACTTATAAAATAGTGTTTATTCAATTTTTAGAATAAAAAAATTAAAATGAAGTGTGTTTTTGGTCAATATGAATGCAGTTAGAAATCAATAGAGTATCGTTGGTAGTAATGGCGAAAACAAATGATTGTTGATATGTAACACCTAACAACCGAACTAATCAAAACAGGTTACACAGACCCTTAATAGCAACGTGCGTAGCATTCGCTTGAAATGTCACTTACTTTTTTCCAAGAAGTCACGATGAAATGGAAATTCGCTGTCCTCTATGTGAAATGTGATTTTCGGTCAAAATTTGCATAAGCGGATTAGTAAAAACTATATGGAGATATCTGCCAAATCATGCCCAATCAATCAAATGTATTGGCAGACATTAGCGTTGTATTCCTTTCTAACAATTTGTTTTTGAAGCTTGCCTGCTTAACTAGCTGCTTCGTGTAATATCCTTTCCTGTTTAATGACAGGAAGTTCACTTTAACCGAATATCAATTGCCAAACTGCCGTTTAACTAATTTTTAATGAATATTTCCTCGGTGTGAGATATTTAAGGGGACAGAAATTGTGCTTGCAAGGGTCATGTAGTTTTAAAGTCACCCTAGGTTACCAAATGATCACTTCGTATAATTGATACTCGGACAGCCGTGTCATGTGGAATGTAGGAATTTTTATATTAATCCAAACGCGTATCCAGTAGGTGGATTTTTGAGTGAGGCACCCCCCCCCCCTCCGAAACAACGGCCCAAACTTGAAAACTGACAAAATTATGGCTAAAGGGGTATAGAAAAACCGTCACTATAAACTTTATTACGTCCAGTGCAAAAACATTGCACTGTTCTGCATCTGGAGGCAGTACATCTCCACCGACCCCCCCCCCCCCATTTTTTCCATGTCGACCACTTCCATAGCACAAACCTAGCTTCGCAGCTGATTATGTTCTCCTTCAAATGCACTTTAAAGGGCAAGAGAAGTCAATCCAACTTTACTGTACTGTTTCATGATTGGCTGTTGAAAGTCATGTGACAACAATTTTTCTCTTGAAAAGTAAAATTTACAAGAAATCGCTGTTTGGTTTACATTGAACAGGACTATGCAATATTGAAGTTACAAAATATTTTAAAGAGAAATAAGGAGGAAATTGTGATATTTTGAATCAAAATATTTTGGGGGAGGGGTGGGGGCTGCTCTTGACCAATGCCTAGCCTTTAAAGTGGAAATGCAGCCACCCTAACATGAATTAGTCGAAAAGATTGTCTGTTTCGTGATTGGCTCTTCATTTGACAATATTTTTTATCATCGATTGTGAAATTTTCTAAGAGTAACTGCTTGGTTTAAAGGCCTTAATGTCTCACCCCAAACAGTACCAATTTTCCTAACCTTCTTGCCCAAGCCCCTCCCACAATCGTCTGAAATTCATTCTCATCCAGACACAATCTCAGTTCATTGCCTAGAAATACTCAACGTTTTAATCAAAACACTTTCATGCTGTGTAGTATAACCTTTGGTACTTTGCATTGTTTAAATTAGCAGTCTATCAAAGAGCTGGGCCAACTGAGAGTTTCTGTTACCCTATACAAGAAGTGTTGTTTGGGGTGAGAAAATTGTCCCTTTAAGTTGGATATGCAATGCGAAGTCGTAGAAAATTGTGAGATTTATTGTTGCTTTATAAAACGTTTGGGGCAACTGCTCTTTTCCTTTTTAAGTGCTTACTATCTTCCAATAGGAATACAAAATTTACTCATCTTTTGACAGGAATGTCTGAATGTATAAATTCTTGTTGCCCAGCAGGTAATTTTCATAAATCAATGTGTTAGCAGTGAGGTCACGTCGAAATCAACCCGGATTCTCTGATATATTTTTTGACTCATTAGCGTGAGGGAAACGTCTACGGGGAGGAAAAACACGCTAAATTCAGGTGTTTTTTTCATTATTTTCCTTTCAAGGTTGGGTCATGGGTTTTAACTTTAACCCCTAAACCACCCCGTGGCTACGCCACTGCTTTGACTAACATAGGTTAAATTGTGCCTTGATCAGTTTTTTGATAACCAAACCATATAAGTCGGTTTGGACCATAGACATCTTACACAAATAGACAGGAAATCCCATAAGAAAAGTACCGGGGTTCTACTAAATTTAGTCTCACCAAGATGGCCGACGCCCGTCTGTCATTTGCGTACAATAATGAATCTGCTGAAAGTATTGAAGAAAGAATGGAAGAGAGATGTCACAATGTGGTCAATGATTTAGAGAAACTATATCCATTTAATAGCTATGGCTAGGTCTTTGAAGAGGCACACGACAGCAAAACGAGATCAAAATGGTTTCTTGTCAGAGTCTCGATTTAGGATTCCAGTGGGATCGGGGGAGATGAAAATCCATGTAGAAAACTCTGTTTACAAAGTCGTAAAACATTAAAAGAATTGAACTGTTTTCAAATTTGTATGCCTATTTATCACACCTCACAATCACATTAATATCATTTTCTTCGGGTGGGAGGTGGGGGAAAAGAAGTCTCACTACCCAGTGCTATAGTATACCTTTAATGACATCGGATACAGGGGACTTAAACGCATCCGAGGGAGCAAATGGTAGCGGAGTTCGGTTCGAAATTTTACTTCCCATGCTTCCAACCATGTTGAACCTTCACTGGTTTCTGTAGATTTAGGCAATCCATTGTAAGTCAGCTCAGAATTGATATCTCCGCATTCATGTGGACGAAAATAGACTACGCTCAGAACAGGTTCAATAGACACGAAAGACCTAATTGATGTCCACGTAACACCTTGGTCTGTCTATATTTCCCACAAGACTTGATTGAAGGCTATGCAGAAAACTCACACTTTGACATTGAGAAGTTCTGGAAGTCAATTTTCCGTCGGAGGTGCTGTTCATATATATATATATTTGGTATAGGCTATATTTGAGTTTTACAAGTATGAATGAAGCGCTGTACAAACTTAAGTCCCCTCCTGACAAACTGGCGAAACGATTTCCATTTCCCCCATTTTCTGCCAACTTTTACTTTACGTAGATGATATTTTAACATTAACCATTTCATTATTTGCATCTATCAGTAAAACGAAGTGTTTAAGATTACATCGAAATTTGTAATGTTAGGGGCACATGTTCTAAGCAATTCGGTGAAATTTGAAGTTAAATCCGATGTGTGGTTGTCAAGATATTTGCAGATAATTTAAAGTTGTCACACTTTCAATAAAAGTGAATTTGAAGCCAGCACATATGACATCATATTTTCACATTTATGGAAATTCTCCTTTTTTCTTTAAACTTCAAAACAAAGTTTCTCCTCAGCAATCCCATGTTATCGCAATGTGATTGCATAAGTGGCAAGAGAATTTTACAAACCTTGCATTCCACGCAGGGACGCCCTATTCCTACGAGCTGCAAGTGCAACACAACAGTGTGAAAAAAAGGAAAACAAAGCATTACTTGTCAATGTGAGGAAGTGGTATTACTGTACTATACCTCTGTTGCCGTCAAGATCACTTTGGATGACAGATCTAGATACTTAATTTTGTGATATCTCGTGAAATACATGTCCATTGTGAATGTAAGTTTCACCACACTGTGTAGATTTAATTCCTCTCCCGCATATATGAAAATGAAATTTGTGCGTTAAGGTCACCTTAAAAATCCACTCTAACGTAATCCAAATCTGAATTAAAGAATAAAAAGTTTTGTCCATAAAATAGGCGTGCTAGCACACGGCACAGCTAGATAGAGTTTTACAGCATGCAGTCTCCAACCAATTGATTCAAGTCGAGCCGACCAGGGCCTTTTTACAGTTGTGTCGCACTGGCACATCTAGCAAGTTTGGTCACAAACTATAGTAACCCCACACTCCAATATTTTGGAGCACGTGTTGGTCTGCCCATGAACACATTGGTCACTGTAATGGGTGTGGGGAGTCACCTTCATATACTCCACTTTGGTCCACTACGGCTCCAAGATAGACTTTACAACATGATTTGTCCCGGTGTTATCCTGTAACAAGCTGAGCTCTTGTTGCAGGTTTCTTTGGAAGGTGCAGGGGGTGAGTAGTCGCATCTATCGCCCAAACTGGGTTACACTGCTTTATTTTGAAATATATAGTGTGCTGAATTCAAGAAAAGTTAGCTATCTTCTCTTCAAGGTCATCTTCACTCCCCATTTTGTAGTGGTTCTTTTTCAACTATATTCGATGAATTAATATTCTTAGGAGATGACTTGAAATACTTCCCCAATTTATTTGATCACGTTGGTTAAAGAAAAAAGTAAATGCAAAAGTTGTGTTTTCAATCTGGGTCTGGACGCCAGTTACGTAACAAGCGGGGAGTAAGCCAATCAAATGTCTTGCCTTCGAGCCCATTGGCCCCGAATAATTCGAAGATGAAAAATACTGGGTAAAATGTGGGTGAATTGCTGGTGGGTCCGGTCACGGACAGGATCTGAGGTTTCGGCTGTTGGAAAATTTTTGCCTCCCTCCCCTGATCCAAAAACGAGATCTTTGTCCCTACATGCAGAGTACTGTGGCTAATATTTTACAACATGTACCAATACTAAGAGTGTTTTGGTTGCACATAGGTGCTGGGGTCTTTTATACTCTGCTTGAAGCAATAAACTGAGATCCTGTCTGGATGAGGTCGAGTTTATGGACAGTTGTGGTTGGGGATCAAGTAAGTAAGAGATTTGGAAGTGTTTTAGGCGAGAGGGTTAGGCCTTTTACTTTTCCAACTTTAAATGGAAGAAAACAATTATCTAAGTATATCAAATACTATGAAAGGCGCGCGGAAGATTTTCGTGATCCGCTCTAACCAGTAACTTCCCCTTATGAAATTAGGCGCGTCTCCGCCTGAACAGCCCCATTTGCGACATGGAAGCCCTGAAAAATCATCCACCTGCAGTCTAGAGGATGAACAGGGGTATACAGTGCCCATAATTTTGCTTAGAAAATAATTAGTGGTACTGTAAATTTTGGGAGTTAATTTTATGATCATTTTGCAATTTACTCTCGAGTTTCTTTTTTCTTTCTTTTTAAGTAAACACTTTATTTATAACGAAAGCTGAAAATAACGATTTTTCAGTAATGGGCCTGAAAGTCGAATTTTCGGGTTTCTGAGGAGTCAATGTTCAAATTTCTGTACGCTCCGTCCCACCTAGTGGTGGCGCTCCACTAAGGTAGCTATATCATGTAAGTCTCCCCACAATATTAAAAGTTGTTGTAAATAAACAGAAGAAAACACAGATGAAGAGACAAATAGAGATCACATTAAGATACGATTCTTTGATTTAAATTACGTTGATGATTTTAATTGAAAAAATGATGGTTTAAATTTAAAAAAAAAATCTGATTCGTATCGATTTATTTGATTTAAATAATTGATTTAAATCGTGATTGTTAAAAAATCAACAACCCTGCGTGTGAAAATACCGGCAAATATTTGCCAGTTATTTGACTTTTCTTTTCGACTTTAAAAGGTTTCTCACACTTGATACATACACTTTTAAATCAAAAGAGTGATCTTGGTCACTCTCTGATAGAATAAAAAGTGAGAACCCACTCCATTAGAGTGTCGATTCACTCCCAGAGGAGTGAAATCCACTCCAAGAAGAATGGAATTTACTACAGGAAAGAGGGAAAATTCACTCCTCCACAAGTGCCTGCAATGATCACACTTTTGTTAAGAGAGAACACTGTACGTACTTCATCAAGAGTGAAACTTTGCTTGTTTAGAGGGAATTTCACTATTTTTGGAGTGAAACTCACTCTTCTTAGAGTGAATTCACAATTTCACTCTATCAATAAGTGACTCTGTTCATTCTTCTGATTTTAGGGTGTACTTTTTATTTCAGCCTTCATAGTGCATCCAATAAAAAAGTTCTCTGCATCATGTCCCCACCCCCCCCCCTCTCCCCGCCTCGAAATCTCAGTGTCTTCCCGATACTCATACAGTTCGTCATTCATAAGGGTCGTTATGCATAGCACGATTAAGAGCAAAAAATAAAGTCTATTGTTCATTAGGTTAGTTCCTCATTAAAATTTTACCATAGAAAAAGTCAATTAGTCTTGAGAGATGTTATTTATAATTAAACAAAGGGTTTGATATTTAAACAGAGAAAGGGGTTCGGTATTCATATTCGCAAAGAAGGTTCGATATTCATCATCTCAAAAAGGCTGATTATACATAACAAAAAGGTTCGATGGACATGATCAAAAACGGTTGATACTCTAAAATACTTCATTACGAACATCTTTTTTGCAACAACTTTTCTTACTGTAAGTATATCCCATTTTTCTTAAATGTTGAACCTGTCTTCACATTATAAACAAGGGTGATGCTAGAGGAAGGGGCCAGGGGGGTCATGGCCCGCGTCGGAGAAGGCTGGCACCCCGTCTTGGAGCCTTCATCCATACTATAAAAGATGTAAGCCCGACCGTCTCCCCACCCAGCGACCTCCCCCAGACGATCTTATGACGCACATTGGAGAAGACCATATTCTTCAAGGAACTCTCAAAGTTCACAAATTTTCTTAAAAATCTTTTTTCAATATAACCTCTACATTTTCATACATTCTGAAAAAAGTAAAATAACATCCGCTTGATTTTTACCGTGCGACAAAATGTGAAATCTCAACCAACCAGCCTTTATTTTGCCTATATAATATTGGGCAGATTCATCTTCAATAAAGAATTCAATTTTCCAATTCTCCCCTACAAATAAAACCGTTTTTTTTTTATTTTCTGCCATATGCGTTGGAAGTGGGCCGAGGGGCCGGGCTGACATTCTTTTTCAAAAAACGTTAGAAGAAAAATTCATTTATAGTCGAGAATTCGGGCATTCACATACATTACTGTATATAACTTCATCAATTCAGTAGATCTTGAATTCATAGCCATCAGTCGCAACAGAATAAAAATCATTAACATGTTTTCAATTTCGTTGTATAGTTATAGTTTGCCTAGAAAAGGTACAAAACCATTTCATCCAATGGTACTTGTACATTAATTTATCTCGTAATATTTTTATTCACTTAGCAAGTAGTAATTTATCTATCGGAGTGAAAATTTTACTACAAATAAAAGCTCTAAAAGGACCATGACCACTTCGTTCCGAGATACAAACCTGACAAATGCACTTTCCAGCTATGTGAGGGGTAGTGATTTTCAAAAGTTTTTTGTGCGCTCCGCGCCAACAATGATGACGCTCCTCTTAATCCTGTCTTTCGGGCAGGATTACATTTTTCGTGCAAAATATCTTTAGCCCCCTCCACCAAAATTGAAATGCTTTCGAAGGCCTATGTTTTCTGCCATAAAATCCCTTTTTTTACGGGTTTCAAATACCTGTACATGTTAAGAGAAAGCTAAACTCTTTCGGGGAATTTATCAGTATCGCCGGAGGATTTTAACCTATATGATGAAATTGAGTAACCCCAACAAACTACAAGTCAACCCGTCGACCTACTTTGATCTTTCCTGAAGGTCAGATTCTTTAATAAAAACCGACGAATATATCTTCAAATTGCACTCCTTCCTCCGATATGCTTCACGTTTCAAACATTTGTAAAAAATTGGATTTTTTTCGAAAAAGTTTTCCCATTCGGGTGGATACTCCTAAAAATGGAAAACCTAAACAACTTCAATCACCCAAACATTTAACTCTACTTAGTTTTTCTCTTAAAGGCAGATCACTTTATTAAACTCTAACATTTTTTCAAAAAGCCACATTTTCTTTAATTAAATTGCAAATTTGCTCCAATATTACTGGTCTTAATTATCAAATCTTTGTTCCAGGTAATTAGGAGTTTTCGAACAAATTGAAGCTCCAGTTTCGCATGAGAGAATAGTACGTAGGCCTATAATAAAATGCCTGACCTCAAACGAATTTCACTCGCCATGCAAGTTTAATCATTCTTCAACAAACAAGCCAACTGTTTTAACCCTTTACCGTTGTTTGGGTCCTTTTGGACCCAGACGGAGAGCGCGGCTGTCACCCATCTTTACTGTTTCACGCGGAGCTCGAAACTGCGAGTAGCTACCCGAAAATTCGGCCACAACAACGAGAGAGACAATAGTTTAAGGTCACGGGGTCAATAGCCTACGGGAGCTGATGCGGGGTGTGCTACGTCCACTTTTCCGCCCACTCCCGAGGCTCGCAAATATGCCCCGATTGGAGCACAACGGTAAAGGGTTTATAGTCTTTACAAAAAGCCAAACTTCTTTAAAAAAAATTCTCAAATTTTCTCCAAAACGAGCCCCGCACTTTTTAAATATTTGTTTAATAGAAAGCTCAAAATTTCTGCTCGCTACGCGCGCCTCAAATTCTGCCAGTCATGTCCCATCTGTAAATCATAACCGATGTCGAAGCTTCGAAATGCTGGCCCCTCTTTCGGACAAATCCTGGCCCACACCTGATTATTACTATCGAACCTTTTTTTCTATAACGAAAACGAATATCTTTTCCCCGTTATGAATTACGAACCTTATTTTAAATTATGAATATCGACCCTTTTCCTGCCCTGTATGCCCTGTATGAATAACCAACCGAATAAATAACGAACATTTTGGCAATTTTTGATGGCGAACCTTATCAACAATAAACCTTCTATGAATTAAATAACCTTTAAAAATGACCCTTATGAACCTTATGACGTTGTGACTAAATACCTTCTACTAGCGAGTTCCGGACGCCGTCCAAGTCAATTCAAGCTGTCCAACTCACCGGGTCGATTCCCTTTCAAATCATTTGGTGACTTTAAAGACTCTTATTTGATAACAATAAGTTTAATGACAGTGTTTGAGGGTCACTACCACATGACAATGCTTATATTTAGCATATGGAGTCAAGTTTCAGGTCAAATTGATACGGGAAAAATTACAATTTTAAATGTTGTGGTGTCCTGACCTGTAATGGCTTTGTGCATACTTTAAAATGTGTCTGTTCCCAAATTTTTAAAAACTAAATTGAACTGTTAAGTATTCACTCATAAAATAGTCATTGGTATGTAGGACGTGGGCAAGTTTGAGCTTTTATCATTAGTATATTTGAAGAAAACTTCAAACGTTTGTAAAATTTTGTTGAATTTCACGAGCTAACACAATGAGCCGTTTTCAAACCTTCCACATGTACTTTTCTCCTAGTATGATCGTGTATATGTTTTTAATACAATTGTCCGGAGTAACTTTCTTTTATCCAGTGAGTTTATTGGATTCGGTTGCAATTCCAGCTGAAGTTAGACTTGCACCAAGTCTCTGGAGATGTTTCCTCTCAGCTGTAGGTAGCGGGGCACTAATTATAAGTCCCATTGACTTACACACTAAATTAAGCTAGTTTCGTGATCCCTAGCTCCTAGTAGAAGTTTTCAACCAGGAAATGCCACACCTCTGATCGAAGCTTACAACCTCGGCCTTTATGGCACATTCAAATTTCCATAACATGACCATTGAAATTTTGAGTTCGAGAGCCTTGAATGATAGGGATGTGTTTCACGCCATAATAGCTATTCAAAAACGGCATTTCACAGAGCGGACTAATACGATAAAAAAAAAAATGGCACTAAAATTGGTCAGATTGCCTTGAATTTTGCAAAGTCTGTTTTTCAACTCATTGTCAACAAAATCCAAACGAAGTAATGATCATATTTGGTAAGAAACACAGTCAGAAACAACATCCCGTAAATTTTTTATGACGCTTTGTCTGTCAGTAAATGTTTTCACAGACACGGGTATTGAGGTTTGTAGTCCGCTACCATAAGCCTTCCCCCAAGAGATTCAATCAATCAATCAATCAATCAATCAATCAATCAATTCAATCAATATTTACAATAGAAAAAAAGCTGTTTGGACAGTCGGCAAGTTATGAATATTCATTCCAGAACGCTTTCCACCAAAACTGAGAGTCGATTTTGAAAGATATACAAATTTGGCCTCAATATGATTAAGAAGCCCCGGCTACGAATGTAGCCGGGGCTTCTGATCGTATTGAGGCCTTCCCAATCAAATGCTATTTACATTAAGAATGGAATAGCATTTACCTTAAAATGGGAATTTATTTGAAAAATTATTTTCAATTACAAGCCAAAACACTTTGTAGAAGGGGGGGGGGGGAGGGGTGGGGGTATAGTTGACCTACCGTGTGATGTACACCATATGAAAAAGCGTCTATATTTACATAATTTCAAAGTTTTGAAATAGTTCATGATTAAGTAAAAAGGCTTCTGTACAAAAAGAGAAGCGAAAAGAAAGTTGGAACGCGACGTAGTCGCTTAAATTTAGATGAAGGAAGAAATCCAAGGAAACGAAAAAAGGGGGAAAACTTGACAGTGCCGTATTAAAATCACTTCACACAGCAAAGACACATTTTGAAGAAATAACTCTTGATTGTTTTTTCAATAAACATTTTTTACATTTTTACACTTCTTACAAATTGATTATACCAGTAAACAAATTATTGAAAGCTTAAATGTTACAAAAACCAGTTATTCACGGTCTATTCCTTTTGCTTCCTTTCTTTTTTTTTGGGGGGGGGGGGTAAATTGGTGAGGAGAGAAAAAATCATTTCCATCATCCTTAGCCCATGAGTACATTTGGATACTAACATTTTGGTAAACAGCACGTAAATAAAATATTTGAAAGTATTTAAAGTTCGATTCATTCGTCTTAAATTTGCTCAAATCGACTTTCTGCGGTGTTGGAAATCAGTTAACTTGTTTTGTAAGTGTATAACTAACTGTAATACGTTGAAGTGAAAGTGCTGGGTTGTCGAAATTTTTTCGAGGGAGGCGTTTTCGCCGGCACTTTTTTACCCTACCTAGCAAAATTAAAATATTTCTGGACTTGCCGAGGAGCTGCATTTTAATTGTGGTATACGTCATATATACATTATCGTTTTTCATTGAAATTAAATCTAACTAACAACCGAACCTGTAGGTAGCAGACAAATAATAAAAATGTTGCTACTCCAAAAAATATTGTTTCACAAATGAAGTGCCTTGCAAACAATTTTTCACGTTGTTTCTGACCGTGTAACTCATTAAGCAGGATCATTTTGTCAAATGTACTTTGTAGAAAATGAGCTGAAATGCAGACTTTGCAACATGAAGGGCAATTTGACGAATTTCAGTGCCATTTGTCGGTTATATACCCCGGTGCGTGATGATGTCCCCTAATTTAGGCATCGACCACGATCGGAAACACATACCTAACCTTCCATGTTCTCTACTTAGCTCAAAATTTCAATGGTTATGAAATAAAAGGCGGGGCCCACATTGTGAGGTTTAACCAGAGGGAGGGCATGTCCAGGTTTGGTATTTTCTACAAAAAACTAGACGGAGGGCAGGGAAAGTGCGTGATTTATCAGTATAGTGTGTAAGTCAAAGAGAAATTTAATAAGTGTTGCACTAGTTCTTGCTTTTTCATTAGTTCTTTTGCCTTTATCACTGCCATAAATTTCAAGTCATTTGCAAGGACCAAATCCAAGTACTTCAATTAATGAGGGACTAATGGATGCCTTCCCTTATAAAAAATTCTCATAAGATTCTCATAAAATTCTCATGAGAAATTTCTCCTGAGATTTTTATGAGAAATTGGGACCGTTCTCATGAGAAATCCTCATGAGAATTTCTCATGAGATTCTCGTGAGAATCTTATGAGAAATTTCTCATAAGGTTCTCATATGAGAAATTTCTCATAAGATTCTCGCGAGAAATCTTATGAGAAATTTCTCATAAGATTCTCATAAAAGAAATTTCTCGTCATTATGCATTCCATGAGACATTTTTCCTGCAATAATACAGTACATGTATATAAGCTATTCTTCTTATATTAGTATGGGAGACCATGAGTTTTCCTGTGTCCATAGAGGAAAACTGCTGGGTAACATTTGGAAGGTGATATATGTGCTTGGTTGTCCATGGTTTTGCATAAAAAGATGCCGCTTGAAGTTTTTGCTAGCTCCGTCACAATGTCTTACGGTAAAAGCATCATCTATGTGTTTATAACTCTCAGTGTACGTAAATAAACTGTCCGGTTTACTCTGTTGGCCTGGTTGTTGGAGTCTTAACCAGAAATCACAATTTTATAGGAGTCCAATTATATGGCAAATAGCAGTAACTGAAATTCTGATAGAGTCTTCAGATCGGCATGCAGTGTAATCCACGTCCTATGTGAACCAATATTTCACAAATATTGAACCACTGAGGAGCCAATTCCCACCACTTAGTGGAAAAGTCCTGTTGGCTGTATATCCCAGTGTTTTAAAAAATATGATGATGCTGTTTACATTCATGGAAGTATCCGAGGTAGTATTTCCATGATATTCCCAAAAAGCGGGCCACAAGAGAACAAGAACACACAGTGAGAGCTGCTGTGTAGTTGTGTGTGATGTGTGGCCACTGTTATACTCAGTGTTGGTGTATGCATGCCCACCCATTGCTTTGTGCAGCATTTGAAAAGACCTCTTTGTTAGTCATGCCTCAATAGACCAATCACAATGGACTTCCCCTTGAACATCTAAAGAGATGCAGAGGTGAAGTTCAGTGAAGCATGACATGCAAGCACTGCAAAACAGTGGGTACATGAGTTGCATGGTAGTAAACTGTACAGTGTTGTGTTTAGTGTGTGTGATATTAAATTTGGTGAATGGTGAGTTTGGTGAGAAGCTGCATGTTTTTGCAGTGTTTAGTGCTAAGGAGGAAAAAGTTTTTGGTGCGGTGCCCAAGTAACTTAAGTACACTAGTTATTTACACGTTAAGAAACCAAGTAGACAGCCTGTTTTTGTGAAAAGAAATGTGTCTTCCGACTTAATTAGATCAAATAAATGTATTTGTTGATGCTTAATTGTTTTCCATCATGTATGTATGTTCCAAAGTGTAGGCACTTTGGCAACGTCCATATCGACTAAGAGCATTACCTTTATGCTATTCATGATGATGAACAGTAAACATGTTCAGGCAAATTTCCTCTTTAGATAATAGAGACAGTAAATTCTTACTATTAACATGAGATATTTCATATGCTTCTCACATGGGCTATATATTGCTGACATTAAATTTTTGGTCAGCAGTTGTGAAACAACATTAAACAGCTAGTTCTCATGGGACTCACATGTGTTTCTCATGGAGGACCTCAACAGAAACTCTCGTAATCTCTCGGTCATATGCCCCATCAAGATTGTGACATTTCTCATCATTTTTCATTCCACTCTCATGAGAACTCACAAGGTTATTCTTATGAGATTTCGTACAATTCTCACGACATCTCATTCAATTCTCATGAGATATCATACAATTCTCATGAGATCTCATACAATTCTCATAAGATCTCATACAATTCTCATGAGATCTCATACAATTCTTATGAGATCTCATACAATTCTTATGAGATCTCACACGATTCTCATGAGATCTCACATGATTCTCACAAGATCTCATACAATTCTCATGAGATCTCATACAGTTCTCATGAGATCTCATATGATTCGCACGAGATCTCATACAATTCTCATGAGATCTCATACAATTCTCATGAGATCTCATACAATTCTCATGAGATCTCATGAGAATTGTATGAGTATTTTTTATAAGGGTTATGGTCTACCTAAAGATTTAATTTGTTTCGACCTCTTTCGCAAAACTTTCCCGAATATTTAAGCTGGCCAATTTGCAATGAAACCTTCTATGAGTTACACTCCAGTGTAAATAGGTTAAAGGACATCTATAACACTTGTCGAAGATTCAAAACGTCCCAGCTACCCGATGCAAAATGCTGACAGATTATCCATTCATACCAGTTCAATTTATCATAACGATGTCCCCAGAGAAGTTTTGCTAGTGGAGCTCAACTTAACTTTCCCACCATTATCCATGTCTATTTTGCTCATACTCAAAGAATGATCTACAGATCTATGTTCGTCAGTTTTCAGTCCCATAATTTTCTCAAATTTGTATTAATGGACCTACATTTAAGCATCAAAGACACTTAAGCCAGTCAACTTTCATATTAAATTGACAAAAATTCCCATCCCTTTAAGTAACAAACTGCAAAAGCTGTCCTAATGTTCCCTCTTGATGACATTTTGGTAGGATTTTTGCGTACACACGGAGACGGCAATGAACACACGTGGAAAACTTGGTCAAGTTTAGAGAACCACTGCCTTTGTTAGAAATCAGATAACCATTCAACGAGGACAATAGGCACCTGTGCTTAAGCCTACCCCTAAGAGATTCAATCAATATTTACAATAGAAAAAAAGCTTTTTGGGCAGTCGACAAGTTATGAATATTCATTCCAGAACGCTTTCCATCAAAACTGAGAGTCGATTTTGAAAGATATACAAATTTGGCCTCTACGCCGGGACTTCTAATCATATTGAGGCCTTTCCAATCAAATGCTATTTTCATTAAGAATGGAATAGTATTTATACCTTAAAATGAGAATTCATTTGAAAAATTATTTTCAATTACAAGCCAAATGACTTTGTAGGGGGGGGGGGGTGGGGGTGGGGGTAAAGTTGACCGACCTTATCATGTACACTATATACAATAGCGTCAGTATTTACATAATTTCGAAGTTTTGAAATAAGTTCATGATTTAGTAAAAAGGCTCGTGTAGAAAAAAGAGAAGCGAAAAGAGAGTTGGAATGCCACGTGGTCGCTAAAATTTAGATGAAGGAAGAAATCAAAGCAAACGAAAAACAGAGGGAAAAGATGACAGTGCCGTATTAAAATCACTTCACACAGCAGAAGCACAGTTTTAAGAAATAACTCTTTATTGTTTTTTCATGGACATTTTTTACATTTTTACACTTCTTACAAATTGATTATACCAGTAAACACATTATTGAAAACCTTTTTTTTTGGTTACCTTAAAACCTTAATGTTACAAAAACCAGTCATTCACGGTCTATTCCTTTTTTTTTTTGGGGGGGTGGGGGTGGGGGGGGGGTAAATTGGTGAGGAGAGAAAAATCATTTCCATCATCCTTAGCCCATGAGTACATTTGGATACTAACATTTTGGTAAACAGCACGTAAATAAAATATTTGAAAGTATTTAAAGTTCGATTCATTCGTCTTAAATTTGCTCAAATCGACTTTCTGCGGTGTTGGAAATCAGTTAACTTGTTTTGTAAGTGTATAACTAACTGTAATACGTTGAAGTGAAAGTGCTGGGTTGTCGAAATTTTTTCGAGGGAGGCGTTTTCGCCGGCACTTTTTTACCCTACCTAGCAAAATTAAAATATTTCTGGACTTGCCGAGGAGCTGCATTTTAATTGTGGTATACGTCATATATACATTATCGTTTTTCATTGAAAATAAATCTAACAACCGAACCTGTAGGTAGCAGACAAATAATAAAATGTTGCTACCCCAAAAAATATTGTTTCACAAATGAAGTGCCTTGCAAACAATTTTTCACGTTGTTTCTGACCGTGTAACTCATTAAGCAGGATCATTTTGTCAAATGTACTTTGTAGAAAATGAGCTGAAATGCAGACTTTGCAACATGAAGGGCAATTTGACGAATTTCAGTGCCATTTGTCGGTTATATACCCCGGTGCGTGATGATGTCCCCTAATTTAGGCATCGACCACGATCGGAAACACATACCTAACCTTCCATGTTCTCTACTTAGCTCAAAATTTCAATGGTTATGAAATAAAAGGCGGGGCCCACATTGTGAGGTTTAACCAGAGGGAGGGCATGTCCAGGTTTGGTATTTTCTACAAAAAACTAGACGGAGGGCAGGGAAGGTGCGTGATTTATCAGTATAGTGTGTAAGTCAAAGAGAAAGTTAATAAGTGTTGCACTAGTTCTTGCTTTTTCATTAGTTCTTTTGCCTTTATCACTGCCATAAATTTCAAGTCATTTGCAAGGACCAAATCCAAGTACTTCAATTAATGAGGGACTAATGGATGCCTTATGGTCTACCTAAAGATTTAATTTGTTTCGACCTCTTTCGCAAAACTTTCCCGAATATTTTAGCTGGCCAATTTGCAATGAAACCTTCTATGAGTTACACTCCAGTGTAAATAGGTTAAAGGACATCTATAACACTTGACGAAGATTCAAAACGTCCCAGCGACCCGATGCGAAATGCTGGCAGGTTATCCATTCATACCAGTTCAATTTATCACAACGATGTCCCCAGAGAAGTTTTGCTAGTGGAGCTCAACTTAACTTTCCTACCATTATAGATGTCTATTTTACTCATACTCAAAGAATGATCTACAGATCTATGTTCGTCAGTTTTCAATCCCATAATTTTCTCAAATTTGTATTAATTGACCTACATTTTAGCATCAGAGACACTTAAGCCAGTCAACTTTCATATTAAATTGATAAAAATTCCCATCCCTTTAAGTAACATATTGCAAAAGCTGTCCTAATGTTCCCTCTTGATGAAATTTTGTTAGGATTCTGGCGTATACACGGAGACGGCAATGAACACACGGGGAAGACTTGGTCAAGTTTAGAAGAAGCACCGCCTTTGTTAGAAATCAGATAACCATGCAACGAGAACAATAGGCACCTAGGTGCTTAAGCCTAACCCTAAGAGATTCAACCAATAGTTACAATAGAACAAAAGCTGTATGGGCAGTCGACAAGTTATGAATATTCATTCCAGAACGCTTTCCATCAAAACTGAGAGTCGATTTTGAAAGATATACAAATTTGGCCACAATATGATCATATTGAGGCCTTTCCAATCAAATGCTATTTTAATTAAGAATGGCATAGCATTTGTACCTTAAAATGGGAATTCATTTGAAAAATTATTTTCAATTACAAGCCAAAACACTTTGTGGGGGGGGGGGGGGTTAAAGTTGACCGACCTTATCATGTACACTATATACAATAGCGTCAGTATTTACATAATTTCGAAGTTTTGAAATAAGTTCATGACTAAGAAAAAAGGCTCGTGTAGAAAAATGAGAAGCGAAAAGAAAGTTGGAATGCCACGTAGTCGCTTAAATTTAGAAGAAGGAAGAAATCAAAGCAAACGAAAAAAGATGGACAGCGCCGTATTAAAATCACTGGACACAGCAAAAGCAAATTTTGAAGAAATAACTCTTTACTGTGTTTTTCATGAACATTTTTTAAATTTTTACACTTCTTACAAAGTTTTTATTCTAGTAAATAAAATTATTGAAAACATAAATGTTACAAAAACCAGTCATTCACGGTCTATTCCTTTTTTGGGGTGAGTTGGGGGGGGGGGGGTTAATTTTTGGGAGAGAAAAATCATTTTCATCCACCTTAGCCCATGAGTACACTTGGATACTAATATTTTGGTAAGCAGCACCTAAATAAAATATCTGAAAATATTTAAAGTTGGACTCATTCGTCTTAAATTTGCTGAAATCGACCTACTGTGGTGTTGGAAATCAATTAACTTAAAGGACTGAAGTTATTTTTGTAACGCTTTTTTAATGCATATCTGAATCGGTTTTAATCACTTCTTACTAGCTCTCCTATCCCTCGTCCCATCTTCAATCGGTGCGCGCAAGTTCATGTCTCCGTCGGGGACAGGCTAACCACCCCCTGTTGTTGAAAAAAAATCCAATTTCGTGGGGAGACTTTATCTACAGACCAAAGATAAAAGATGTAGGTCTGTAGTCATTCGGACGACCTGCTTGATCTTGCTTACTAGAAGACCATGTTCTTCAAGGAAACTCACAATTCCGAATTATCCTTACAAAAACGGACTAGGGGTTGGTTGTTCATGTTCGTGCAGTACCCAATGGTCTGCCATCTGACCTGCCCGGACAGCCGAATTCTCACAAAGGTAATGAATATCGGCCTTGCCGTTTTCAGCTGCAAATAATGATAAACAGTTGTGTGAGAAAATCTCCCCATTAGCAGATTTGTCTGACTGAAAATTTAATTGAAGGCACCTTGTAACGTGCCATATTTTCAAATACGTTGGGGCAAAACCATTTATAGTCTTGAGTTCGGGCAGTCACATTAAAAATTTCATCTTTTAAGTGGACCTTGCAATTGATTGAAACGAGGATTCTTAATTTTAGTAATTTTAGTATGTTCTCAGTTCCGTTGCATAGTTCCCCCCCCCCCCCGAAAAGAGACAAGACCATTACATCTAATTGTAGCAGTACCTTTTATCTGGTACTTTTCTGATCATTAGCAAGGTGGGGTTTTCTCTATTAAAGTGAAACTTTCATTTTAAAGGAAAGCTCAAAATAACGACTGCTCCATTTCTAGTTACAAGTCTATGAAATGCCATTCCGGCCATCTTAGGGGTTAGATTTTTTTAACAATTTTCTGTACGCTCCGCGCTAAATGATGGTGGCGCTCCGCATAGATAGTGTTTTACTCGAACAGATAACTGAAAAGAACAATGCGTGTTTGTAAATAATTCTTCGTTTTGGGCAGTATTAAGAACTGAAAATGTTTTTATCGCGAAAGAAATCTGAAAGTAAGGACTTCTTTCATTCTAGTTACGAGCCCAGGAAATGTCATTTCCTCCATTTTTCAAAAATTCTGTGCGCTCGATTTAGATAATCTTTCGGGCAAGATTACATTTTTTTCGGACAAAAGAACAATTCTGCCCCTCCCAAACTCAGCTGACACGCTCCCGTAGGCCCATGACAATAAATAAAACAAAACTTCAAATATATATGCGAAGCCAAATTTTTTCCTCGGGAGAATGCTCCAATATATGGTCCGAGGGCCTAAATTTGCATGATGATATTTAGAAACCTCAACAAAGCAACAGATCAGCCCTACTTGAATTTTTCTCCAATATTAGCTTGAGATTGTTAAAAATGGCAAAATTTTCCAATTTCGATGGATACTCCGTACAATAAATAACCAAAGCCAACTCTTTTAATCACCCGGCATACTACCTAATTTTGCTCCTGAAAGGCATATCACTTAATGAAAGAAACCAAATTTTTCATTATAACCTTACCAAAAAACCAAATTTTCTTTCATTAAAGTCCCAAATTTCTCCATCATGATAAGCTCTTAATTTTGAAAAATTCGTTCAGAAAAGGGAAAAACTTTCCGGGCAAACTTCTAGTCTCGTTTCAAAGCCTTAGCCAGTTAGTAGGTAAGTCTTGTACGATTCAATGCGAAACCCCCAAAGAATTTCAGCTGTCGCCAATATAACGTTTTTAATTTTTCTCTATGGTGAAGGACAGATTCTTCAATAAACACCCAAAAATTTTTATAGTACCAATAAAAGCCAAATTTCTTCCATAAGTTTTAATTTTCACTTCATTAAACTCCAGATTTTTAAGTATTCGTTAAAAAGAAAGCCCAAAATTCCGGCGCGCTCAGCGCGCCTCAAATTCTGCAAAATCACGTTCAACTGGGACATAACATCGCCTTTGTCGGGGCATTGAAATTCTGACCCCCTGTCGGGGAGCTTGGCCTCCCTGTCGGGAAAATCCTGGCGTCACCCCTGAACACATCCCTATCTTTCGAGGCTATTGAGCTCAAAAATTCAATGTTCATGGTATGAAATTTTTGAAAGTGCCATGAAAGCCAAGATTGTAGCTTCATCAGACGGGTGGCATGTCCTGGTTGAAAACTTCTACTGGGAGGTAGGGGGCACGGAAGTAGCCTAATTTAGTGTGTAAGTCAGTGAGACTTATAATTAGTGGCCCGCTACCTGTAAGGATTTCACTCTGTCACTATTCGTTCTCTACATGTCACCCCTTTGACATCTCCCAATGCACCTCTGCAAACAACCAAATTCTCACACTCTCCTCCTTCCCCTTCGACTCGTTATTACGCCAATGCACACTGTGCTAACCAACCCACATCGACCAACACACCTCGAACCGGCAGTGCCGACTAACAAGTTCCTCACACCCACCGCTTCGAAAATTTCTACACTGAGTCATTGTAACGATCGCGCGCGGCAGATTCCCGTTTATATGTTGTGCCCCCTGCCTGGCATATCAACAAGCGGAGATTTGGCTTGCTCGAGAGACTTGTAGCTTTTGCAACTGGTGACGCAGCATTTTGGGCGCTCCGGTTTTTAATCACTAATCTCTGTAGCCTGTGAAAAGCTTTTTATACGTAAACAGACAGAAACAGACAGAACGACGCACCGTTCATTAAACGATGATCTTAATGAATATCCAGCAAAAGTCGCAAAATGTGGGATCCGATTGGATGATAAAGCAAAGTATATTCAAGTGAAATATATTCATCTAAATTCTTAGATGAATAAAACAATATAGAAGTTACAGATGATGACGTAAACAGTTGCAAAAGATACACGTCCACCTGTTCACTCGGCAGGCTGTCAGCTGTGTGCAGTCTTCGCGAACCGTTGTAAACAGGTGTTGCAGCACTAACTCGTGGAAGTTACAGCAACGTGGGGTGAGAAATAATCTGAATACTGTAGTTGCATAGACAGTACAATGCGATGGAATCACCGTGAAGAATAGAAACAGAAATAAAATGAACGGTGGATGGAATGAATACGTGGAGACTTGGAGCAAGTATAAGATGAAGCCCATTCCGATTTTTTTTATTCCCTAAAAGTGAAGCAGCGATCGGAAGGACTGGTTGAAAAGGCCTTGGGCCAGGAGGATTTATTCGGGGAGGGGGATCTAGGTGGTTCTTGACCAATCAGAGCCGCTGCGTTTCTTCTTACTCAGTACCTCCCCATGGCTACATGAAGATTGGGAATTTTATGAAAATGCGTTCTGAATCTGTTACTGCCGAGAGGTATTTTTCCTATTCCCCTGCCAGCACACCAGATTGGGTCCCATTTGGGGCCAAATTGGGCCCCCGATTGGGGCCCAAACAGCTTTTTCAGTGGGCTTTCATTAGGCCCTAATTGGGCTAACTTAGCTCAATTAAGCCCACTGGGTCCCAACTTGGCCCCAAAGAGTTTACAGCATCTCTCCCATCTTTTGGCAAGCCCAGGTGGGGTTCACTTGGGACCTGATGACAATACCAACCTCAGCCAAAGCCCAAATAAGCCCAAGCGTCCCAAGTAAAACCCACTTGGGGCCCAACCGGGCTTGCTTGCTGGTCATGGTCCCAATTAAGGGTGTTGCTACGCTACTGTATCCAGGGAAATGCACACCCGGATAAATCTCTTCCGATAGGGGTGTCTGAGTTTTGAATGGGTGCTGTTTTCCCGAAATGCTTACTCTCATGAATAATGGGTCAATGGACACTGTTTCATTAACTAAGAACTGCATGCTTAAAATTAGTTAAAATACACCGAATTGTTGCCAGGACAACTTGAGTTTTTGCGGAATAAACAAAGCGTTGAGTATTGGTTAAATCAAGAGTTTGAAAGTTGCCATGGCGACATCATGACTAACCAAACAACTTAAAACATTTCTTGTCACTCTCTTTAAAAGTTTTCACAAACGAGAGTAAAATAACACCTTGGCAAAGCCTACTTGATGACTCAAAGATTGATAATTTTAAATACCGTTGGATAGAATGATGGATCTGCTGGCATATCGGGACGCATTAGTTTGTACGGAGAGCGTTCAAAGATTCGAGTTACAGTCCCTGTAAATTGGTGTACAACAAGTAAAAAATGGATTTGGCGGATAAAGATAGGAAGCAAGAAAAGCGGTGAAGTTACTATGGCAAGGGGTGAAGGTACTGGGGAACTGATGTATATTTTACGGTGAAATTACCGTAAAAAATAATGTTACCAAAAACGGATTGGGGAATTTCTTTACCTTCTCACGTTTTATTCAATTAGAGAAGCGTATTCATAGCGTAGAAAAATTCTAAGTAGGCATACGCACGGTACTGAACGGAAAGGGTTGAAATGACTGCAAGGAAAAAAGCTGTCAAGGGCCAAATGTGTAAGACTCTTTCAAATCAATGTCAACTTGAATCTTTTTTAGAGTAGGAAAATACTGACGGCTTCTTCCCTTGTCCCCTTTGCTAGTAAACCTCACGATGGGACGGGCAGATAAAGCATGCTTGAAAAGGAACCGGCTCGAATTGAACCAATAGGTTAGAAACTGGGCCGTACAACTCTTTCCAACTTGCTAACTAACTTGAAAAGGAGACTAACCAGAATCTGATAATGTTAAAACAGTTTGACAGAAGGACAAACTAACCTTTAAAAATGAAAAAGGGTTGAAATTCGAGCGAGCATCTTTACTACATACAGGGATGGGGGCTGGGGAAGGCAATGCTCCTAAATTATTTTCAGTAGGCCTAAACCCTACATTCAAGTAGGAGCTAAAAAATCGTGCAAAAGTATTCTACACAGCCGAGCGATTGGTTAATTTCATAGTCTAGTGTGAAACAAAAGAAAAATTAATAGAGTATAGCACTTTCAGAACAAGAACAACGCGTATGTCGTTTTCTTGACTAATAGATGGCGCACTTCAAAAATGTGTTTCGAGAAGCAGCTCATAATGGTAATTGTGCCCCTTTCAATGCGCCCGAAAACGGGAAGATGGATTTAAGTGGAAAGATGGTATTCCATCCCCTCCAAACTCACATCAACCTTCGTATCCTTTCAAGTATGATTTCACAAATCAATCACAAGCGTTTCTTCAGTTTTTCTATCCGATCATTTTGACCTTGGATTAATTAGGGATACCTTTTTGCCTCTAAAGTAGCCTAGTAAATTCAATAGCTAATATCTCGAGAATCGAACAGGGAAATTAATTTTCACCAAAATGCCAACAATATGTTCCTCTTTAACATATCAAAATAGATTTGGCTCTGGACTAATAACTTCTTTTAATAGCAGTGGCGTATATACGGGGGGAGGGGAGGGGGCTGGGGAACTAGGTCCCCAGATTTTCTTCACCCCCAGATTTTTTGCGTCCAGATAAAGTAATTGAAAAAATAAAATGTTTGAACGGAAATAAACTTTGAAACACTTCCTTCGAAACAGTAAATAAATAAAATGTGTAAAACTAAAAAAAGCATGGATGAATGTGTGTAAAACACATTTTGTGCGCACGTGTGAAAACAAATAATAACTTCAAAATGCCTACTTTCACTAAATTAGACACCGTTTGTGATCTGCACTGTCGTTTATTGCATTTCACTTTGAAGATGAAACGAAAGTCTCGACGACAAACTTTAATGTGACTTTATTAGGTGAAGACCCTTTCTGCCTTTCGGATGGCTGATTGATTTACTGAAAATAAGGCAATCGTTCACTGGAGACTCTTACACGACCATTCCTATACTTTATCATACACAAAATATGCCGTTAGCAGGTAAGGATAAGGTACTGCCTCCGGATAATTCTTCCCTTCCATCCTTAACAAGTAGGCCTAGGCCTATGTCGTGCCTCACTCCTGCCCATGAGAAGTGCCACTGTAGGACGGTTTTTTCGACAAGTCCTCTTTTTACTAGTTGACACTGGCGTCAGGGGGATTTGTAAAATGTCCACAAGGTCCTGATTTCATGTGTTTCCCACATGATCCATACTTGTGCTTTGCGGTTCAATTATTTTGAAAGATTTATTCGTAGTATTTTAATTTTGAATGTACCGATGAACAAATACTGCACCATTTTGCACATTGTTTCTTTGGTAGTATGCATGTCTCTTCTTGTAAAATCTCTACGTAAACTTAAAATATTTTGATATTTTTCATGCTCCCCAAAAAGGGAAAATCCTAAAATGTATGCCTAGAATCAGTTCAAAGTTTTGCCAAACATAGCACCATTTTGCATCTAGGAAATCTAATGCAAAGAAAGTTTCTCAGAAGGGGACACAACTGCCATTGGTTTTCCTGTTAAAGGGTAAGGTACTGCCTTAAGTAAGCTAATATCTATTCAAATGTTGCCCCATTTGCGGCTGGGTACATCCAGTTTAAAACACGTGGGAAGAGCCGTTTCCGGCCATCTGGAGGGGTTTTAAAGCCCAAAATTTTCTTGTACGCTCCGCGCCAACTGATGGTGGCGCTGCGCTTAGATTCAAATATTGCCGCATTTGCGATTTACGTCCTTCTGAAGTTAACAATTTTTCCAAAGGGAAAGGGAGATACCGGTTCCCTTTAGTCTCATCCCCCAGGCCACAGATCAGAAATGTCCAGTTTTGAGGTTCCTAAAAATTGTATGTATTACCATTTTTCATAGATTGATTTTTTATTCTCATTATTTGAGAAGTCGCAGGCATGAGATTCGTATTTCAAGGCTGGGTACATCCAGCTTAAAACACATGGGAAGTGCCGTTTCCGGCCATCTGGGCGGGGGGGGGGGGGGGGCGTGAAAGCCTAAAATTTTCTTGTACGCTCCGCGCCAACTGATGGTGGCGCTCCGCTTAGATAGTCTTGCCGTGCCTGACCCTCGGAGGTACCAGGCCCCCCACACACTTGTTACCTAGGCCCCCCCAAAAATCCCATCCTGGCTACGCCTCTGTTTAATAGTCTTTACTATTATGCAAAGACAAATTAATGCTAATGGAAAAAATAATTCTTTCAGGCATGTGTTTTTACCACATTATTCCTAATGACCATAAAGCAAAACAACAATAAAAAAATATAAATCAAACTGGGGTACAATTTTAAAATGACTCTGTTCAAGTTACGTATATTACACACCGGTACTTAAAAATAAAAATAATCATTAACCAGTTAACATAATTTAAGTCTAAATATGAAACGTCACATTCCTCAATTAATGTGCTTTTATTTTAAAAATGTTGTTTGATATGATTCTCTGAAAATTTCGTTGGAAATACAAGTGAAACAAAAAGACATGAAAAGACAAATTATTTCTCGTAATTATCATCAAAATAAAGGTTTATTTGGGTGTCAACGGTTTATTAAGGTTGCAATTATGAAGGATTTTTGCCCTAAGGCTTCAAGAAGATTATTTCTATACATTAATGTAAATTATAGACCTATTGTCATGTAAACTATTGTTTAAAACACTTAGCCTACTATGAATAATGGAAAAAAAATTGAATAAACGTGACAGAAAAACCACAATTAAAGGTTTATAATTAAGAAAAATAATTATAACAGAATATCAAGAAAAGAAAAATCTTTTTAAAAATACTCATTTGTAAATTTCTTGATCAAAGTTCACAACAAATAGAAAGATTTTTACAGTTTGTAAGAATCCGCTTTACCAATGGAGCAGGGGAGAAAACAATAAAGTGCCCCACGACTGGGAAAAGGTCGTAGATGCCTCTAGATTAACCCTTTACCGTTGTTTGGGTCCCTTTGGATCCAGGCGGAGAGCGCGGCTGTCGCCCATCTTTACTGTTTCACGCGGAGCTCGAAACTGCGAGTAGCTACCCGAAAGTTCGGCCACAACAACAAGAGAGACAATAGTTCAAGGTCACGGGGTCAATAGCCTACGGAAGCTGATGCGGGGCGTGCTACGTCCGCTTTTCCGCCCACTCCCGAGAAGCGCAAATATGCCCCGATTGGAGCACAACGGTAAAGGGTTAAATCAGAATGTTAGAAATTGAAGCATACTTAAAACTTCAACAACCTACCAATCAACCCAAAATAGACCTTATGCATATGATATCACAGAGCAAGAAGTTCGCCTTCCTTTTGGGGAAAATCAAACCAAAACAGACTCCTGATTTGTCAACCAGTCGAGTACGCGATTAGCCTGCTACATACGTTCGGGCGAGTTATTATGCGTGCGGCCACGTATTCCATTGGTTTGCCCGCAAGGATGACGTCAGTGTGTCGTCAATGCATTATGTCTAAATATTGGAAACTTGTGATCAGTCGCGTATCCAAGGACGGGAGGGGGGAAGTACTTTCACTATTCCTGTGCGGTAAATAGGCCTGGGAAGAGAGGCGTCCTGCCCATTGGTGCCCGGGACACTCTGGACCCCCAAATTTTTTCAAGGGGGTCAATAAGTTGTTCTGAAAAGGCTTGAAAGGCTTTGTTGATGGGTGATAATGCCACATACACCACCAGTGCCAGGTATTTTTTCTTGTGGCTCCGACACGGATTGGTCTTGGCAACAGGTCCACCGCTAGTCTGTGGCCGAAAACCTATTTGGACATAAAATTGCCAACTAGATATAAGATTTAACAACTACACACAATTCCTGTCTTATAAAATGACATTTGACCCAACTCGTCACTATTTTCAGTTAAACCCTCTTTCGGATTCTTGTTGCCAACAATAATCATTTAACATTTGGCATAATTTTTTTTAAAAATAGAACCCAATTTGACCATGCCTTGAAAATCTATCAAAAGTGCAAATTCATGGAGGTATTATTCGCTTTTCCTGAGTACAATATCTTATTTAATTATTCAACATAAAAATACTACATTTAAAAACGAGGCTAAATCACCCTCAGGAAAAACCTGCTCGTTACATATGTGATGTCGAACCCTTATGGCCCCACCAAACACCTGTAGCTCTACCTGTACTTCTAGCTCAAGTGACACCACATACTGCCCAAACATACATAAGAGAAGACAGTAAACAAAGAAAAGCCATTTTGCATTAAAATATTCCCAGCGAACCACAGAAATACACATACTGCACTAATCCTGGTCCACTGGTAGTGGCATCCCCTCCCCGTAAAGCGCGGCACAGGTGGCTGATCAAATGTTAGTCAGCTATTCTTGCAGGTGTTTGGGTGTTGTGAATTTGATGCCGGTTGGTGCATGAAAGTGAGTTTTTTTCCAACTCACAGAAGAAGGAGTTGCAGAACTCTTTATAGTTTATGTCAAGCTTTTCGTTGAAAAAATTATCATGGACGGACTACTCGCACCCTCACAGAACAGAGGCGTTAGATCTGGTTTGTAGGTGGGGCGGGTGGTGGGCAAAAATTTTGGAGGAGCCGGAACCTCAGATCGGAGTCGTGGCCGTACTCGTCTATATAAGCTGCCCATGCACACGAACGCGAGCACACACCCTCTATACACACATAAACAAACAAACAAACAAACAAACAAACAAACAAACAAACAAACAAACAAACAAACAAACAAACAAACACACACACACACACACACACAAACAAACACACACACACAGGCATATAAACAAAACAGATAGGCCTGTATTATCCCATTTAAGTCAGTTTTATTGCTTTAAATTAGGCTCAAACTGACGTTTTTTTACAAGCTCTAAAGTCATCTTTAGGCTCAGTGGCATAGGATAGACATATTTTCCTTTTGCCAGGGAAGGTGGGAGGTGGGGAGGGGGGGGGGGGGACAAGCACCTACATTTTCCGACTTTTTTAAAGCTTCAACACTACATTTGCAGGTAACTAGCTGCGCGCGAAGGGCGCCCAATTCTTTTGCCCCTTTTAGACAAATATTTGAAGATATAGAGCTTGCATTGCAGAAAATTTTAGATCCTGGGTTTCCTTTAAGAAACCTGAGAGAAAATTTATGCAAATATCACTGTAGTTGCCAGTGTCAATTGATGATCTGATGTCATATATGACAAATTTCAAATTTTACCATCTCCAGAGCTTGAAAAAGTGTACCAAATTGATTTATGGACGAGCCGTATAGTGCATTAGGAATTGCAATTTGTATCGAGCGAAGCGCAAGGAAAATTTTGGTTTTTTCGAGACAAAAGAATTACAAATATTGAGCTATCATTGGAGAGAATTCGGAATTTTAAGAAATAGAGTTAGGAAAGCCAGGCTGTAGTTGACTGGTGTCACAAATGGAAAATTTCCATTTTTTTTTCATTTTCAGAGCCTCGGGACATCCTCCCCTGGCCTTCCCGTAACTGCACAACTGTGAACACTACAATGTTAAACTTTGTTTGTTCTGCCCCAATCTGCCCCAATATTTTCATTGGTGGGGGGATTTCCCCCTATCTCCAGGATCGACGCCCCTTCATTGCACTTGAGGAACATGAGTGTTGAAAGCATGCCTGCTTGATGTGAGACAACTTGAGAAATTTTGATAGAGTACCCTATAGTTGTTTTTCTTGTTTTTTAGTTTCGCCAAATTGAGGGTTATTAGTAGCCAAATTGAACAAAATCCATACAAGCCAGAAATAGATAGCATTGTGAAGACTGAGAATTTATGTGAGTTCTACACGCACAGTGCACCCCAATGCGGTGCAGTACCGAATTGCCACTACTGATTACATGAGTAATCTAACCTGTATGATAGTTCACTGTGTTACACTATCCTCGTTGACTAAGTTAAAGACTCACTTACCAACTTACAGAAGAAAGTTTAGCCATTACAGATGTGTGGACTAATTAGATGAACACCTTTTCCTTTATGATTAGCATATTTTTCAAAGCAATGCAAGTTTAAAAAAAAAAAAAGAACTATGAGTTTGTAAAGGAAAGGCAAGGTTAGATAAAACGTATTGATATTCATCATAAAGGAAGGATGGACAACAAGCACCCCACTTAAAAAATGAATAAATGAATACATAAATTTATAAATGTACCTTACAATGTTTTACATTTTTTTCATTTTTAAACATCGCTCATTTTATTTTTAAACACAAAATGTCGAACTGAACTGAACTGAAAAAGAACAAATAATCTAAAAGCATTTTTACCAACAAAATCCCTCTAGCGTGATTCTCCGCTCTAATCAAATGTCAGTTGTCTCCAAGCGAAAATTTGTGGCAATTTATGACACAGCCTCACACATCAACTTTTTTCAAAATGATACAGCCTGGGGTGCATTACCTAACCATTTCATCAAATGGTAGCGGTGCAGTTTGTCTGGAAGATTTAATTTTCTGCCTTGACCATTTTGCAGTTTGTCCATTTTCTTTATTGAAGTGGAAATTTTTATTGCATAATAAAGCTCAAAAATAACGAATTCTTCAATTGTAGTGACAAGTCTGGAAATTCCATTTCAGGCTGTCGGTGGAAGGAGGGGGGTCACAGTTTTTCAAAATTTTATGTATGCTCCTCGCAGATGATGGTGGCGCTCCGCTTAAATAGTATTCTGGTCGACTACCACTTTTCATGCCTCCCAAAATATTTTTGCATTTCCAGCTATCTACGTAACAGACATTTCGACCAAAAATTTCTTGCGCTCTGCGCTAACCATAGGGCTAATGTATATTGGGTATACCATTCCCATATGGGATCCCAAGGATGCTAAGGTCCACATATACTGGTTTATGTGGGGATCCATATTATTTTGCACCAATGATTTTTAAGGGGTTAAGGTGTCGACATAAACCAACCCTTATAACCCATATGCACACAGTACTTAGGCCCATGTGGGCAATAGACCGACGGCAATTGGTTAGAGCATCCGACTTGCCAGCCAAGACCTGCCCGGGTCAAACCGAAGTCCGATAAGAAACCTGCCTTTGTGCTTGGACTGTGCTCGAGGCAAACATGGAGTGGGAAAACAGGTCAGTGAGCCACAACTGAAACAAGAGGGCAATCCACGGAGTTGCATATCTCATCGCTAACACGTGCGCAAGTTGGTTACAGAACTTGAACTATGTATGAGCTAAAAGTTTTATCTGTGCTGAATTTTATGCTACAGTAGAATGTCATTGACAAAAATAACCTACTAAAACTCCATGCCACAGTCTTGAAGTCCAAGGGAAGCGATTTTTTTCGTTCCAGGGGACGGAAGTTTTTTCAGTAAGATAGCGAGGGGAAAGAATATGGCACGGACCAATCAAGTTCTTGGAACAGGCGCACCCCTTATTCCAAAAAACATCATTTGGATATTTAAATTCTGACACCGGATTATATAAGAACGGGAGAAATAGGCTACCCAACCTTTGTAACGCTTGCCCTTTTAATCCAGGAGGCCTATCTAAGATTTTGGAACAAATTTATTTTTTAAGATGCTGTTATCCCTTTGCAACACTATGAAAAAAAAAACAACGAGCCTGGCTGTTACACTAAACTGATACGATTAGATATAGACGCAACGATAATAAAAGTAAGACGCTTTGGGGGACGCTTTAGACAAGTGCGTAATTGTTATTATTTAGGCGCTAGCTGGGAGTATTCTCCATTTTGACGCGACGGCAAACTTCATGTGTGTCGAGCTGATATGCACATCAAGTGCGTCTCAATTAAACAACTGGGCGTGTGCGCGATGTTGAACGTGTGGCGTTAGAAGATTTCCGGGCGACGCACAAACCTTTTCTGCGTACTGGCCTGTGGCCAATCCTAGCCCGTGGCAAGGAAATTGTCACGTACGTTTTTTTTTTTTGGCGATGCTCCAGAACCGCCAAGTTTTAAGGGCACCAATATGTAAGATAGAGGCCCTATGCCCAACCTAATGTTAGTCACCCACAGTTTCATATCTTGGGTTATAACTCAAGCCTATGAATGGCGTAGGTCTAGCCCCAGACGTAGCCTACATACTGTTAACCAGCTTGAGATTTCAAGTCTAGCCCTAGGTTTGACTTCAACTTTCATACTACTAGGCCTAACAGTTACAGCAACCTTGGAGTGAAAGCAACTGTCTGCATACACCATATGAGAACACTCTAGATATAAGGGCCATCAAAGTGAAGTGCGAGCAGGAACTTAAAAATCTCACTGCAGCATACAAGCTAGTGAAAAAATAATTTGAGACTGCTACTACGAAGTACTAACCTAGGAGTCTATCTTATTTATATTAATTGATGAAAAATAGGCTAGTTACAAAACATTAAAGTGGGGATGACACGGCCAAAGTAAGTTCCTCGGTAACAGCTCATACAGTAAAGACGCGCTCGTAGTGGGGACGCGCTTAAGTGTGGTCTGCCCATACATATTCATAGCTGTTCTTTATAGCAACCGAACCGCGTCTTCCTTGCACAAAAACAGAACTATTTGCCCGCGCGCATGCACACGCGAACACATTGGCCAATGATTTACTCCGAATCCCCACCATGGTCCGCGTCTTTCGCTCTGTATGTTGGACTCTGTATTGTGATGTAATCGTTTTCATGAGGTTGCTAAGATAAGATAGCTTACATTACATTAGTTCCACATCTAGATGCGCACCGTAGGGTGGGGTTTGTGCCGCCAATTGCGTCATAAAAGTCAGGTGAGCTGTTGCGGCATTTTTCGAAATTGGATTTTGAACGCAGTTTTCCTTCGAATATCATTTATGCCGAATTGTACGGGTTTTTAATGGGGTGTGAGATGATATTTGTAAAATACTGTATCTAACCTTGCAATACACAAAAGTTTTCGTGGCCGTGTCATGCCCACTTTAACCTTTGACAATCTGTAACGTGAACTATGTCCTTGGTTGCCATGACAACCACACATATCGGTACAACTTACAGTATCATGTCTAGGCTATTGCACTTAAACTTTCAGATTTGTGGGATGCGTTCGTTAAGAGTTAAAGTGAATACAAAAAAAAAAGTATTTGACCCCCTGTCACGTGACCTTAGACCTTGGTTGCTGTGGAAACTACATATTTTGGTAGAACTAGTCTACCCTATTATACTTGTGAAGTTTCATGTAAAATGAAGGTTTTCTTTTGAAGTTTTAGTACAAAATAGGAAAAAAAAGTGTTTTTCTGCAAAATGTGACCTTTGACCTCTGACCGTTGACCTTTTCTTCCGAGGGTCTGGGAGACACAAGTTCCCACCCTGGGGTACCCACCTACCAATTTTGAAAAGAATCGGTCCAGCCCACTAGGAGGAGTTTGAGGGACAAAAGCGTTGTTTTACGAACAAATTATCACTTGGAATTTTTTTGTTCCACTCTACCACTTGACCTTTGACCTCTGTTGCTATGGCAACTACATATTTTGGTAGGTCCAGATGGAATCATCATATGTGTAAAGTTTCGTGTCAGGAGAACGTTTCGTTTTGGAAATATAACAGAGAATGTGATTTCACTAAATTTGACCTTTGACCTGTAACCTTTGACCTTCATTTCCGGTTGTGTATTAAAAATGCAATTGTTCCACCTGAGGTACCATCTTACCAAGTTTGAAGAAAATCGTCCCAGCCGTTTACAAGATATTAGGAAAACAAAATTGGACACACACACACACACACACACATACATACTCACCCATCAACACACACACACACACACGGACAGGTTTTGACCCCTCTCTCAGCCATGGACCTTCAGTCACCCCGGGGTACCTCACCATGGGTTAGACCTCGAGACTAGTAACCTGGGAAAATTTACCGATACCATGGTAACCATTGCGATTTAAGCTGGCATTGCCATATATAGCCCCATAGGCAAAGTGACTACAATATCTCATCCTCCTCACGGAGCGATGAGATAAAAATGACCGTGCGGCCGTGACCGTGGTTAGAAACTGGGCTGCGAAACTCGACTCGATTCGGCACGTCTTAATTAAACCAATTGGTTAGAGACTGAGCCGTAACCAATTAATCCGTCTAGACAATGCTGTGGGTTATGAGGGTTTTACAGATTCCGCTTCAGACCTACAGTAAATTGTGTTGCAATTTTAGGTTATTTGTAATTCTTTGTATTTAATATTTAGACTGTTTCTGTATCTTTGTATTGTTGTATTGTTTTGGCACGTGCAATAACAATAAAGAAAGATCGGGCGGCACTTGCCAAGTAGCGCTTACCGGAGAAGGTTGTATGTTTCCTTATTTTGTTTCTTCTGTTACGTTCGTTTTGTTCAAGTCCGAGTTTGAGTTTTGAGTTTCTTGGACATTTGGTGCCGAACCCGGGAAAAAACACGACTAAGGTAGCTGAATGAGAATGGAAAAGCTAAAAAAGTCCAGAACGGCAGCTAGAGGATGGCTAACACGTGAAGCAGACATGTTGTATGTGAAGGGCGTGACTGCAAATGAAATCAACCTCAGACTAGAAGAATTTGACAAACGCTTAAAGGCCTTAGATGACATTCAGGAGCAAATCCAAGAACTAATATCGGATGAAAAGGACTTGGAAGAAGAAATATCACAGGCAAGTACTGTTCGTAACAAAGCTTTAGCCTGTAAGTTAGAAGCTGCACGTGTTAAGGGGCAACTTAAGTCTAGCTCAGGATCGTCCGCATCCTCAGGGAGTTCTTTATCGTTAACACGTTTGCCTAAGCTTGAACTGCCAAAATTTAGCGGCGATATTACAACCTGACAGCCATTTTGGGACAAGTTCATTGCAATCGTTGATAAGTCTAACATCCCAGTTATCAACAAGTTTACCTATCTGCAGTCTTTATTAGAGGTGACGCCCTACTTTCAGTTCAGGGACTGACTTTGACGGATTCTCACTACCAAGTTGCATGTGACACACTAAAAGAGAGATATGGAAGGAAGGAAAGGATCCGATTCGCCCATATCCAAGCCCTTTTGAATAGATCTACTCCAATTTCTCCCGAATGTAACATGGCCGAGTTGTGGAAATGAAGGGATGGCTTAAATGTTCATATCAGAAGCTTAGAGGCACTAATTGAAGGTGATGATAAAACGTATGGGCTATTTTTAACACCTTTGATATTGTCACGTCTGCGGATATTCGCTTAGAGTGGTCTCGAACCGGTGAAGGGAAGGAGAGCGACCTAGGATTTCTAATGACCTTTTTACAAAACGAGATTCAGAGGCGGGAAAGGTCAGACACTTTCAGAGATACTTTGGGGTCTAAACCTGATTCTAGTGCTGATAGTTTGGAGAACAGGTTTTCATCCGCGATGGCTCTTCAGACAACCGTTAAAAATGTAAATAATAATAAGTCTGCGTGTGACATATGTAATCGGAAACATCCTACTTTGAAATGTCGTGATTTAACTAAACTGAACATCAATGAACGTAAAAACAAATTAAGGACTCATTATTTGTGCTACTGTTGTTTGGGTAAAGGTCATATTGCCCGTGGATGTTCTTCAAGGTGTGGAAAATGTGGAAAACGGCATCATAGTTTAATATGTACTGCATCGGAAAGGTCCCAACCTGCTAGAAAGGAGTTCTCGACTAGTGCAGAGGAAGTGTCGGGTGCTTCTCCTAGTGTCCAGGACGAGTGGTCAGCTGATGTAAGTACTGGAATATGGCTCATGTTGGGGTGGCATGTACTGGTGAGCACTTGACTACTGTTTTACAGACTGCCAAAGTAAAGGTTGTTGGTAGGTATGGTATGGTAGAAACTACTCTGTTATTCGACAGTGGGTCGGATAGGTCTTACGTAACAAGTGATTTGGTCAATAGAGTAAGGCCCGAGTGGGTCAGAGCCCAGCCTCTAGCATATGCATGCGGTCTTTGGTGGTAACAAAACTAGTGGGTGCAAATTGCGTGATGTCTTTAGGTTGGGGTAACAGAGTTCTGTCAAAGGTCTAAATGGGAACAGTGCTACAGAACCTCCAACCGCAGTTGAAGTACCAGTGGGCTGCAAACCGATGCGTAGATCGAAAGTTCCTTGTGAATTTTTAAGGGCTTTCAGAAATTTGGAGTTTGCTGACGATTATGGTACAAACAGAGACGTCACGATAGATGTCTTAATTGGTCAAGACTCCTATTGGAACTTCATGAAACGGAGTCTAATTAGGTTAGACAGAGGCCCTGTCGCTCAGGAGACAAAGTTCGGGTGGGTAGTTAGTGGGTCTTTGAAAGGTGATTCGGCTGGGACCCAGAGTGTTAATTCTGCCCATCAATTGGTTTGTCTTAATGACGTTCCAGAATTAGATTTTCAGAGGATTTGGGACATAGACCAAATTGGAGTAGGCCCAAATGAAACTGAAGTAAAGCATGTTGACCCCGTATGGCTGCATTTTAAAAATTCTGTAAAATACGTATATGGGGAAGGCCGTTACGAAGTTTCACTACCTTGGAAGAATGAGTACCTAGCATCTGGGTTGTTAAATAATGAGAAGCTAGGGAAAGGAGGCTTGGAGCCCTTTCAAAAAAGTTTGCTAGAAACATTAAGTTAACTGAAGCGTATGATAAGGCATTGTCAGATATGGAACGGGAGGGTATAATTGAAGAGGTTCCAACAAATGAATTAGGTACTTCTTATACAGTGTTTTATCTGCCCCATAGACCAGTGGTCAGAGAGTCGAGTTTAACCACTCAAGTACGTCCTGTGTTTGATGCGTCGGCCATGGGGTTTAATAATTTGTCACTGAATGATTGCTTGGAAGCTGGTCCTTGCCTATTGGGTAATTTAGTTGAGATTCTGATAAGATTTAGAAGGTGGCCTGTTGCCATCACTGCCGATATTACTAAAGCGTTCCTTCAAATTAAAGTTAAAAAAGAAGATCAAGATGTACACAGATTTTTTTGGAACCACAATGGTAAAATACGAGTAATGAGGTTTATAAGAGTACCCTTTGGGAATAAGAGTAGCCCATTCCTTCTGCCACAATTAAACACCATATTTCAAATGTCCCTCCTTTTCCAGCAAAAAGAGAACTAGAGGAAAATTTGTATTGCGACGACTTGTTGACAGGGGCTGACACTGCTAAGGAAGGCTATGCTTTGTTTAAAGAGTGCGACCAGATCATGACATCAGCTGGCATGGTATTTGCTAAGTTAACTACAAATCATGTTGAAATGTCTGAAATGTCTGAAATATTTTTTCAAGAATTTCAAACAAAGTATTTAGATTTTCAATCGTTGAAGATTCTTGGATTAAAATGGCTTGCAAAATTGGATCGTTTCTTTTATGACGGGGTTCAAGTACCGACAGACATAGTCGTTACAAAGAGAATTGTGTTGAGTTGCATAACTCGAATGTTTGAGCCATTGGGGCTTCTTAATCCATTCCTAATGACAATCAAGATATTGTTTCAGGATTTATGGGCATTAGGCATTTCATGGGATGATGAAATTCCTGCCAGTTACTCCAAAATATTCTGGGGATGGGTTGGTGGTCTGAGTTTGATCCAGAAATGGCACATTCCTCGTTGTTATGTTAATGCTGGGTCGAAGAAGTTGCAAAACATCGAAATTTATGGGTTTGGAGATGCATCTGAGAGAGGGTATGGAGCTTGCGTGTACCTAAGAATCCCAGAGGTGTCGGGCACTTATCTCAGGAGCTTGGTGATTTCTAGGGCTAGGGTAGCACCATTGAAGAAGCAAACTTTACCTTAATTAGAACTCTTGGGGGCTTTATTGTGTGCTAAATTGGTGACATTTGTAATCAAAGCTTTGAGATTGCCAGCAAATACTAGTTACAAGTGTTGGACTGATTCCACTGTGGTTTTGAGTTGGATTCATTCTGAACCCTGTCAATTGGAAACTTTTGTGGCTAACAGGATTTCCCAAATTCAGGAACTCACTAGTTCATCCAACTGGTTTCATTGCCCTGGGGTAGAAAACCCAGCTGATCTGGTGACCAAGGAGGGGGGGGGGGTGTTTGCTGATAAGTTGGTATCCAGAAAACTTTGGTTGTTTGGGCCCAGTTGGTTGGCTGGGGATGTTAACATGAGTACCGCCCCAACCCTTTGATTGCCAGAGGAGGGTGATCTGGAGAGAAAGGTGGTGTCAATGTCAGTTCAGTCTGGGACCCCTACCGTTTTTGAATTTGAACGTTGGAGCAGCTTCACTAAGGCTTTACATGTATAGTTGCTTATGTTAATCGATTTTATCGGAAATTAAGGGCGCAAACATCTGACAGAGTACTTGGGTCAGATCTTACCTACAACGAGTTGATGAATGCTAAGGTTGTAATGTTGCGGTGCATTCAGAAACAATATTATTTCATGGAGTTAGAGGCATTGAGAAAGAAGGGTAGTGTACCTAAAACTTCCCCTATTGCTTCCTTGAATCCATTCCTGGCAGATTACCGTATTTTAAAAATAAAGGGTAGACTCCAGTTATCAGAATTATCTTACGAGGAGAAACACCCTGTAATTTTGCCGAAGTGTCACCTGTCCCTTTTGTTGATCAGACACCAGCACAAACTATTAAACCATGCTGGAGTAAACACCCTGGATAATTTGACAAGAATGAAATGACCTTTGGGAGTTTGTGGTTGAAACATTCACAGGAAAAGGTGGAATAGTAAGATCTGTAAAGTTAAAAACGTCAAGGGGTATGATAATTTGAGCAGTTCAAAAATAGTATGATCTCGAAATTAGTGATTGCCAAAATTGCCAAAAAGAAAACGAAGTTTAGAATAGACAACGTTGTTTCTTGGACAGAGGGGAAGTGCATAATATTCCACATGCATGTGCAGGATTGTCTATACAGGTTCCTTTATGAGTGTTAGTAGCAAAATTATGGACTCAGGTTTACTACCTACATAATCTCGTTCTGTGCACTGCCCTCTCTTAGAAAAATATACAGAAACCTGTATGATACCGTAAAAACATTTACCTTGTTAGGAAACTTTTATTAATAATCCTGTAGGAACCAACACCTTCCTGGTAGAAATATATTGAGCCCTAGTAACTGGTTAGACGAGATTATCTCAGCCTATCCGAGGTGTGTACAAACGACTAGCGAAGCCCCGCCCATCGGTTGGTTCTGAGCATACTAAATTTTGGAAACTCACGACCCTTCAGATAACTGGTCACGCTTCACTGTAAAGATAATTTATAGTGAGAGAGATTTTATTGCAAAAAAGAAAGCTCAGAACAACGACTGCTTAAAATCTGCCTAAAAGTTCTGGTGAATGCCATCTTCGGCTGTCTGAGGGGTTGCGATTTCCAAAATTTTCTACACGCTCCACGCCAACCGATGGTAGCGCTCCGCTCAGATAGTATTTCATATATGGACGTAGGAGACGGGGAGAAAGGTGGCTGACTGCCTCCAAAATGTTCGCTAAATCTAAAATTCGGGCAGGCACTAGGAAGAAAATTCTGACAGCCAATTAGCTTTTACAGAATGGCGTGGTTTTTCAGGAAATTCCTGAACATCCCGAAATCTTTAACCCTTTACCGTTGTGCTCCGATCGGGGCATATCTGCGCGCCTCGGGAGTGGGCGGAAAAGCGGACGTAGCCCGTCCCGCATCGGCTTCCGTAAGCCGTTGACCCCCTGACCTTAAACCATTGTCTCTCTCGTTGTTGTGGCCGAATTTTCCAGTAGCTACTCGCAGTTTCGAGCTCCGCGTGAAACAGTAAAGATGGGTGACAGCCGAGCTCTCCGCATGGGTCCAAAAGGACCCAAACAACGGTAAAGGGTTAAAAGGAATGCCCGAGAAAGAAACGTAATAGACGCGGTAAAATTTCTATGAAAGATTAAGATTCCAAACATATCGCTACACATTCGAACAGCGCAAATAGTTCGAGAGTTTTACTCTATAGTCTTTCGCAAAACAATGCCCAAACTGGTGGAACATCCTTGAAATTCTTTCTAACGTTTTCCAGAAAAATAGAGAAAAGTATCATGGTCAGGGTAACATATTTAAGATAAATTCAAACCGATAATAAATCGCGACACATTTCGGAAGCATGTCACTTTAAAAAAGGAAAACAATCTTTTTTCTGCCTACTTTTAACCTTGTGCAACGTAGCCTTATACCCGGAATGGCAGATTATTTTAATACTTTCAAACATATCTTTGAAAAAAAAGAAAGAAAAGGCTAAGTTCAAAGTAAATTTTCATTAGAAGATGAAAATGATAACAAAGATTTGCCACACATTCGAGTAGCATGTAAAGAAAATGTTTTCACCAGCTCTATTTCATACTGTTATCTTGCTGCAAGATCTTTGCCCGAAATGCTGAGTAACAATTCGAGCGAAGATTGAAAAAAGTTCTTGGATGTTTTCAGTTGCAAAATTATACGGAAAGACGGGAAAGTTTTCAGTTGCAGTGCCTATACTAGTTCAACATCAATCCTGCCTTTTCAGCCGAAACTCGGTCAATTAGTGGGTCTATGTGGTTTTTCATTTTAATACATAATGATTTGGTGAAAGAATGTCTTCACATAAGTCAGCCTGAAAATCTGAAAATATTACGTACTAGTCCCTTTGTAGTCTGGGGGTACGTCTGGAGTTCAAGTTCCTGGCGGAGTCAAAGTAAGGTGGGTTTTTTATGAGAGTGATCAACGGTTTTCCCATCTGAACTGGTCTTTAAAAAAGAAAAAAGACCAGTGAAGTTGAAATTCATCATCAGCCACTGGCTGTTTTGTGGTCGCTTAACGTACGTCGTGAAACAACTGCCCTTCAGGTACGGAGTTACCGGTACTTTCAAGTTGTGCTTTGGTTCCTTTTCTCTCATCTTCATCTCCATTTCCCTAACGAACTAACCAGCTACAACAATGCACTAGCTAAAACAATTACTCGATTATTTTAGCAAGAAGATAAAAAAAAACCCAATTAATTATTTTCGCATTTTCGCATATTCTGCCTACTCTTAGGCGTACATGACGACGATGTTTGTACACTCTAAAATCAAGAGTGAACTTAGTCAATCTTTGATCGAGTGAAAAGTGTAAATTCACTCCATTAGAGAGATAATTTACTCCAAGAGGAGTGAAGTTTCCTCCAAAGAGAGTGAAGTTCACTCAAAAAAGAGTGAAATTCCCTTAAAACGAGCGAAGTTTCACTCTTGATGAAGTGCCCACAGTGATCGTTCTTAAAAAAAGAGCGATCATTGCAGGCACTCGTGGAAGAGTGAATTTTCCCTCTTCCTCTAGTGAATTTCACTCTTTTGGGAGTGAACTTCACTCTTTTTGGAGGGAACTTCACTCCTCTTAGAGTGAATTATCACTCTAATAGAGTGAATTTACACTTTTCACTCCATCAAAGAGTGACTAAGTTCACTCTTCTGATTTTAGAGTGTAAAGGTGTCAAGTTTCACTCTCAGGTAAGAAACTTAGAAACTGGGCCGTAAAACAATCTCCCTGAAAATTCAATCACTCTAGCTATTTGTTTTGGGGAAGAAGAATTGAACGCAACGGACTATTGCACCGGACGTGATCGGTTACAGACTACTCAAGATAGCTATAGACGAATCCGATTAGCGCTTGTTTTTAGTGACAGTAGGCCGCCATTATTAGCGTCCATCAGCCTAAAACCGTCTTTATTTATTGTTTACATGAATTTCAAACCCTCATATACAGTGAACTTGGAGATTTTGAGATACAAATTAGTGTACAACCATCCATGATAGAGGTTAGCAAGCAAATTGAAAGATTTTAAAGGTGATGGACCCCAATTATGACCGCCTGAAATCAGACCATCACTTGCTGTCCGGATTCGTGTATACTAAATTAATAAACCATCGCCCGACCTAGCCCGACGATGATGGCATAGCGCGCAGAGCAAGCTGCAGATGCCGTAAAGGCTTGCCGGAACGTTTTCCGCATGTGGTTTGTCGATGTCTGGCTGTTGTAACTCAGTGAACTCAAGCATAGTCTATGACTCAAGTCCTGTTGCTCCTCAACTTTGTTATAACTATTGTAAACAAGCAAACACACTTTTCTATGGACTCTCAGACTCGGCGACCGTTGAACCATGTTTGCGTTTTGCACAGCTCTCTAGCGCCAAAGTAGCCTAACAAATAAGCTAACGTTGAGCCTAACGTAAGGCAAGTTGCAGGCAAGTAGGCTAGGCTAGGCCTAACGTAAGCATGACAGACTGTAGCCCTTGAACAGGGCTGTGTGTTACGTTACATGGCCTAAGCTCATTTACTCTGTGTGTGATGTGGAGTGTAATGAGCTTAGGCCATGTAACCTAACACACAGCCCTGTTCAAGGGCTAGACAGACTGACACTGACAGATGGGTGCCTAGAATAATTTTGTGCATGCTAGCCTTCTTAAAAATTTAAAAGGTTGTAGGCCAAGGCCTAAAGGATTCTAACGTTAGGCCTAGGGTGCGTTTGGGTATTGTCGGACAGTTGACGGTTTTATCGTTATAGCTTCCAACACACTTGCACTACACTGATGCTAACCTGATACATCGACAGGCACAACTGTACTAATGTGCCCCAGATATGTATTGGATCTACGCATACGTACAGAGACCGACCACAGCACTTAGAAAATGTTATGTGTATGTTGGGTATTGTCGGACACAATCGGGTGTTCTCGGACGCTTTACTATTTCAGTAATATTATTACTAAATATTAGAAAATACACATCAAATTATAGAGAAATTATCCATGTAATCTTTGTTAAATGTGCCAACACAAAATTTAGTCTGAAAAAATTGAGTTAAGTTTTCTTAAGAGCCATTTCATATTGTCATTCTTTTCCACTACGCATACACATATAGGCATACGTATGTGTACATATCAGTGTGGACATGTATGTAGGTTTGTGTACTGTCCGAAAACACCCAACAGAGACAGCACTAGTTGAACTGTGCTGTAAATCCATGTGAAGGCATATAGCACAGTATTGTGCTTACTAACGTTTTAACGAAACTTGTGGCAATCAAAAAAACCATATTTCTCATAACATGAATTTTTCTACAAAAATTTACAGCCCGGCATGAAAATTTCCAAGATCTTGCACACTTGGAAATGTGCCAAGGAATTTTCAAACTGAAATTTATTGCTGCAATCAGGTTCCATTTTCTTGAAAATGAGAAGGCTTCATGATCTACAGATGTGACTGTGCAGACTGCATACAGATGTCTATGAAACAACTGCGTGGTGTGAAAAATCAATCAAACTATCGTTAGTCGGTGACTTAAATTATATACCACTGTCCGAGAACACCCGACGTCCGAGAATACCCAAAGTGACCCTAGGCTACACTTTTTTCTTGCCTAAGTTACAACTGAAGATGAAGTGCCCCTAGAAGATAGCTGGGGCTAGCCTAACGTTAGACCTGTTGAAATTTCATTCAATCAGATTGAACGTTAGGCCTAACTAGCCTAGCTAGGCCTACCTCAGAACTTCAATTTGCACACAGCATTCAGTTTGTAACTGTAAGAGTCACATTGAACATGTTATCAATTCTTAATGACCATAGGCCCTAGGCCTACCAGTTTTTGCAAAATTCCATCCAGGAAATTTCTAGGCTAAATATAACAGATTTTAAGTTATGCAGCCCTGATGTGTTGGTGTGAATTAGTCACTGAACACGATCGTATAATCTGCTCCTTCTAGTCACTCCTTACTACGGTCACTGGCCTACATGTACAAAGGTAACAATGTTTTAAGCCAAAACAACAAACTGAGCTCTAATTACAATGGTATGGCTCATAGAACAGATTTGAGTTAAAATAATGATTTAGAGCATTCTTAAATACCACTTATACCTTCTGGAATGTTTAATACCAGCGAATTCATAGCAAAAGGCAGGAAAAATGTGGTGCCATCCTTCGCAGTAACATTGACATCTTGATCGTCTGCTACTGTATTGCATGATAGGAAGGACTTCCGCTTGACAAACTATCGAAGACCAATTAGTAAGTGCGGCTAGTCAATACTTGAACTTCATATAGTAAGCTCTCTGTACATTACGAAATTGTACAGTCACTGCGTAGGCTTCCCTGTTTTATGTGAGATCACATGACAAACACCGACTTTTTCAACTGAAAAATTACTCTGCACAGTCTTAACGTTACTCGCAGAATTATCCAGCCGAAATTTCCCTTTTAAAGGTCTTATTTCGTTAACAGACTTGTGTGGAAGGTGAATGTGATGACGAAGATCATCTGTGGAAAGTTTGGTGAGAAAAGGTATCTTTTTGGGGACGTGAGGGATGCCTACTCACGCGTGAGTAGGCAAATGAGCTGTGTTTTTGTGTATACCGGGCAAGGGCCCAGAAATGAAGTGTATAGCATAGGAACTTAATGCTGGGTCCTGTTCAAGGATTAGTATGAATATGCAATGTAACTTTGCATAGCAATCAGGGATCATGCCCATGTGTCACAACAGCTTGCGTTCTCTGTAGCTCAATACACTTAACAGGCACTTACATACTGTAAGCTGCCTGCTTTCACACAGTCCAGAGTCTAGAACTGTAGGCCTACTCAGTGAACTGTTGAATGCACACCTAGAAGCTCTGTCATTTCAAGGTTTTTACACGTTATATTAATGCAGGTCACTGGATGGGCAGGGGCACTCGATGGTCACCCGATCACACCAATAGCAATCAGTATACGTTGCATGCATACGCATGACTCAAGAAGCAAATAGCCAGATTTATTGATCTCAAGTTGGCAACTACTAGCCTAATTCAGAATCTATCAGGGAACTTCATGTTCAGGTATCTTGAGATCAATAAATTTAAAGGTGTTTGCCCACTTTAAAGACTGTTTCGGGTAGATGCGCACTGTTTACAAGGTATTTCTTGATTGGCTGTCGCCATTGTATTGTAAGGGTAGTACGCTTTGTTTGGGTTAGGGATTAGGGTTACGTCAGCCCGTAAGGAAATTTCTTGTTAAACAGTGCCCATCGCCCCACTGTTTCTTGCTCGATAGAGCATCAAGGTTAGTTTAAACGGGGTTAACTGCTGCTATTACAGAGGCAAGCTTCACCTGACAAAATTCCTTTTTCTCTGGTAGCATTGGCTAAAAAGTCCTATTCAATTTTAGCAGCATGTACGTATGTGTTTATATGTAGGCAGTACGTGATTCCTTAATCACACATTGGCATTGCAACATAAGTACCCTCCAGTAGCACAAAACTGTACAGTACATAAGCATATTTTAGAGGGAAATCCCTTGCTGCTTAGCTTTTAGTGGATACATAAACACACCCAATGTTAGCTCAGACAAAAGATGTTTCTAGGGATCAATTGGCTGTTTCATATAAGTTAAGCATGCACTTGGGCTTTGCAAATTTTTTTTTTCCTTCAGAAATTTATGGGAAGATCATAAAAAGTCCTGCAAAATGATACTGGGGAGCAATTGAGAATATTTCTGGTGTTTATTCATAGCACCAATCTTTCAAGCCTAAATATGGTAAAGAAAGATTATCTGTGGTGATCGCTCCCCTCCATGATAATGAAGAGTTAATTTCTTTTTAACGTTAATGATGTGTGGATTTTAATTTGTAGGGATCAAAGGTTTAGTCCCCGTGCACGGTCCAGTCAAAGGTGCCTGTGTGTTGGGATTTTACATGTGACCAAAACACACTTTTTCCCTTGGCAATGATGCTTCCAAGAGAGCGTTAGAGATTGTAATGTCCAGTAGTTTTTCTCCTTTTTGTTTTAAAGCTTATTTGGTGAAAAATTATTCTAGGAAAATGTCTTACAGTAGGTGTACTAATTTTACTGTGTAGACAAAATTTTGAAAAGTTTGAGAAGTGTAAATTTATTTTTTAGACGAACTGTTTTTGCAACTGTGTGTTGACATGGGATTAATTCCAAGACAATTTTGCAGAAAGATTCTGTGCATGTTGGACATTCCTAAATATCATGTCATGGATTCCGCCAGAAACACAAAAAAGGAGGGGATTTATTACTGCTGAACTGGAAGTACAAAGTGATTCAGTCCTAGGCTAAAGTACTGAGTGGGTTTAGAGGGGCAAACTCTTGCTTCAAAACCTCTGTAAGGTGCAATTTGAAGGGTTTTAAGGGGGCCATATATTTATAAAACTTAAAAAAACGTTGCTGCGCAAGTGTCTTTTTTTTAAGTGAGATGCCAATATATCGACAATTTTCTAATCCCCCCCCCCGCACCCCTCTCTCATGGAAACACTGCATGTGGACTATATAGAACAACACTTTGTAAAACTGCCAGATATCTCGCACTAGGTGGAGACAGAGATGGTGCAATTTATATCATGTAAACTAACAATATTTTAAGGATTCCTGTAATTGATAGCTAAGTTTAATAGCTGGCACACTGCGGCTAACAACAGCTGAGATGGAACAGGAAATGTGATTGCCATTGACATTCATTCAAGAAGTAAAAGTGGGTTACAGTGAGGATTATGCAACTAATATGGGTAAAGATGAAATGTATACCAACCTGTTTTGGCTTCAGTGTGAACAACAATAATGTATTTGGTTTGGCAGATTGTTCAACTGTTTAGGCAGGTGTTTAGTTGTAGTGAAAGGGAAGAAGTTTCACCAGTGCGTGGAATTAAGCACTAAACAAACTCTGGTGTATTTACGATAGGCATGGAATCCCTTGACCCTTGAATTTTGGGATCGGTCTGTTGTTGTTGAAGAAATGGCCAAGGGTCTGTTGTTGTTGAAGAAATGGCTTGGCGTAAGTTAGGCCCAGGGGTTTAGGCCTAATGTTAGTACTAGGCCTAGTTGGATTGAGCCAGTTAGCTTTGGACAATAAAGTCTTGATAGGATAGAATGGTCACTTGCTGTACTTATTCCAAGCATTTTTTTCCTCACTGTATTCTGATATATTATAGTCTTGCTGAAGATGAATTAGCACACTTTTGTTTAAGCATAATTAGCTCAGTGCAACTGGAGCAAGGTTTGTGCAGGAAACCTTTCTGAAGTGCGCCATAGTTTTTGTACTTGCAGTATGGGCACTGCATACCTGAACTTTGCCCTTTGTGACAGCTAGAAACTGCTTTAATATCTTATGAACAATTTGTTTCAGTATAAGTAGATACAAAAATATTTTGGTAGCATATTTGTAATGCCTTGGGTCATTTTCTCTCTAATACTATTATGTTTAGTTCTTTTATTCTTTTCTACAGGTGGCAATGTTCATTAAAGTGACTGCAATAGAAAAATCTAATTCATCAGGATGAGTGAAGTTGAGAGGAACAACAATGTGGATGCTGTGATAAAGACCATCCCTAAGCATTTCAACCCAAGGAGTATGTACCCAACGGGGTTTTCACTTTTTTTTAATGTGGGGAGAAAATTAAGAATCGGAAACGGGGTACAGTGTAATGGAAAGTTAAACTACAGTGCTGCAGTACTGTATATACATATTTTTGTACTAGGCTTTTCGTAGTTAACTGACATTAACTCAAGTGTGGTTTTGAAACAAGTAGGCCTGCAACACTGGATGACTGATGCAGTACATTTTTTAATCCCTTTACGGAATCATTTTCTGTGCAAGGAATATGGATATTAAATATAATGTATTTAGTGTTAACTTGACCTGCTTACAGTAGCAATTTTCGAGATCTTTATAGTAAATGCAACCTGATTGCAGAACTGAAGAAATTTGTCTATGTTGTCCCCTTCGCTCTTTAACCACCCGCATTCTTGTTTTGCATTGGTATTCTTGAACTTCAAACAAGGTTTAATAAGCTTCATATTGTACATCAGGTGCAATTGGAAATACCAGTTCAAATGTCTATGCGAATACACCAACTTTTAAAAAAAATGTTATCTCTTGAAAATCCCTTTCCTTTTACTTTAAAAAGATGTTGACAGTGTCAAGTTTGCAAAGGCCCGCTCCAATGAAATCAGAGCTATCCAGAATGACTTGGCCAGGGTTCGAACAAATCGCTCAGCCCTGGGCCTACCAAATCACATGAGACGAAGGGCTATGAGCCATAACATCAAACGTTTTCCATGTAGACTTCGACACATCGCTGAAAGTAAGGTGAGTTTTTGCTGTGAAGGGCTCTCAAAATGAGGGAGTTTTGTTGAAAGTAAGCTTATCTGCAGTACGTTATGCATTTCCCATGTTTTGCCATGATACTAGCTGAAGTTAACTTCCAAAGAATGGAATCAACCCAGGAGGAATTACCAGAACATTATTTGTTTTCTGGTTTCAAGATAATGACAAAGACAACAGTTTATTTGCTATGTGGTATAGATACTCAAAATCCTTTCGAAAGGCCAGTCTCACAGCCCCACCCAGAATCAACTTAAGGAAAATTGTATGTTGAGGTTTTTTCTGTTTGGTCTTTCAGCTCAATAAAACCCTTCAGTGTGCAAATCAAAAGACATTAGCCAAAGCTGCATCTCGTCATCACAGGAGGAGACCGAAGAACCTTAGGGAAGAATTTGCAAAGCGTCAGAAAGACAAGGTCTGGTTGGAGACACACATATGGCATGCCAAACGTTTCAAAATGATTCTGCAGTGGAACTATAAAATTCCACTGCATCCATGTGATAAGAGCGTGAGGGCAGCATACAGATCCACTGTGAAACACTGCACAATACAAGATGTGTCTTTCAATGAGGTGATTGAGATGAGAGGAAAACAAAAGGATATAGTGCATTGCCTTAGTCAGTTAACCTGTCCTGAAACAGGTGAGTAGGGGGAATGCCTTGGTCATACAGTAGGAGTGGTAGACCCTCAGAAGGGTTGTTAATGGAGAAGTTCACTGCTTTTTCAGTTTTTGTTTTGTAGCTCTTAAAATTACTAAAAGTAGTCTTCTTATATATATGCAGCTAAGTATTCTAATTCTTTACTTAAGGACCTTTTTGCAGGGAGAAATTTAAAATTCAGATTTTGCCGAGCAGTTTTGAAAATTTTTTCCTTCTATAATACAAAATCACTGAAAACCCTAAAGGCAGCTTGGCATGGTAAATGGTGTTTCATGCAGCAGTAAGCATTTTTTTCCTCATTTATATTCACTCAATCTCTAAAACTACTTCCAATCAAACAAATTAACAATCAGAAAAGAACATGGTCATCAACTAAACTTGTGATTATAAGCAGTTGTTTGTAAAAGTAGATAGTTTATGAAAGATAAGTAAAAAATTCATTTCTCTTTTCACCTTAAATGTTGTCGTTTAAGAAACTATTTTCAGAGTAGTGGGAATTCTTTACTTGGTTTCGGCAAAGTCATAAGGAAGCCAAAAATATTGATTCTAGAGCAAGGGCAGGAACTCTGGATTGGCTATATGTTCTGAACATACATCAACAAATTTATGAAAATGACCAAATATCTTGATTGCCACACTTCAACAGGCTTGACGTTTGGTGCCCAGATGTTCTTAACTGGTCAACATCATGGTGAGGTAATGCTGTACCACAAAGCATCATTTCCATATGGAGCTATTACTAAGGTACAGTTCTTATGGCGGAGCATCCCTGCAGTCAGTATTGCTGCCGAAGTGGATGAGTCAAAGGCATCTTCATCTCAAAATACCACTGAATTAGAAGATGTTTCCAGGACATTATGGATTTGGGTTCATCCTTCTGCCTTCCAAGAAGTACTGACAGCTTTAAATTCTGTTATCAAGAAAGGTAGGACTCTTTACACATGTTACTTTTTTTCAAGTGTACTCACATGAATATCCAGAAGCCTCAAAGAGGAGGGTGGGAATGAGTCAGGAACATTTTCTGCCTTCCAAATGTTAACCCTTTACCATTGTTTGGGTCCTTTTGGACCCATACGGAGAGCGCGGCTGTCACCCATCTTTACTGTTTCATGCGGAGCTCGAAACTGCAAGTAGCTACCCGAAAATTCGGCCACAACAACGAGAGGGACAATAGTTTAAGGTCACAGGGTCAATAACCTACAGAAGCTGATGCGGGGCGTGCTACATCTGCTTTTCTACCCACTCCCGAGGCGCAAACATGCCCTGATTGGAGCACAACAGTAAAGGGTTAATGGCAATAGAGAGTATTCTATACATTTCTTTAAATAAATTGTTGACTGTGAGATATGCAAAATTTGTTTGGGAGATATGGTTTATGCAAAAGGTATAGCAATACTGAACTTCACTGGTGGATTGTAGCAGGCAGGCTTCGACAAATCCCCCGTCCGACAGTCCAGGACAAGTAAAAAATGGCTCGGACAAGTGAACTGCTCAATATTGTAGCCCGCCGGGCAAGCAGCACAGAAGTCTTTTTCACATAGGAATTCAATGGCTAGTACTAGATAATCAGATATGGACCCAGTGCATATTCAGGCGGACAAGTAGACTTTGGGAATCCCTAGACCGATGGACAAGTGATAAAAAATGAATTTATCGAAGCCTGGTAGCAGGTTGCACGTGTTCACCTGTTTTGTCCCAGTCTGTGTTCTAAATGTGTAGCTGTGTTTTCTTTAGTTCATTGATACTGGTATCAGTGCAGGGGTTCCTATGGGTTTTAGTGGACCGTATCAGATGTGATACATCTCTCTAGCTGGAAAATATACTGAATGGAGTCTTATCACCGTTGAATGGTACAGTATGTATCCCTTGAGGGGGGAAGGGGGGGGAGTTTGTGTGCCAAAGTGATGGTTTTTCATCAGTTACAGCAAGAAATCAACTGTACACTCACCTGCATGTTGTGAAAACTGGTCAGTGATGAAAAAACCTGTCACATTAGCCCATATGATTTCCATAAAATGCTGAACATTGTGGTGGTTCTCTATGTGATCCTTAAAAGTAACACAATTTACATTTTTTAAGAAAAACAAGCTAAAATTATTCCAATCTCTGTATGTAACTTTGTAAATCAAAACAGCAAGTCAGGTATGGAGAATGTAAGATGGCCTTTTATGTATGTAATTTAGAACCAATTTAGAATTCTCAAGTCAACACAGAAATGGATCAAACCTCAAGATTTATAAGAAAGAAAGGAATATTTGAATCCTCTCCCCTCTTCCAATGAAATATTTGCATACTCTTAGAAGGGTTTTACTGTGAATGCCCTTAGTTTGGAATTTAAAAATATTTTTGGTCAGTGGGCATGATATCCTTGTCAGGTTAAATCTGGTCAGATGTTTTGAATATATTCACTTCTCTTTTGAAGTACATAATGATACCATGACGAATGATGCCAATATAGGGTGTAGTATCAGGGAGTAGCCATTAGATCAGTGGTTCTCAAAGTGGTCCCTACCCCCCCCTGGGGGGCGTTGAAAAGTTTCAAGGGGGCGCTGAGGAGTTTGCAAGCAATAGGGGGTGTTGACATTGACTAGGGGGTCCCTGGAGGTTCTCATACATTGGTGCAATAAAGGAACCAAGGAGGTTGCACAGTGGTTGACACAGACTGTCTTCTCTGAAAGGTTTAGCAACTCCTGACAAAAATTTACCCAATATAAAACTTATCTGGGTCATTCTGGTGCTGGAAATTGAAAGTTAAAAGCTCAAAGTCAAAGACTTATATAAATATGATGGCATGTTGGGTGGGAGGGGGGCCTTGAATCAGTCATGGATGCATTATGGGGGCGGTATTTTGAAAAAGTTTGAGAACCACTGCGTTAGATTAATGAGAACTTCTTGGTTGGTAGTGTTCTACAGTACTCCCTAGGCAAGAAAAGTTGCATCCCACAAGACCAAAGGCTTTGCACAATTTAAGATCTGTGAAACTGGAAATTAAAATTAAAAAAGGCATGCCATCTGAAAATGAATAGAGACCTAAAATCTTTATGGGAGAGAGGGTTTGTATCCCCGACATGCGAACCTATCCTCATTTTCGCTCTGACAGATCCAACCTCAGTTTTGTTTTCAGATTGAATAAATGATGACTGATGGATGCATGAGGCAGATTAGAGATAAAAATGAGCAAACTGTTCACCAAATATGCTTCTTGGATTAAATAGAATCTTGTCATCTTGAATGAATTACAATTGGTAGTTATTATTTTGTGATATCTTTTCAGAATTGATAGAAGTTAAAGACTTGAGGGGTGAATTGGTCAGGTTCCGACTGAGTGGTCCCCAGGCAAATGCTGTAGTCACAGATGGTTTGAAGGTGTCAACATTACCAGAGCCTGGGAAAGAAGAAGATTCTATTGAGTGGTGGCAGAAGAAGAGAGCTGATGTAAGTACCATTTATTCACTGCATGGTCAAGTGGTTAGAGCATCAGACTTGCAGTTGGGAGGTTGGGAGTTTAAATCCTAGCTTAAAACAGAACCTACTGTCATTGCGCTTAATGCTCAGCATGAGCAATGGAGTAGGGAAAACAAGCCAGTGAGCCACAACTGGAAAAAAAGGTTGTGGCCAGCTCGACTTGAACCAGTTGGTTGGAGACTGGGCCTCAAAACTCAATCTAACCAACAAATTTAGAGTGCATTTTTATTGCAAAAAACAGTGTTTGTTCTTCCTTCTTGAAAAACATTTCTTGAGATATTTCAAGAGTTATATCTGCTTTTATCATCACCCCTTGTGATGAATTTTTAGCATACTGTTGACTCACTGTCAACCATTGAAGGATTTTGATTCCTTTTAGGAAAAGAGGTGGACTTCTCATCTCCTCTCTTTGAAAAGTCAGTGCATGACACAAGCAATTAAGTTTTTGTGTAAGTGAATCCTATCCAATCAATTGACCCCCTTCCCCCTTGGTCCTTATCAAGATTGACGACTTTACACACATATGGTATTTGTCATTAACAGTTGTTAAAATTTGGCTCTCCTCCCAGCCAATAAGGTGGGTACAGAAAGCAGAGGTGACACACTAATGTGTTTTACCTTTCGTGCTTTTTCTCAGTGGAACTTGGTCATTGAAGCACTATAGTCCTATTTAAGTTATTTTAGAGTGCCAGACTTTGTATTGCAGAGGTGAAACACTGATGTCTTTTCACCTGTTGGACTTGTTCTTAATAAAAGTTTTGTCAATGAAACACTGTAGTTCTGTTTAAGTTATTATAGAATGTCAGATTTTGTTGGATAGTGGCTCCCATTGTGTTTGGTTCAGCCAGTTGTTTTTTGAGTAGGGTTTGTCAGGACTATAGTGCTCCATTGGAAAAATTTTTCTTAAACATTTATTTGCTACAAACAAATCTTGTGAAGGTCACTCTCTGTACATTGTGCGAGCTTGCATTCTCCACATGCTGACACTGACTTTGAGTTTAAGATTTTCCATGCATGCTACAAATCACCCTTCTTAGGAAATTAGTTGGTGCAAGTGTGCTGTCTCATCGAACTTAACTAGTTATCAGAGTTCCAAACTTTATTTCTACAGTAGGTGTGTAAAAAGTGATACCTTTTTCAGTGATTCGAGAGATGTGGTGTTGTGCGATCCCACTTGCATGCCTCCATATTGAAGGTCTTATAAGCTATGTCACTTGTGATAGTGTCACAGTGATGTTACAAATTTTCAGACAGATGTCTGAGATTTTGTTGACAGGTACAAGTTTTATGGTACATTGACTTTGTACCATTAAACCTGTACCTGTCAACAAATGACATGGACAAAATGTTTTGGTTTTGGTCCAAAAATAAAAACAGTAGATGGGATATTCAGTTTTACTGTAGGTGTAATGGGGACAGAATTTTTTAATTTGGCAGCTTCAGAGGTATGACAAGTTCAGTTTACATATTTTGGTCTCTGCAACTGCTGGGGATGGACAATTTCACTCAGTTGTTGTCCTTGGAAGAAAGGAAGAGCAACGGCAATCCTTTCTAATGGCAGTAAGTTGAAGGATTTTAGATGATGACTTAAGAGTAGAGATTCCGTCATTATCTTCAGACAATATCCATGGTGCCAATAAGTTGATGAAGAAACTGGTACAATATAGTTAGCTCTAATCCTTTGTTCCTCTTTAAGAACAGTTAAGTCATGGAACATAGTCAAGATGGTTTTTTACTCAGTATAGACAAATGTGGCAGCTTGGAATTGAACTGCCTCAAGTTTATTTAAATGATCCTGTTTATCATTATACATGCGTCCTAAAGGGCGCTGCTGAAGGCATGATTAGAGAATATATTTCAGCTGTTAACGTAGTCATGCGTAGAGGGTACTTCGAGTTCAATTGAGAATTCATTTATCCAGGAAAATAACAAGGGTGACCATGTTAATTGTAATACTGATATATTTTATGCCTCTTTTATTCTTTTCCAAAACACATGAACAAGTTTTCACAATTTTCTTCTAAAATTTGACTTATAAACATTTCAAATTTCTCTTTTATTTCCCTGCAAGATTTTTTTTTTTTCAAAAGATTTTAAATTCTAGATTAAGTGGTTGAAGTGAGTTCTGGGTTCAATTCCTGGAAGGAGTACAACAACTGATAAGATTATTAGAACTCCTGGTGGCTCCGCTCCAAACTCACTTAATCTAGAAGAAAGTTTCATGGCAGTGGCTCCTAGCTGTCCAATCAATTTTATATTGTCAATTTGGTCCTGTTTAATGAAAAATTGTTGTGTTATCTTGGTTTAAAACAACTGCTTTATACTGCTGATTTATATTTGCTAAGGATGAACCCTAAAAAAAAAAGGTGAAAAAAAAAAGGAATAACAGTGTTTCAGAAACAAAGGGAATTTTGTCAATATTCCATTGTTATATTTTAAAAAATACGACCAAATGTCAATTTATCATGCTAATGACCTGAGGTCCCATTTCTCAGAGTTATAGATCAGTTATAGAACTAGGAGCCTGAGGGGTATGTGCTTCATAAGGGAGAAATACAGATTTGGCTTCTGCATACACATACACACAGGTCATGCAGCATACAGTATTATTTCATCCTTTGATACTCCTCAAAGTAGGTGGACAGCATGTCTCTTCAATATGTAGAACACGTTAGTCACTAAAACACCACAGACCCACTTTTAGACTAAATTTGCAGGCATTACCAGAGTGATGCATATATGCATGTATTTGATTGATTGATGAACCAGTTGTCTTCATTTTTTGGTGATACAGTTTGGAATTATTTGAGATGATATTCCAGAGAGGGTATACATTTTGCTGTGCAACATCATATGCATAAGATCTATAAAATTAAGAGTACCTTGAATATCATGTACAGTCCCATCAGTATGAACTTGTGACTGCATGCAGTAGACTTTGCTAGAGCATGTGCAGTAAAATACTTCAACATATGCATGCATTTGATTGGTTGGACCATGTATTTCTACCTGGATGGCAGTTTGGAATGCAACAGTGTAAACTAATAGGGATGAAAATGATAGGATCATGTGGAGGTTGTAGAGAAGTCAATGTAAAATGTAATGACTTGAAAATGGTATGATGTAGTCAGGGTTGTAGGTACAAGGGAAGACAAGGGATGCAAAAAACCCACATTTGCAGACTTATACTCATGCTTAAATGAAGCCCCTCTGACACTCACAAATTCCTACCATTACCATAAATCAAATGTGAAGTAAACCCACACCCCCTCCCCCCCTCCCCCCCCCCCTTTCTTCCTGCAATTCTTAACTTGTCTAAGAAGTTGCTCTTAAACACAGTATTACTACTGTTGCCATTTAAACCGATAAAAAGCATACAGTGCCATTTCCATTTTCCTGCAATATGGGAAACATGGTTTTGCTGAAATTTTTATGCTCAGCCCTAACTGATCCTTGTGCCACTTTGTTAAAATGTTAGCAATGTCAATTGTGTTCCATACTCAAATCTTTCTAAGCCAAAACTTTGCTGATGTAAATGCAAGATACATAGGTGTCAAAGGAGCTATTAATGATAAAGTTTCAAATTATGAAAGTGCATTTCAAGTTTGCCAACTGGCTTTCGTGGCTCATGCTCACAAGGTGTGTCATCATTAATAGAAGATGACAGCTTCTCAGTTGCAATAAGTGGCAGAAGAAACATTTGGCTATCAGAATGGAGAGAAATTTGCTACATTCTGCTAAATGTAGACAATAAATTGTTCTTCTCTGTCTTGTTTGTACTGTAGTTCCCTGTGTCTTCAGTTCTGGTTTTTGTATTCTCAGTTATGCACCTGTATTTCAGTCAACTTAGCCTTGAGTTTAGGCTGAAGTGTTTAATTTGTATTAGAATTGTTCTAGTTGTATCATCTCTTCATATGTTAATTGAGGATGCCAGGACAGGCAGGTCAGAGAGGGATAAAATAGAAGATAAGTTATTTTGGAGAAGAGTAAGAGAGAATGACACAGTGAGAGAGAGAGAGATGGGCATTAATAGAAGTGTATTTTGAGTCTAACTGGTGTGCCAAAATTTGAATCAATGTCGTCCGATCCCATTCCTAACAGGACTCCACTTAACAAACAATGCAAAAGAAAAGGAAAATTGGAATAATTAAAATTCTGGTTCTTACAGCAGGTGTAGGGACATGGAGTAAAGAACCCAAAATTTGGGAAGCTTTTCGCATGGAAATCATGGTATTTGGACTGTAATTTGGCTTTTTCTGGTTAAGACTTGTAAAAAAATTGTGGGAAATTTGACGTTCCTCCACAGAAATGACCTGTGGCTTTGACCACTAGTCTTACAGTATACATCAGGATTCTTTTTTTTTTTTTGGGAGGGGGGGGGGGAGTTTGATTTTAGGCCACATGTATTGTTAGCTTGCTTGTCCATTTGCACATTTTTTGTTTGTTTGTCTGTGATTTACTTTTTTTTCTTTCAGGCTGCCAACTGGAATTTCCTCCTTAGTTTCTTTTGCACAATATAACATTCTTTTTCTTTGCTTTGAGAAGGTCTTGCCTTTTTTCTCCTTGAGCTTTTATTATCCATGAAATGTTTGTGAAGCTGCATCTGAATGGTATTGACATCTCAATAACTTGTTTGGCTCTTGGGTTTTGCTAAGGTAGCTGTCATATTTTGAATCAGATTTAAGATTTTTTGATAGGCTGTGAAACTTTGATCCTGTTCTAATTCCCTACTAGCTTTTAAAAACATCTTAATTTGTAACACATAAAAAGGGTTGATATTACTGTTAGTGAGTTATTTTGCTTCTATCTCATGACTCTCACTCAGAAGGTCTGGAGTTTGTTCCCCAGGCTGAGTCCAGTGCCACACAACTGGTAAAAAAAAACTGTGACTGCTGCTATATTAAATCGGAAGGTTATAAGTTGAGATATAAAACCCTCTCTATCTAACTTTATTACCATTGAGACATTAGAACCTACTGTCATTGTGCTTGGTGCTCAGCATAAGCAATGGAGTAGAAAAAACAAGCCAGTGAGCCACAACTGGAAAAAAGGCTTATTTCTTTTTCTTTTTTCTACACTACATAAACATGTGTTCGTGTTCAAGCACCATAGAGTTTGAATTTTGAATACAAAATTTCCATGCTATCATGAAAATTGTGTTCTTCTTTCATTCTGGTACAGGAAAAAAGAGGAGGAAATCTGACCTACTCCCCCACCCACACCAACTCTCCCACCCACACCAACACACCTTCCCACAACACACCCCTGACTGAAAATGGAACCTACTGCCATTGTACTTTATGCTCTGCACAAGCCATGGAGTAGGGATAAAAATCCAGTTCCCTACAATGGAAAAAAAAGACTGCATGCTACTAGATTAACAGAATAGTCCAGAATAAAATTTGTTTGACTTGTTAAAGTGGAACATATTCTAAGCTTTCTGGTGGGAGTTTGATTCATAACCTTTGATTGGTTCTCAAGATTTTGACACAATTGACACATTTTCTGTAAATGTGAACTTGGAGCAAGCAGGTTTGATGTCATGGTTTCACATTTTTGGCCAGCATTGCACTTTTCACTTTTCTAATTTCTTTTTCATCCTTTCATTATGACCTTGTATTGATAAGAAATGCCCTGACTCTAAAAACATATAAAGTTTTTAAAATTCTAATGCTCAGGTTCCATTCATAAAGCAAGATAAAGGTACTTGAAGGAATTATGCAATAATAATGATATTGAATGATGCAAAGTAATCACCACGTAGCCAACAGTCTGGTGGATGACATTAATGTTTTTCAAGTAGAAAAATTGTTTTTCAGAAAAAGAAAAAGAAAGAAAAAAAGGCTCAGGATAAATGAGAAAGTCGAAAAACATAGTATTAAAAAAGACTTACAATAAAATATGTGGTATTTCCATCTTTTACATTGCAAATGCATCCTAGAAGCTAATGTCTATTCATAACATAAGTGTAACAAAAACTATTGTTACTAGCACAATGGTCATTAATTATTATGATCTGGATGGATATTGTGTCTATGTTCTGGGTGACATTGCTATATTCTTCAAATCCAACTGTGTTGTCTCAGTGTTACCAGACTCTGAAATCAATTTTCAGGATTGAGGTAAGAGCTGCTGTGTCCATGCATGCATTCCCCCTCCCCATTATGAGCTTACTCTATTTTACTATCACTTTATGCCAATTAACTGAGGCTCCCTGGATCCAGGACTTAAATATTTGACAAAATCTAGCAGGGTTTCTGCTTTCTTGGAAAACCTGGAAAAGTCATGAAAATTTGGATTTTTTTTTTCAAAGTGTGTAATAGTTTTGAAATTCAGCAAAATTTTGTGAAGTCCTGGACAAGTCATGGCAATTTTTACAAACTGATATTTTTTCATTCTCACAGAAATGTGACTATTGTAATATCAAATTGATATTGTGGAATCAATGTGTATTTTTATGCTCACAAAAATGTGAATATTGTAAAATCAAATTGATATTATGGAATCAACAAGTGTTCTTATATTCATAATGTCAAAATTTGTTGTTCTCCTCACCTTAAATTTTATTTTATTTTATGAAAGAAGGCAAGAGGAAAATCACGGAAATTCTTTGTTTGGTCTTGGGAAAACATGGAAAAATCATGCAGTTTGATTTTCCTAATAGTGTAAGAGACCTGTCAAGGAGTTGAGGTAAACAGACATATACAGCTTCTGAAAGTGCTCTTAGTAACGGAATGTTTCAAACTTAAATGTACTTGTAAAAGAAGAATAAATCCTCCACATTTTGCTGAAATCCCCATTCAGCTCAGACATCAGTAGTAGGGAATAAAGTTACTACATGTGTGACCTAAAGTGTTCTTGAGGCAAGCAGAAATTCAAGCACTTCCTCATACACCTATTTCCAAATAGCAATTACAAAGGATTGTGGGATAGAGTTTTGGTGTCTTTCATTTTGGTCAACGGCATTTTACTGTGGTTAAAATTGACGCACACCCAAAACTATAATAGGGATAGGACCTTCTCATAGAGAATGTTAAGTTTATTAAGTTCCCAGACACTCATTTAATTGCCTTGTAATAACATTGGAATGCAAGGAGAAAATTGGTTGTAAAGTTTAAAAGGAAATAAAAGACAGCTCAATAATGAGATGCTATGAGGATGTCATGTGCTTTGTTTTAGGTTCACTTTGTTCATAATGTAACAAATTGAACTGCTTTTATCTTGAGAACTAAAGCTCAGATTTCTAACACAAATTTTACCAAATTGCTATTGAATATTCAAGTACAGTACCTTATGAACATACCAAAACTTGATTTGAGCTAAAACCCTTCTTTAGGGATGGGTTGTACTGTGCATGCTCAAAACAAAGAGCACTGAGACACCTGACTTCAATATATCTTTACTTTAAATAGAGCAAGGCAGAGAATGCCTTACAAGCCTTAATTACAAGGAAGATAAGTTTTTACCTTCTTTTGCTTCTTTCAGTGTAATAACTGCAGGTCACTGCTTGACTAATGGTAGTCAACCATCAGAGATGTAACCAGTTATAAAATTTTGCTGTTGATATATTTACAATTTGCCTCAAGTCAAGTCAGTGACTTGAATCATAAATTTTTAAAGGAGGAAAATTATGTCACAATTTCTTTGAGTAAATTCCCTTTTGAAAAGTAGTGATTCAAATCATGACTCCTTACTCCTCTGGCAATCATCAAAAGTCATCTTTACTTTTTATTTGCTATCTCTCAGCACAAAACTATAAATTGACGAAAGCAAATTTCAAAACCTATGTAATAGAGTCAAGATGAGCAAAGAAGAGAAATTGTTGTTAGGAGAAAGATAGGCAGGGTGGACTGCCTGTGTTAAACAGCATAGTTGCTATTTAAGAAAGGAAACTCATTTGAGGAGTCACTCAGTTCAATGTTGCGCTCATCACATTCTTTGCCATCTCTGCTCCTTTGAATCTACATTGCCCCTCATTACCTCCTATTTATATTTACACTACCTTCTTCTGAGGTAAGTATCATGGTTCATAGATTCCCAAACCAGGGAGTTTTAAAGGAACTGGTTCTTACTCAAAAAAGTATGTCATTATTGTCAAAATATAAAAAAAAAATGGTACATTACATGGGCTTATAGTAAGCCCTTCCACTTAGGCTCAATTTGTATTCCAATGCAAAAATATTTTTTAGTAGGAATCGGCTTTTATATGGTGTAGCTTGGCGTCAGTTTTTCTATTGTGTGTAAGGTAAAATTGAATAGCAATTATACTTCCATTGTTTCATAATTTTTTGTAGATTCAGCAAAATGTCCGCAAGCCATAAATCTGTCACATGAAATCATGCATGATGGACGTCTCTGTGATATTTTATTATGTTCATGTGTATTTTTTTGTCAAAGAAATTGTGAGTCTATAAGTTAAATTAGCCTAAGCCACACACCTACACAAATGTGTTACATGGTATCAACTGGGTTTAAAGGTTAAGTTTAAATATTGTTTCAAGTACAGCACAAATCCATGCTCGGTGTCAAATACAGGTGTTCTCCCCTTTAGAGTCACCTCTTGCAACAGGTAGGAAACACTGGGCATATTTCACAACCCCCAATCCACAGGGGGCAAAGAAATTGTGAAAGACAGAGAGGCTGACGTCTCTGTGTATATAGTTTGTTCCTGTCCACGAAATGTTTAAGACAGTAAAGACTTCCAAATGCCAGTCACAATTTCCACCGAAATCTGTAGCATTTGGACGATTCAAAAGTTCACTTCAGATTTATGTTTGCATGGGTGATGACAGTTAACTAACTATTAAAACGGATGGTGTGACAGATAAACTCAAGTCATCATGTGTGACTGACGCATTGTTTATTCTGGTTACATCCTGAATGTTGATCCTGAAAACAGTTGTACAGTACAGTGAATATTCATGGGATGGGGTGGGAGGGGGTAGGATGGACATTTCTCTTGGGGACTCTTACCAATAACTACACGTAAAGCAAGTTATTTGGTTTCATGTTTTCGAACCTTTCATACTTCTATTGTGTACTTATCTCATAGAATCATTTCCAGACAGTCCATAACCAGCAAACACAATTTTGGAATCAACTAACAAGCATCCAGTCTGTGACAGAACTTCCATCCAGGTGTGCAGTTGGACTCATTGTACGTGACCCCAGAATTTTGCTACCAATCAGACGTAAAAAAGTTGTGACGGACCATTTGAAAGCAGGTATTAAATCTTGCTGTTAATACCGCTGGCTTTTTATTTTGGAAGTATTCTTTAATAGATATCAATCATTGGACTGATATTTAATCTTTTGTAGGGGGATGTACAGTACAACATGAAGGGAAATTTCCTCATTTGATTTTGGTGTATGGCAGGTATGAAACTTGAATCGTTTTATCTACTGCACACGTACAATTTGGTATCTCATCTCCTGCATTAATAATAGAGGTGGATGTATTCAAGAACTGTGATAAAATTGAATGAATATTTACAGTCCCATTTAGGAAAAATCACATGGTTTGCCACTTCACAGTTTGTTTCAGCTAGTTGGAGATGCTAAGTTTGTTCTGAGTTTTGTGTTAAGCTGAGCAGAAGTAAATAGGGTATGAATGTTTGTAGACTACCACAAATACAGTTTGGGGTGAGAATTGACTAATGCAGGTTTACTTGGGTATCATCGGTGCTTACCTGTAATGTGCTGTAATGCTCACGTAGTGACAAAGTATCACTTGCAGTTGCAAAATTTTTCTGTTGTACTTTGATGTACTTTTTTACATGAATTCCTTTGCCAAGTGATTGCTGGAAGCCATTAGCCTCAATTTACCTATACCCATATTTAGGGTTCTAGCCGCACAGGCCAGAGCAAGCCAAATGTAGCTGGCACTGACACTTGTGGCATAAAGAGCAAATTGCCTGGCGAATTGACCTCAAAAATTTTAATGGAGTACCCATGGATGATGTCTGGAAATTCATAGAAATGTGCTGTTGCAACTTGCAACTCTACTGGACCAACATTTCCTTTTGATCATTTGATGCATAACAAGACAGAATATTACATACAAACTTTCTGAAAGACCCCTTCTTCCTTGTCAGTGTTGTAGCTTTAAAGGTCACTAAAGACTGTAACCATCGGCACCCTTTTGTGCACACTACATTGACTGACTATGCACTTAAGCTGGCACTTGAAATCCTCTAGTAAGAGCCCTGCCCATAAAACACATTGCTGAAAGAAGCTAATTGATGAACAGTTCTTATAGTGTTATATAAGCCTAACTGCAGGTTTTGAATTGAATACAACTTGACCACACATGTGGACAAATGAAGTAGGAAGATATCCCCAGAAATAGAATGCAAATGTCGCTGTTACTAAACTCATATGTAGGTAGTATTAAAACCAACAGATATCATTGTATAACCATGATGTTGTCCCTTTTCCTTTTGAGATTTTTCTACTGTACCAAGGTGTCCCAGACCAGGTGTCAACGAGTCTGTGTCATACATTTGGGATGAAGAAGTTAGAGATGGGCTTTCCACCACAATGCAGTCCACACACGACATCAATGAACTACGTCGCAACATTTTGGTACCAGGGGTACAGCTAGACCTTGGATCCAAAGAATCCAGGGTACCAGTTTTGCTTCTACACTCCCCAGGGGTGCAACTACCAGTCAGGTCAGATACATATGGTGAGACACCCCCTTTAGGGTTTAGCAGTGGCTGGGATGTGGTAATACCCAAAAAGTGGGGTACCATCTTTTGGGTTGGCTTTATCTATAGAGGAGCCAGAGCTGTTGGTCTCAAGGACAGCTATAATAAATGCCTTCATCAGGGAACTCCCAGAATACCAGACGATTTTCCCGACACAAGAAGTGGTAAAGAGATTGAGGAGTTGACTGCTAAGGACCTGGAAGCTACTTTTAAGAGGAAACCACCTGCAAAGAGACCCAATTATGCAAAATTGGGTTTCTTGTCACCTTTTAAGTGCCCTTGGGAGAAGTTAGTCTCTGAATGGATGAGCACATCTAATGAAATGAAAACAGATGCTGACATTACAAAGGTTGCACAGAATGGTGCAACAGTCCAGACAAACAGGGAGGAGGCTTTTTATGTTCTCCGTCAAAGGTCACATTTGAGACAGCTGCAGTCGGTGTTTCACGATGTCACAAGATCTAAGTCTAGTGCAACTAAATCACATATTCCTTCAAGTGCCATCCCAAGTAATCCTGTTCTCCAGGATCTCAACAAATTGGATCAGAGAGGTCTAGTGTGGGTTAGAGTGGATCTGCTTCAAAGAGGTTCTCCTGAAGCCTTTTCTATGATATGCTTACCAAAGGAATGTGACCTTGCTGCTTTAAGGGAAGGAAAACCTCATCCCGAACCTGTAGAAACTCTGAAGAAACAGTTTAAATTAGATAAGAAGCCCAAGAAAGGTAAACCAGCCGCTAAGGGTAAGGAAACTTTCGAGGAGAAAGTGGCAAAGGCCAAACTTTTAGAGCTTAACTCGAGGACAATTATAGGGTTTGTGACAAATGGTTCTCACACCTTCAGTAGGGGCAAAGGTCATGCAGTTGGATTCTGCTGTCTCCCAGGTCTTTTAGTTTTGGCAGGGTCGTCAAGTGTTCATGTTTTGGTTAGGGATACCAAGTCAACTCAGTACAGGTTTGCAAGGGTCTCTGTTTTACTCTAATATTCATTTTACTGTGGTTCAGTGATGGAAAAATGTTAATTTTCCTGCAAGCAAGTTGGAAAATTTCCCATCTTTTTTCTTACGTGATATCCAGTGCAGAACAAGCCAAATTTCCCTCCACCTGCTCAAGTTAGTTATACCAAAATTTCCCTGCAAAGAACTTTCCAAATTGCTGTTTTTTCCATTTGCGTTTTGCATGTTGTACTTCAATTTGATTTGTTTAGTTTAGTGCAGGGTTCTAGCCAGGCCTTTCAAACTGGGTGCTGCACCCAGTTTGAATTTACTTTTTTTTAAGTCAGCACCCAGTTTGAAATTTCACCGCGCAGTTTGAATCTCACTCCCCAGTTTGAATTTCATCACACTCATACTCTATAGATAAGCATAGGCTACACAGTGTCAGACACATAACATTCAATTGAATGATTGTACTGATATTGGGCATGACCAAAAATCATGCAGCTGGCCACAGACAGTACGTGTCATTTATATCTTGAGATATAGCCAACATCATGTGAGAATGATGCAATGTCAGTTCTCCCACCCAGTTTGACATTTTTCCTGGCTAGAACCCTGTTAGTGTACATCCTATCAAACAGGATTCAGGCAGGTCTAAGAATCATGGAAATTCAAAGGAAATGGAAAGTCAGGAAAAATTAGCAATTTCTCAAATGGTCCTGGAAATGTCAGGGAATTTTAGGAAGTGGACTTTTTGTTGTGATTTTCTCTATGTTTAGATGTATTATTTTGGTCAAAAATAGAAATTTTGGATTTGACTTTTTTTTATAGTTCCTGGAAATATAAGCGTTACCATTTGTTGATGAAGCTAAAAGAGTCACACAAACATTTAAATTTCTTGTGCAATAAAGGTTAAGTTGCATGAATTTAGCAAGTAAGAAAGACATTTCCCCATGATTGAATAGGGTTACCAGACATCTGAATTTACACAGACATATCCTGCTTTTACTGGTTAACATTGGTGTTTAGGCAGATTTTCAAAAAAAATCTCTCACGATGTCTGGGTTTCTTGTGTTTCTTGCATAATTTGACAAATCTTTCCTGATTTTGCTTAAAATATTTCACCATTCTGTTCTAGAGACTCTTGAAAATCAAACAGGTTTATAAAGACCCCTTTCCTCAGACCCTGGATCCATGTCCTCCTTTTCAGAAAATAAATGTGGTATTAAATCTTATGATTGAAAGGAATCGTTCTTGGTTTGTGATGGAGGGGCCATGCTAATTCAAATTTAGATGTATTTCATGTATTACCTGATCCTGTTTACTGTTCAGTGAAATTGTATGATGGTGAGCAGACTCTGTAGTAGCCTTCGAGAAAATGGCGCTTCCTTAGAAATCATAATAGGTCTCTATACAGTATAAAACAGAGTCTGCAAACCTACGTCCAGTTTCCATTTACAGAAATCCTGAATTTTGAGGGACGAATTAGTAAACATGAGAAGCTCAGGGGTACAAGAAACAAGTATGAATAGTCATATTTTCATACATACAACTGACACAACGAAGGCAAACAACCTAAGTAGCTTTGTGCGTGGAAAATGTGTACCAGACCGTATGTTCGATTCACATATTACCCATTACGCATACCCATTACGCACAATATTTTGATTTTTGTCGTGACGTCATTTTTGGTGACTGTAAATGGGATTCGATAGAAAGTTGGCAGGCTCTTGTATATTGTAGGTATGCCATATAACTTAGTTGGAAACGTCATCTGCTCAGCAGCAAAGCCATTGAAAGACTCATAGTATTATTTTATTTGTAGTAGCCAAAGTAGGATTTTTGATTTTTGAATAATGAAGTAGAATGTAATGAAACGCACACACAGTAACCTGCTTACAGTAGGCAAGTGAAGTTGGGAAATACAATTGGCGTAATTTAAGTGGCTCTCTGCATGATCAAGCGCTGAGAGCATCTGACTTGCAGCAGGAAGATCCGGAGTTTGACTCCTGGCTGGGTCATAGCAAAGACTTTAAAACTGGAACCCACTGCCATTGCATGTGATGATTAGCGTAACCGGTGGGGTAGGAAAAACAAGCCAGTTGGCCACAACTGGAATAAAAGACCATGGCCTCCACCTTAAACAAACTGGTTAGAAACTGGACCATAAAACCTCATCTAACTTTCTTGGAACTTGGAAAACTATTTGACACATCAAATTCTCTGTTTGTTGGTACTTTCGGGAATTAATATTTTGTGCTTGTGCTGGATTGGTTTTGTTTGTGTGCAGTGCTTAATATGGGGCTGCACTCTTTACCTTTTATATTCGATGACACCTTTAACCACGTGATGTTGTAATACGGTGGATGTTGCAAAGTACCAAGAATAAATTATTATTAAGTTGAAAGTGAATCTAGTGTTCTTAATCTTTCTTCATACGAAAAGCTTTGAAAATGAAGACGACAGCCATTGACCATTGTGCGTGATGCTCCACGTAAACAACGGGGGTGGCGCCAGAATCGGGGAAGGGGGGGGGGGGGGGGCATTTCAAGGTTGCAACAAAGGCTATGAATTAGTCCCGGTGGGACGTGACTTGGCAGATTTAGGCGCGCGTAGGCCGCCGAAAGTTTTGTATTTAAATGATACGTAAAAACCTGGAGTTTATTTCGAAGAAAAAAATTAAAACTTTTGAAAGTAATTTGGCTTTTGTAAGGATCATTAAAAAGTTGTGGTGTTTATTTGAAGAATCTGTCCTTCATTTGGGCAAAATCAAAAACGTTATATAGGCGACAGCTGCAACTCTTTTGTGGTTACGCATTTACAATCGTACTAGGCCTACGAACTAAATCTTCAAGACGAGACTAGAAGTTTGCCCAAAAAGTTTTTCCCTTTTCTGAACGAAGATTTGAAAATTAAGAGCTTATTGTATTGGAGAAATTTTGGAATTTAATGGAAGAAATTTTGTTTTTTTGGTAAGGGTATAACGATATATTTGTTTTTTTACCAAGTGATATCCCTTTCAAGAGCAAAATTAGGTAGAATGTCGTGGTGGGGATTTGGTTTGTGGGTTGGCCACATTGTGTAGATGATCCCCATTGTTTTTGATGGAGGTCAAAGGTCATTTAGGGTCACGAGAGGTCAAAAGATCAAAACCTTGTAAACATGATATCTCAAGAACAGTACATGTGACTATGTTCATATGTAGTGTGTGGGTTGGCCATATTGAGTAGATGATCCCTCTTTTTTGGTGGAGGTCAAAGGACACTTGAGGTCATGAGAGGTCAAGAGGTCAAAACCCTCTAAACACGATATCTCAAGAACGGTACATGTGACTGCTCATTTTTGGGGTGTGGGTTGGTCTCATTAAGTAGACGATCCGTTACAATTTTCGTGGAGGCCAAAAGTCATTTTGGGTCACGTGAGGTCAAAAGGCCAAAACCTTGTTAACATGATGTCTCGAGACGGCACGTGTGACAAAGCTCATATGTGGTATGTAGGTTGATTGTATTGAGAAGATGATCCCATTCGATTTTCCTCAAGTTCAAAGGTCATTTGGAGTCAGCAAGGTCAAAGCCTGACAACCTTTCCTGCACAGTTTTACAAGAAAGCTCACTTGTAGGGCCCTGCAACTTGTCATGTAGATGGTACATAGTGAATAAATGGTCCCAATAGTTTTTTGGTGGAGGTAAATGTCATTTGGGTTCACAAGTGGCAAGGGGGATCTCAATGTAGAAAGATTGGATGCCTTGCATGTGTACTTTGTGGGCAAATTATGGAGTCCTGTTAATTGAAAAACATTACAGAGCAATGTCAATGTGAAAAAAAAGGCTTACATTTCAGCGGCAAGGAATCACTTAGCCTTTTGTCTTTCTGGTTATGAGAAAAAAATCAAGTGTGGGTGATCTATAGTTTTGTTGAGATTACTGAATATCATCATGCAGATGAAGGCCCTCGGACTATATTGGAAAATTTCCCCCGGAAAAAAGTTCGGTTTCACATATATTTGGAGTTATTACTTTTTATATATTGACATGGAAGGGAGCGTTTCAGTCTGGGAGGGGCAGAATTGTCTTTTTTGTTCGAAAAATGTAATCCTGACCGAAAGACTAAGTGGAGACCACATAAATTTTTGAAAAACACACAGCAGGGAATGACATTTCCCGGGCACGTAATTAAAACAAAGTATAATTATTTTGAGCTTTCTTTCGCAATAAACATCACACTTCATAATACTGCCCCAAAACGAAGAATAATTCACAAGCATGCATTATTCATTGGCTATTTGATCAAAGCACTATCTAAGAGGAGCGCCGCCATTAGTTGGCACGGAGCGTACGGAAAATTGTTAAAAAAAAATATAACCCCTCAGACAGGGGCATTTCCCAGACTTGCAAGTCTTTATTTTGAGATTTCCTTTGAAACAAAAGTTTCACTTCAACAGAAAAAACCCAACTTGCTAAGTGATCAGAACATTACCAGATAAAAGGTACTGCTACAATTAGATGCAATGTTCTCGTCACTTTTCGGAGGAAACTGTTCAATGGAATTGAAAACATACTAGTGTTTTTGACTCCATTAAGAGTCTTCGTTTTATTCAATTGCAAGGTCCATTAAATAGGTGAGATTTTCTATGTGGCTGCCCGAACTCCAGACAATAAACGATTTTACTTGCAAAAAATATGTCACGTTACAAAGTGGCTTCAAATGAATTTTCAGTAAGACTTATTGGGCGACATTTTCACGCTGCTTTTTATTATTATTATGTGTGGCTGAATCGAAAACGGCGTGACCGATTTTCATTACCGTTGCTAGAATTCGACTGTCGGGGAAGGCCAGATGACAGGCCAATGGGCACTGCATGCACATGAACAATCGCTCGCCCGTTTTTGTAAGGCAAATTCTGAATTATAAGTTTCCTTCAAGAAAATGGTCTTCTAGGAAGCAAATTTAAAAAGATCGTCCGGCTGACCGAAGTTTATCAGGTACATCTTTAATCGTGGCCTGTAGTTGAAGGCTCCCCGACAAAGTTGGATTTTCTCAACAACAGGTGGAGGGCAGCTTTCCCCGACTGGGGCATGGCCTTGCGGATTGTGGATGAGATGAGGGATAACGGAGCTAGTAGAAATGATTAAAACCGATTCAGATATGCATTAAAATCGCGTTACCCACCCCTATAGGGGTAAAAATTTCTGTAAATCTACAGACTTTTTTAACTTAAACTTTTGGTATTTTACTTTTAATAGAGATTTTCTGTATCTTTACAGACACTTTGTATTGCTACAATAAAAAAGGTTGTTTAACATGTATTTTCTGTTAATTTGAAAAACCATTTCTGTCTGCTTTTTTAACCAAATTTTACTGCTTTGTAAAACTTTTTCTGTAAATTTACAGAAATTTTAACAGTATTTTGTATTTTTCTGATTGCACATAAATATACTGTCATTTAACAAACATTCATTTTGTTTTTAAGCCGAAAAAGAAACAAAAATAAGCCCAAACAAACAAATAAGAAATAGCCAGAAAATTTTCAATATATAACATGCATCGTTCTGCGAAGTTTCAGTTTAAAAAAAAGAAATATTTTTGGCAAATTTATGGCCCTATTTGAAAATTAACTTACATTTATTATAAAAGCATACTTAGTTATTACGTTCTTAGTTGTAAATATCATACAACTGGTGTTTTGTCACACATTTTTAAGTAAAAAGAAATTGTAAGGCCCTAATTTCAGAGCACTAACAATTGGTATACTGATGTCAACTCATCGCCACAGGCGCTCATGCACTTGATCGGAGCAAATTAAAAACGTTTCACAAATTTACTTGAAAGAGTCTGTAAATTTACCACTTAATGACGTAAATCTCATTTTGCATAAATGGGTGGAGCTTATTTTGTAGGCATTTTCCTAACAAAGGGATTGCTGTTGCTTTGAATAATATCTTCTTTGGCGTTTTTTAATCAGGAAGTGATAAACTTATTGTTTACCTTGTCTGGAAATGTTTGCAACTAATGTATTTGCATTCTTTGTCATATTTATTTTAAAAACAATTATTTTATTGTACAAAAAAATGTGACTTTCCAATTACAAAGTTCCTAGAGATAGCAGTCTACTTGACAACAATATGACAACAAAACATCCTCAGTGTGTTTTGATTGAAAACAACTTCGTAACGACACATTACGTTGATAAGCAAATACCTGATCTACGTAATGGTGAAGTGTATGCTACGTATTAACATACGAAAGGTAAAAAAGCGATACAAAAATAAATATTAAAACGTCGGGAATGAAAACAGTAAGGCTGTAAATTCACATAAAATTAAGGTAAACAAAACAGAACAATTCTGTAATTCGATTTTACAGTAGACTTGTAAACTAATTTACATGCAAAAACTGTAAAGAAAAAACAAACACTTAATGTTTTTTCATGATTACAGTCTGGCTGTAAAAAAAAACATTATTTGGTTGGAAAAAAATTTTCCATAAAAATTATGTTAATTTACAAAGAAATTTTTTAACAGTGTAATAGTCCGCGAAGTGGCGGGAGTTACCTCTTTTTCACCCCCATCTTTTAAAGATGAAGGTAACACTTAAGACTGTCATCATTTTTGTACGAAGTTTGCTTTGAAACATGTTCCACTTACCTTAGGATACCTAAAAGGCCTCTATGTCAACATCTTCATCACCATATGTACCTACGACAAGTTATGAAGCAGTAGCAAGCTATGGGCTGATGGGTGACTGCCATACTAGCCAATTACTTAACATACAAATAAGTTATATACAAATAGTTATATACAATCTCTTGGCCAGCCCAAAACCTATCCAAATTTCCTTTTCAAATTGGAAAACGCTCGCAACTGAGACTAACTGTCAGGAAGGCTATTCCAAACGTCAACAACTCTACAAGCAAAACTAAATTCTCTAATTTTGAGTCTGCAAAACTCTTTCAGTAGCTTCTGACCATGACCAAGGGTATGAGTAATTGCACTAGACTTAAGAAACCCTTCCGTTATATCGTATTTATCCGACACAATTTTAAGCAACTAATCACTAACCTCTCAATCTACGATATCATAAAGTTCGTAGTTGAAGTTTCTTCAAATGAAAATGGGTACCAAAATTCTCAATTGGCTCAGCTCTTTGATTGACAGCTAATTCAAACAATGCAGAGTACCAAAGCTTATATTACACAGCATGAACGGTACTGAGAGTGTTTTGATTACATAAATTGACTTTTTCTTTACTCACCTTGAAGCACTAAACTGATATTGTATCTGGATGAGTATGAATTTCTGACAATTGTGGGAGGGGCTCAAGTAAGAAGTTTAGGAGAATTGGTACTGTTTGGGGTGAGAGAACTGGGCTTTAAGGATGAACCAACCCAGCTGCGCTTCTCTCAACATCTCCCCGGCATCAATCTGTCTATGTCAAGTTGGAGATGAGGTGACAAAGCAGGAGCAGCATATTCTAAATGTGGCCTAACAAGTGTCAATAACTTAAAGATTTGCTCATAAAACGTGTTTGTACGCCTAATAAGGCCCATAATATCATTCGCCTTGTTCACTTGACCCTGAATGTGCTCCGAAAAGCCAAGACTTCCGTCTACAAGAACTCCTACATCCTCACAGTCAGAGCAGATCAGATTTACGTTATACTTTGGTATTTTATCGTCAATTCCGAGACCGTGAAAAGGAAAGGCAAAATTCAATCAAAATCTAGCTACAAATGTTCAACCTACGATAAAAGCTGTATCATCACGTAAGATAGCGAGATTTATTTACAACAGTACTTAGTTGAGAAAAAGGCACAATAGCCAGACAGCCCAAAGCAAGTAGCAAATGGTTTTAAACCGAAAACGTTGATTATGATTGGACCAAGATTTTCATGCTACCTTATATAGCAGCGAGAGATGGGAAGATATGCTACTTTCAGTTCCGTTTTTGCACAGGGTATTAGGTACTACTGAGCACTTGTTTAAAATCGCTTCTTGTGGCTAAGATTATGCGTAGTACCTGTTCTTTTCATCCAGTTTAGAATGAAGCCATACATGACAGACCAGTGATGAAAATGGTCTGAAGCCAGTGAGTTCGCCTACCAATGGTCTGAAGGCCGTAAGGTCGGATCAAGTGTCATCTTCAGTGGACCTTTAGCGTTTTACGGAAGCAGTTTAAAGTTTGGTTTCGCCGAACGGCCCTTTGCCAGAGGGTCGGGAGGATTTAGAAAAAGATTCCAGTAAAAGACAGTCGACTTTGTTCTTTTTGTCATGATAATAACGAAACAATTGAGCATTTGTTTTGGTGAATTGTGCACGTGTTAAAGATTTTGATTTGATTCATGCACCCGCTTTTTGCAAAATAATTTTGAAATTGGGAATGAACGTGCAAAATTTGGTTTTGTTGAAGACGTTTACATCCTATTCATTTCCTTATTTTACTTTCAAGGTAGGCCTACTTCATCTTTCATTGCAAAATCAATAACATGCAGCTTGATGTGACTGTCTGTTTTTACAAGTTTATGTATTATTATGTATATTAAGTTGAATATATATATATTCTCAAGTCAAAGAACGAGTTTCGAATGAACATTATGAAAGATGTATTTAATGATTGACTGCACTTATCAGATTTAGTATTCCTGTATGAAATATATGTATTAATGTTGAAAATGAATGGAATCAGCATGACGGAAAAAATAATCCACGAAGTGACGGAAATTAGCTCTTTTTCAATCCCAGTACTGAAATGGTCTGAATTACATTCAATCCATCCCAATTTGGCATCACTCACACATTAACATCTCCTCCTTCATATCCACGACAAGTTAGCAGCAAATGATTGTTCTTCAGAAGCAAGAAAGAAATAAAGAAAGAAAAAAGAAAGAAAAAGAGAAAGAAATAAAAAAGAAAGAAACTTTAAAACGAGTGGGTGGCAGAACCGTTTTTTTTAGAGTGACCCCTATAGGCACCCCATCCAGGAAAAATTTGCCCTTTTGAGATAAACTTCACACTTTTTGGAGTGAATATCCACTCTTTGGAGTGAACTTCCTCTCTTTTCCATGTGAACTTTCACTCTTGTTAATTTTAACATGCAGCCTGTACATTTCTTAAATGTACTCAGTGTAGAATTTCCTCGCCCACTGAAACACATCATTACATTCTTCCTTACAATACAAAAGCAATAAATTCTTTTCATGTAACTTAATTCTTTTAAATGCATCGATAAAATCGGGACCAAATACGCTACATATTACTGCATCTTCTGTCAAACATTGCAAGGCACTTTCAAGGTTTGTCGGAATCGATTTTGTTCCAGCCGGAATATAAGCCTCATCCGTTGCATTCTTATTCATTGGCACTGGTTTTGGTAGTGCTAATTTCCGATCGACACCATCTAATCCTGCAGCAATTATGACTGCAATGCAGATGTAGGGGTTACCCGCACTAGATATGGCTCGGTGCTCCACATGGATACCGAATGGTCCACGTGGTTTTAAACGTGCTGCGCACGTCCTGTTGTCTATTCCCCACGTGCCATTGGTAGGGCCAAAGCCTCCGGGCTGTAAATTCTCACGGCAGTTAACTGTAGGTGATAAAAGAGTTGCAATGGCAGGGATGTGGTATAAAATTCCAGCTATCCAGTGTTCCCCCATCTCTGACAAACCAAATGGGCGTGAGGGATCACTCAACAATGATGTCTTGCCATCCAACGTCCACAGAGAGTAGTTCATCTGAGCTGCTAGTACTATTGCGTCCTCAAATGTTTTCCCTAGAAAGGTAGCTATGAAACCATCATGTCTTGCCATTTCTTTAAGTCCGGTACGCACTGTGGACGCCATATCGGCACTTCGAATCCCAAACACGGGCGTAGTCGGTATTTCAAACACTGCCGTTTCCCCTTCTGCCTCGATACGTTCAATATCCACTCCAGCTTTGAATAGATCTTCAGATACTTTGTTGAAAAAGTCCTGGTGCTTAGCTAATCGGAGAGTGGAAGAGCAATTCTTTTCTTGGTCTATTCTTTTACCCGTTTTCGCATCTAACATTGTAAATTCTAACTCGAACGAAGACAATAAAGACACTCCCCTCTTCTCAAGAATTTCCAACTGCTTCAATGCAATGCTTCTAGGATCTATTGTTAGAGCGCCACCATCTTCGACTGTTGGTACTGATACGAATACCCTTGCTGTGTTCTTAACCCATGGTAGTACCGCAAAAGTGGACAAATCGGGAAACGCTGCTACATTTGAAGTGTTCGTTTTCTTCATAAACTCAACCGTCTCTATTATGTTTCCTTTAGTATCAGACGCATACAACATCGCTGGATACTCCAATCCCGACCTGACAAACTTTTGAAAATGTCGCGATGGGATGGTTCTTGATCGAGCAACAAAGTTGAGATCGTAAAACTCCAATCTCACATGTTTAATATCCAGCTCTTCAATTCTCTGGAGGCAGGTTTGTAATGTTTTAGCTGAAGATTTGTCCCCCATTATAGATCTGTTGAAAAGTAGAAAAAAATGAAAAGGAGAAAAAATTGAATATCCCGGTTTAATCCCCAAAGAGATACCTTTTTAAGTGTACTTCAAGTCTGAAATTTAAAAAAATATAGTTTTTCATAGGTTGCAAGATAAACCTTATTGATCCAAATCCCACCCTTTTAGTATTAAATATCGCAATTAATTCTCATCAGCTGTTCAGTCGAAATGGTCCATTGGGAATAATACGTGACTGCCTTGCTGTAGAACACATATGCTTGTTTTCTTTTCGTTTTAAAAGTTATCCATATCACCTTCAACGCTTTTGCTTCCATGCCTATCATGTTTTACAGAGAGGGTAGTGAATAACTATGACCAGGGATTTCCGACTTTGTTAGCATTGCAAAATTTTTCCCATAACCTCCTAACCTCCTCAATTTAGTCTGGGTAAGCTGGGTAGGTGTTTCACCACGTTCAGTTCCAGTGTTTCACCACGTTGAGTTCCAACGCTCATGACTTGGAGTAAACTGATTTTATTCTTTTGACCGAGTAACACCAGAGTTAACCGAGTTGGAGATCATTTAGTTACACGGGTGTTCAACTACAAACGGTTTTCCCAAGTTACAAGCATAAGAATTTGGAGCAGAGGTTAACAATCACGGGTTTTACCCTTTGTTGGGTAATTTTGGTATGTCAGAGGTAATTAATCATCGCCGATCCTGTCTAGCATCCGTTTTATTTAGTCTTAAAATTCCAACGAACACGGAACTCCTCAACACTAGTAAACCTAGGCATGCAATACTGAGGCAAGGAATGGTCTATTCAAAAAATTCAGGTATTTTGGGCAAAACGGTCCCCTGAAGAGAGATATTCCGCGCGATTCTGCAGGTCCGCCCAGCAGTCGATCAGAGAATCTCACCTTCAACAATCAATATTAAGTTGGCGGACCTGCAGGAGAGATGAGTAACTTGATGAGCGCCGAATTTATATTTAAAGCGTGTGTCTTTGTCTGGCTGTTTGTGCGGGGGATTGTTTTGTTAATTTTTTCCCATCTCCTAATAAGGTAGGCCTATTGAAGAGGTCGAAGCTCAAATGGAACATGGTACGAAGTGCTTCAATATTTGGATTTGCGGAAGATTTTAAAGCTTCTAACACATGGTCTGGAAACTGTTTGTTATAGAATCGATCGATCTGAATTAGGTTAAAAATTGTACCCTTCTTGCCAGAATCCTAAGACAGCTTTGATACTTTGGAAAAGATTTACAAAAAAAAAAAAAAAGTCAGTAGCTTTGGAAATCCTTTGTGATGAACATGGATAATAGATCCGTGACTCCATTAAAGACATCGGAACTTGAATGGACAAGGGGGGGGGGGGGGGAGGGGGATGATGACAGTTAGTTAGTTGGTTAGTTAGTTAGTTAGTTAGGTAGTTAGTCAGATGAGATTTAGCGGCACACCAAAACGAATGTGTCAGTCTACTCGATATTTTTTAAAGTTTAAATTTGTTTAAGTTTTCTTGTTTCAAGTTTTAATCGCCTCTAACAGCAGTTGGGAAATACCGTGGGCAGATTCTATAACCCCCCACTGCAGCCAACAGGGGCACTGGTGCAGTTAGTAGATTAAACTGAGTTTTACGGGACAGTTTCCAACCTCTTGGTTCCAGTCGAGCCGGTCACGGCCCTTCTTTCCAGTTGTGGATCACTCGCCTGTTTTCCCTACTCCATTGCTTATGCGGAGCAACCATTTTTAGAGTCTTTGACTCGACCTTGGGAACGGAACCCGGGCCCTTCGCGTGAGAGGCGGATGTTCTTACCGTTAGACCAAACACGCGGTCGTGGTACTGGTAGAAGGTGATTTACAGTTTTCACAGAAAATTGAAAACATCCAATCTTCATGGCACCTCCATAGGGGAATTGGAGAATTTCAAGGGGCAGAAGACTTTTGCTCGAAAAATTTGCCAGTGATTTTGCCCGATAAACTATCTAAGCAGAGCGCCACCATTTGGGCTCGAAGAGTGGAAAAAGTTTTGAAAGAGCGCAGGGTCAGATAGACGGAAATTACATTTACCAGACTTTAAGTAGAATCTAATTAGTTATTGATTAACTTTTTGAACTTTGTTTTGCAATTCGATATTCACTGCAAAATGAATTACCAAACTGCAGTTCCAGAGAACGAGGTGGGTTCAAAAGAATAGTCCAGGGCAAATTTTATTTTTGATATGAAAAAAAGGACATCTTTTAAGCATTCTGGTGAAATTTTTATCCATTTTCCATAATCGGTTCTCGAGATACTAACAATTGAACAAGGCAAATTTTCTACACAGAATGCACTGCAAGCCTGCAGACGTGATGTCATAGATTCGTATTGTTGGCCAATGTTTTGTTTTTCTTTATAATTTACCCCAAATTTTTACAGCTAAACTCTGGTATTACTGATACCATAAGTGCATCCCTAGCAACGGATTTTTTTAAATAATATGCCTCATGGGAAACATGGCACCCCCAATCAATTCAAGGTCAAACTGAATACAAAAATGAACTAATTTTAATTTCTGTCCGAATCTACCCCGAATAGATTTTGCAAAAATTTGGGAAAAGGGGCAGTCTGCCCCAGCCTCGCACGCCTATGGGTTCCAGAAAAATTCCTAAGTCCGCGTGTAAGTTTGAAATTGACGCATCGTTATGAGTGCGTGATAGGTGTGTCGAAATTTTGCATTAGAAGTAATTCATGTTCTTGCAAAAAAGTAGCATTCAGACTCATTATTTAGGAAAGGGGAAACAATTCCTCTTCTTCACAATCCTGAATGCTATGCTCTTCCATAACCACTTTCACGGGCTTATGCACACGAATAATCGAATGAATGAACACGAACAGGTCGATGAATAACTCGAATATGCTTGAGACACTGCTGATAAGTCTATCAATTATACTGGAAGTGCACGGAAAATTTCGTGATTGACAAAGTAATTATACGTAGTAATTGTCAAGCACAAGTACTGACCCACACTATTACTAAATACTGAAAATAGTATTCGATTGTAAAAGAAGGCATTTTACATAACATTAATTCAGTTCTTTGTTCCCTTTTGGTTTAGGTCACAAAAAGTGTGTGTGTGTGTGGCTTTTGCGGTAACGTCCTCTCCTCTCAAAAAAGTGGCAGCGCATGTCCCCCAGATGAAGCCGATGGTTAACTAGAACTCATTATGGACCCACTCAATGGAAAAGTTAAGAAATATACATGGGGCACATTACAAAAACAGGTTGGGAAATCGAGAACCTTCAAATAGCCGAAAAAGACATTTCCGAGGCTTGTTACTGGAATCTAAATGGTCATTATTTTGAACCTATACTTGCAATAGTTATCTACTTCAACAGAGAAATGGTTTTCTCATGCAGATTTCTTTTCTTAATTATTGACCAATCTCCCTTCCTAAGTAGCAAATCAAAAATTACAATGCGAATGGAGGTCGTTGTTGTTACATAATGTTATCTTAGGTCTGCGGATTAAAGTGTACCTCAAGTCTAGAACTTTAAAAATATTTACATTAAAGGTTGCAAACTGAATCTAACTCGTTCAAGTCCCATTGTAATAGCTTTTTCCATTGTTGAGAATGATGCCAAATACTGAAATTCATTCACTTAAAATGAAATTGTCCATTGTGCAATATTATGTGATTTTCGTGTAGTACAACATTACCTCCTTCGTTTTCCTTTGTTTCCCTTTCATATTAAAATGTTTTTATAACCTTGAAAACTCCCTGTTTGCTCGCTCAACATGTTGAACAGAGAGGGCTTAATTAATTACATCACCCCATCAGAGAAAGAGTCCTAATTAAGAGTAGTACAAGGTGCATAAATTTTCAGAAAAATAAAGAAATAAAAACATTGTAATTTGAGTAGTACAACATGACATCACAAATTATTGCACAACGTTACATTTTTAAAATGAGTGATTGACATTAACATTTTACATCTCAGCTCAGGAATTTCATTATGAAGATGGGAGTTGTACTGTTTACATTCATTTTTCATGCTGATTAGTATACAGTTTTGATTTTTTTCTATTGAGTTAGATCTTAATTTTTCCCGACGGCATTTCAAAAGTTCGCGAAACCTTGTATCACTGTACAACCTCGTAACGTTGTCTATACAATTGAATCAATTAAAATTGATATATCATTTTGGTGACACAAAGAGCGTTTGCATAATAGTGAAATATTCTGTACAGTTAAAAAAGGTGCTAGTACACAAAACAGATTCTGTACAGCAATTCGACGATATTTCATTTTTGGTGTAGTAAATTTGCTTGCTATTTCTGACAGGTTTTATGTGCGTAGTTGTTTAATATTAAATTGCACTTTTCTTTTATTACTAGCCAAGCACACTATAGAGGCTTTGCAATTACGTCACGGAACCGCCGTGCTGGAGGACATTCATGCCAAATGCACGTGGCTTTGTGCCGAACGCACTGCACAGAGTGCATCGTGGTAAGCACGATGTAGACACATTCAACGAGCAAGCGCGCCTAGTGTGGTTTACTACGTAGTTACACGTACTCCAGCATGGCCGCCGGAGAGTATTATGACGTCATGTGAAAAGCCTCTATAGTACAAAAGTACGCGTTTTGAGAAGTTCGCGTCAGTTGCACGTACAAACAACAGTGCGTTTTGCGATGTGACTTACCCGACTATTTCGAACACAAGGTTCATAAAAATCTCTATACTCAACAATTTTTTTTCTCAACATGACATAACATAACATTACGCATGAACCAGATCTTACACACCACAAAGTGAATTTTCACGTGCATGATTCTGGTCAATATGTCACCTATAGTATCCTGGTAAATTTACAACCACTAATTCTTATTCAAGTAAGCGATGGAATTGGTTAAACACAACCAGTTAATTAATTAATTTCACTAGTCTATAAACTCTTGAATGCTGCAGCTGCAGCAGTTCTAAGTTCTAAAATTGATCAAGTACATTTTTGCATCTATCCTAAAGGGGGTAAAGGTCAATTAATCAAGGCACCAGCCTACCCCACCAAACCCTTTTCTCGGCAGTTATTTCATTGTGACAGCACTATAGTCAAACCAAGTATGTCACTCACTTCGACGACTTTCACTTTCATATAAATTTGTAGTGTGAAGAGGAAAAAATGAACGGTTACAAGATAATTCCGACACGATAGGATAGACTGTTAATCCAACTATTTGTTTATGTATATTGTTTCTGCACTGTAAAAATACGGTAGATTTACAGAACCACAAAATAAAGAGATAAATAAGGATTACAGAAAAATTCTGGAAACTTATTACCAGAACATTTCTGTAAACTTTATTTTTCTCTTCATGTTTTGCTGTGTAAATTTACAGCGAGCCTTATTTACAGTGTGTGATAAGATGGCGGTTCAATACATTTCTTTCTATTCCTTCTCATTTCTGTAATAGTGTGGAAATTCCCTATCAAGAAAGTAATAACTACATGGCTTAAAGGCAGTCATTCGTCACCCCAAACTACAGTTTCAGTATACATACATCAAAACTCTCAATTGGTACAGCTCTTTGATTGGCATCACATTCAAACAATGCATCATAGCTAAATTACACAGCATGGGCACTCAGAGGGTCTCGATTACACATTATGGACTGGTATGGCCACTGGGACAAGCCATGAAGCAATAAACTAGGATTGTGTCTGGATTAAGATGAGTTTTAGATAAATGTGGTAGGGGCTAGAAGTAAGTAGGTTGGGAGAATTGGAGCTGTTTGGGGTGATGAAAATATGCCTTTAAAGTGCAATGAATGAAATCTGCAGCATGTCTAAGTTTGCTGCAGAACAAAATATATTGATGATGGTGGTCATAGGACAATCAACTTTAACCCCTGTTTTCGGCATTATGTCAAAATGGTGACCCTTTTAACCTAAACAAATCCATATTTCATTGCGATGATTTCCAAAAGCTGTCATTGTATACAAGGGATATATTTCACTAAAATTAACAGGGTACCTTTACCAATACTGAGCATACCTCGTAAAGACAATCACTTCTTAATTGTGTACATTGCTTCTATTTGAAGATGGCACACATCCGAGGTTCATAAACCGAGGCCTATTTAAGAAGTATAAGTATTCGTGAATCTATTGCAATAGCATATTTTACCCAGTTTACTGTGTTAATGATGTTATACTGTTAATATACTAATAATATCTCTGTTTAGACTATTCAAACTTCAAGAGGGTCAGTTTATAGGTCTAATAATCTCACCCAAACAGTTCTAATTTCCTAACCTATTTACATAAGTCCCCCCCCCCCAACTGTCTTGATTTTATCCTCATTCAGAGACAATATCAGTTTATTTCTTTAGAGTGAGCTACTAGACTCCAATGAGCAATTAAAACACCACGTGAAAAGTTCAAGATGTGTAATATGAGCTACAGACCTATGCTTTTTTTGAACTTCCTGTCAATCAAAGAGCTGTGCCAACTGAGAATTTCTTTGGACTACTACAAAATTGTAGTTTCAGGTGAGAACAAATAAAATCCCCAAACCTTCTAGTTTCAGTTCTTTATCCGTCTCGAGTCACGTGATGTTTTGTTGGACACACTGGTAAGGACCAAAAAGTTGTGCAAACGGCTGTAAATCAGGTCTGAGTTTTGAATAGTTCAAAATAATATCTTTACAGAGTGCGTTTGTTTTCTTCAATGATGTGCAACCAAGGAACAGTCATTGGTAATGCAACTCACTACAAGTACGATGTCTCGGACTCTGCCTTGTGCCTGGGAATATCAAAGTTCGTTTTCATATTAATATGTGTCTCTAGCTGCGTAACGTACTGCGACCGAGGCAGGAAAAGGCATTGCTCGCCACTGGAGATTACAGTCGAAGACTACATGGGAAGTTAAAAACTACGGGACTTAACACTCCAGGTACCATTGTTATTGTAATCGTAATCAACAGGTGCAAAGTTATCTTGACATTTTGCTTTTCTCTTGCATTTCAAATTTTCAGGAAACTTGAACCATGCAGCTAATACTTTGGCAAAATATTAGCTCAATGCTTGAACTTGACAAAACTGAAACTCAAAGAAGGTGTGAAGTTTCCACAAAATTTTGAATTCATCGATAACAATAAGCGAGGTGCGTTGTACCATAAAATCCTGTGTTTAAGTATCATGCAACCGTAAGACGTTCAAAAATAAGGCGTTATGTAAGACAAATCTCCTAAAGCACTGACCGGCAGACTTGCTCAATTTATTGACATCTGTGACCATCTTTATGCTGTGGAATCATATGTAGAAGATGACTACCACAGCAAACCAAACTCATACCAAAGCAAGCCAAATGACACATGCTGAGATGCTGCGACAAACATATTTTGTAGGAAACCAGTGCCGTCATAGTGTCAAAATTATTTATCACTAAATTTGTGGGTTACGGCAGTGAGTCGTTGTCTCTAACAACACCATGTTAACGGGAAACAAATTGGGGGCGATGCGCACTGTTTAACAAAAAGTTTCCTTACTGGCTAACGGTAGCTCTAATCCTAACCTAATCCTTAACCCGAACAAAGAGTTCAATCGATACAATACAATGGCAACAGTCAATCAAGAACCACCTTGTTAAACAGTGCGCATCAACCCACAAATTGTCGTCACGCTAAGGAGGATTTCCTTCATTGTAGGAAATAGTTATTTGCCTACAACCTCAAAAGTGTAAACAGGTAAAGTATGGCTATCCATGTATGCGTAATCCGTCATACGCCGTATGTCATAAGTCATTTGACGTACTTCATATCTATCTTCATATATATAACGAATGCGGAGAGCAAGTGATGGTCTAATTTAAGTCGGCTATAACTAGGGTCTATCACCTTTTAATCTTTCAGTTTCCTCTCTTGTATATACCATAGATGGTTACACACAAAATTATATCTTTATTCCTCCAATTTCACTGAATTTGAGGGTTTGTAATTCATGTAGACAGTAAATGAAGACGATTTAAGACTGATGGACCCCACTTGTGGCTGCCTACAGTCACTATACACAAGCGATAATCGGATTCGTCTATACGACACGCGTACGACCGGTACGATTTTTCTCTCTGTCAAAGAGTCCTATGCTACAACAGCAAATTGACGTACATAAAGCTTTAAAAAACTTATCAGGTTCAAAGGGCAAGAGCAGTCACCCCAACTTGAAGAAGAGTAGTAGACTGTCCTGTTTCATGATTGGCTGTTGAGAGTCATGTGACAAAAATTCCTCCTCAAATGTGAAATTTACTTGAAGTAACTGCTTGCTTTTCAATGAATATGAAATATTGAAGTTATAAAATATGATAAAAGATACTCTGAAGAGAAATATTAGGAAAATTGTGAGTTTAAACTGTTGCTTCAAAATACTTGAATTTCGGGGACTGCTGTTGAGCTTTAAGTGGACGGATCCCGATTAAATCGGAGACTTATTACAAACGACGGGTAACGGGTGACGTACAAAGGACATATGGTAATGGTAGCTCATTATTATTTGATTATAAAGGCGGACTTTGAGAATGACGCATGATGGATAACGTGGGAAAAGACGGATATATGGAAAGGTAGCTTAAAGGCCTAATACTCTCACCCCAAGTAGATCCCTAACGTACTTTCTTCAGCCCCTCCCACAATTGTCTGAATTTCATCCTCTTCCAGACACAATCTCACTTTACTGCTTCAGGTTTCAGTGCATATGACCAGAACACTCTCTGGACAGTACATGCTGCATTAGCTTCAGTCCTTTGAATTTTGCTTCAGGTTGAGTGTACAAGACTCCACTATATGTAATCAAACACTCTCTGTAAAGTACATGCTGTATGAGCTTCAGTACTCTTCATTTTTTGAACTAGCTGTCAATCCGCAAGAACTGCACCGATTGAGAATTTCTGTGGACCACTACAAAAATGCAGTTTGTGGTGAGAGCATCAACCCTTCAACCTATGCTTTGTAAAATATGTAGTTATTGGCGTCATCATAGACAAAGATTGACAAAGATTCACATTTGGGTAGAAGGAACATGTCCTAAATGACACACTACATGCAGTGTGAACTAGCAAGGTTGTTAAAACAGCCGCATGTCGGTAAAGTTAAGTTTGACATGCAAATTTAGTCCCTGTACGAGAATAGCAATTGTTCAAACAGCTGAAGACAACCACAGTTTACTTTTTTGGACAGCACTCGTAGCCTTTGTCCACTAACTGATGTGGATTTTTTTAACTAGCCCAGTGGTCAGATGGCGATTCCTTTTCATTTTACTCAAAGGTGTCGATCGAAGGGAGAGGGGCAGGCGTCAGATCCCCAGTTAGAATTTTGGTGGGGAAAACGGATCGTTTTTCCCACCCAATTATTCAGGCATATTGAAAAAAAAAAAAAAAAAAAAACAGCTATAGTAAACAAAATGTAGTAGTGTGGTATACAGATGACTTTGTGGATTCGAGATGCGCCTATTTGAGCCTATTAAGGAAATTTAACTGCATTTATAGTGCGCCCTGTAGTTTGCGTTTTTGCGTTCCAATGTGAGTGAACACGTGTGTTTATTTATGCGTGAATATTTGTGCGCTCATGTTCGTGTGGGTGGCTTGCCTATAGAGCAGTGGCGTAGCTAGGATTTTTTCCAGGGGGGCAAAGGTATGAAATTTCCCCAAAACTTTTCCCGGTCAATGTGTATGTATTTCATATAAAATATGCAAACTTACAAGTATAACAACATTACCTTGACATTTTGTAATATTACCTGCATTTTAATCTTAAAGTATAACATAGAGCAATCGGAAATAACAAAGTATATTATTTTGGTAAACAATATCTGGTTTATTTTTATGTACTAAAGCAGTGGCGTACGCAGGATTTCTCTGAAGGGGGGGGGGGGCATGCAGTATGGTCTAAGGGGAGGGGTGTCCGGAAATTATTTGACGTTTTCAAGTAGCCTACATGCAAAATGGTGCAAGATTTTCGACTTTGACAGGAACAGTGTTAAAGGTTGAACCGTGGTGGTTCAGGAGGATAAAACTGAAACTTTTGTGTCTTTACATGCACATTTATGCCATTTATGCTACCTTACGAAGTAAAACTTGTCATTAAATTTGCACACTTTTAGAAGTCCAAATAAAAGCGCATTGATCGGTATTTGTGGTTTTTCTTGGTCACAAAATGTTATTTTGTCATAAAGATTATCTAAGCAGAACGCCAGCATTGGTTGGCGCGGAGCGTAGAGAAAATTTGGAAAAATCAGACCCCTCAGATGGCCGGAAATAGCATTTTCCAGGCTAATACGAAGAATCTAGCCAGTCGCTTTCTTCTTTTGTCGTTTGCAATAAAATGCTCACTTCAAAATATGTTCGCAAACTGCAAAGTGATCAGAGAGTTAAGAGCTAATTTTACTCCAAATATGTAATTTTGCCCGAAAGACCGAGCGAAGCGCCACCTTTGGCTGGCGCGGAGCTTAAAGAAAATTTCCAAAAATCAGACCCCTCAGATGGTTAAAATAGCGTATTTATGCTTGTAAAGAGAATCTAAACATGTAGTCTTTTTTTATCGATACCACCAGTGGGAAATAGAGTCTACCTTTTTAAGTAAAAATTGGAATTTGACAGAATTTGCCTAGGTCTATTTGTAGGAATTAAAAAAAATTGGCATCACTGAAAAACCTTGCAAGGACAATCCTTCCCCTTTGAAAAGTTTCGAAAAATTGGGTGTCCTTATAAGCAATTTGGTGCCACATATGCTATCTTTTGAAGTAAAATCTGTGTAATAAAGTTAGACTACGTACTTTTAAGAACAAAGAAAAAATGGCATCAGTGAGGGGGGCATGGCCCAATGGTCTCCTCTTCGCACGACACTAAGGAGGCCTATAGTGGCTCGATCACACAGGATATCCTGTGAGAAGAGCAGTCTGTTATGTGTAGAAGGCCACAAGGTACTCATTGTCCATTTATTGATACACTCAAAGTGAGCAGAAAGATATTTTCCCGAACTAGCTTGTAAGTTTCCAAGGATTAGGCTAAGTAACAAAATCTAAGTGTGCCAACGGTTCCCGTTAATTCTAATTTCTAGATTAACTTTAAGTTTATCGTTGGCCATGGATTGTTTCAGCCCGATCCATCGTTATGTACACAGAGTAAAATCGTACAGCTACTGCTAGCTTGTAGAAGAACATAACAACCTCGGGAGTCTACGGTAGTGACTTGTCAGTTTTCACATCCTTTTACTGATGAATTCCCAAAGTATCACCTGAATAACAGCTTCCTGTGCACTGAAATGCACTGATCATAACCCCCGTGCGTATACAAGCACAAGAGAACATTCAATCTGCTACTCGACGAGGGCATTTCAGTGGAACGCGAATTGGGCCGGTTCCTGAGACACTGACGAAATCTGAGTTAATTTGTTGCATGAAAATACGAATTATGTATTTGAAATGTCTCACAATTTCTTATTCTAACAAAAATTCTGAGAAATTTTTGTGAAATTTTTGTAATAATAAGAAGATTCATCAAATTTCCCCATTTTCATCAAATTTCCCCAAAAATTTTTCCAGGGGGAGGGGGGGGGGAAACTTGCCCCCTGCCCCCCAGTAGCTACGCCACTGCTATAGAGGAATCTGGTCCTGGACAGGACTAGGGTTCCGATAGTTGAAAAAGTTTTGCCCCCAATTCAAAAGCTCGACGCACCTGTTTTTCTACCATCCATATTAGCCTATGACTTATTCCGTTGTTGAGGGGTAACATATTAAGATTTATTTGCTCTGTTTCAAATAGCTCTTTGTGCAATGACACGTGATTTACTTTACTGTTTCGCTTATATTGATGACATCATTGTGCTATGAGAAAATGAATTCGAAATTTCGAGGAACTTCAATTCTCTTTCAATGATGTGAAACATTACCACAATATTAAGTGGGTCAATGTAAGTAATGGATAATGTAAAGCCTATTTTTGAGTTGGTGCGTAGTGCCAGGCCTCATAAAAAGTTTTACAATATCCGAGCGATAAATACGGCGAAAAACTGGTTAAACGGAAAGACAAGTTCTTGGATGGTTCACAATAATTTTATTATAACACTTTGTTGAACAATTCTGGATCAAAATGTAACAGGAAATACGAATTTGATACTAATTTTAAGAATGAGTCCTAAAAACAGGTCTCGTTGAGTTGACAGGTCAAATCCAACTAAACTAAAAACGCTACGAGCTCTGTATAACTAAAATTACTAGAGCCCGTGCAGATGCTCTACTGACGATGATTGGCAAATCTGGTAAAGGCATCTGCATAAGCTATAATACAACTCTGTGATTGGCTAAATTAGACATCAGCTCACGCAGTGCTTGCGCACATGCGTTCGCGCACTTCTAAGAGTGGTTCAGTGACGTAGCTAGAATATGTAGTTGCGCAGTCAATCTTGTCATGACGTAACCAGATTGTCATAACCTAGAACCTAGAAGGTTACCATCAACATAAGTACAGCTAACATGAATCTCAACATAAAAGATTAGTGAAATCAACTACAAGAAAAATACATGAATCAACTGCATGAAAAATACTACAATTTTTAGTATCGTCAAACATGACTGTAAGTACATCTCACATTAACAAACGTTTATGTCCAAACTTCATTCATGCTTTGCTATAGTCCTCAACTTTTCTTGGTCCATTGAAGTCAGGTTATTTCCTGGTATGTAATGAGTAACGCGCTCATGTTGGACTACACCATTATGGTTGGGTTTGCGTTTCTTTAATGTAGGTATTTTCAAACAAAAGTTTGTTTTCTTTCGTCACTTTTAACCAAAATGTAATTGTGTATGAATGGACATGGTTGTGCTGATGGCACCGTTGCATGCACTCAGGTTTCACCCTCGTCACTTACATTAAAATCTGTTCGTGCAATATCATGTGCTAGCGCAAAGTTCATAGTTGTATAGACCTTGTGCATATGATGTCACAGAGCGGAAAGTAAGCCCTCCTTTTGTTTCAAAACAAACCAACACAGACAAAGGCATACAGCGATTTGTCAACCAGTCAAATATATACGAGCATAGTCTGCTACGAACAGGTGAAGGGCGAATTCTTATTAGTGTGGCCACGTCTTCTATTGTTCTCCTCAAAGGATGACGTCAGTATGTCGTCAGTATGTGCGTTCGATTAAGCGGCTCGAGCCGGCTCAGCTGGCTCAACCAGTTTCTTGACTGGTCGAAATGTGACGTTAAATACGTCACCGGCTCAACCAGACCACTTCGGAGGGCTGGTCGTTTCGGCCGGCTCAAATTGTGACGTTTTGATGACGTTAAGATCACTTTTCCAAAAGATCGCTCCCTGGCTGAGCCAGTTGAGCCCGCTCGAGCCACTAAATCGAACGCACCGAATGCACAAGGTCTATAAAATTATAAAAGTACCAAAGGTTAATTTTTGGTGGTTCAACAGTGCGCGGCTGAGGTGCTCACTGATTAACAAAGATTTTTTTGAAAAAAAAAAAAATTTTTTGATTGGCTGTTGTCATTGTATTTTTATCGATTGTATTCTTTGATAGAATGAGGGATTAGGTTAGGGATTACCGCTATCGTTAGCCAGTTAGGAAAGCTCTCGTTAAAGGGCAAGAGCAGCCCAACCAAACTTATATTTTCTTCTCATTTGTCTTTAAAGTATCTTGCCGTTGTGATGCTCGGCATAAGCAATGAAGTAGGGAAAACAAGCCAGTGAGCCACAACTGGAAAAAAGGCCTTGACCGGCTCGACTTGAACCAATAGGTTGGAAACTGGGCCGTAAAACTCTATCTAACTAACTTTAAAGTATCTTGCATAATATGTTTGGACCTCAGTATTGCATATTCAAGGCCAAGAAGTTACTACTAGTAAATTTCACATTTGACGAGAAAAAATACTGTCACATGACTTTCAAGAACCAAATAGAAAACAGCTTCTCTGCCTTTTGGCTAAGATTATGTGTAGTGGGCCTTTCTGTTCTTTGCACCCAGTCTAGAATGGAGCCATACATGACAGACCAATGATGTAAATGGTCTAAGGGCCTTGAGGTTGGTCAAGTGTTGTTCTAAGGGGACGTATAGCTTCTTTAGGAAACAGTTTAAAGTTTGGTTTTGACGAACGGCTCTTTGCCAGAGAGTCGTGAGGACTTAAGAAAAAAGACCTTCAAGAACTCTCTTGAGCATATTTATATTATTTCCCTATGTCCAAAAATGTCCATTTTTACGGTCACGGTATTTCTAGCATTTCCCTATTTATTGCTGGTTTCACGTGACATTAATAAGAGTTTTTACGTGGAGTGTTCCAGCCATGTTTGAGGGTAGTCTCGATATTTGCGTTCAGGCTTGTCCTCAGACATGGTGGTTGCTACTGTAACCCCTAGTTGTCACTGAGAACTATCTATATGCAATATATACGCCTCTCAAGTGCCGTTTCCAGCCACCCGGCATTTCCAGTCGAAATTTTCTTGCACTTCTCTCCAATCAATGCGGCGCTCCTCTAAGTTAGTACCTTAAAATTTACCCCCTATTTTCAAACAGTAAATAGGCCTGTCAAGTTCCATTTTCACCGTTTTGGGAGACAATTTCGGAAAATTTTGTTGCGCATCGCGCAAACCAATGGTCACGCTCCGCTTAGAGAGTCCCCAACAATGTTCAAACCGAACAAATCCAAAAATCCTGAGTGCGTCTGTTCAGACACCCCCTTATCTTATATAGGCACAACAAGAACAAAGTACTTGCTTCCACACAAGGGTTAGAGCATCCGACGTGTGGTCGGGAGGCCAGGAGTTCGAATCCTGGCCGGGTCATACCGAAGACTTTAAAACGAAACCTACCGCCATTGCGCTTGGTGCTCAGCATAAACAGTGGAGTTGGGAAAACAAGCTAGTGAGCCACAACTGGAAAAAGGCCGTGGTCGGCTCGACTTGAACCAGTAGGTTGCAAAACTCCATATAACTAACTGACTGACTGACTGACTGACTGACTAACTCCACACAAGTGTCATACAGAGTCACAAAATGGCAGTGAAAATGAATTTTGGCTACAGATAGATGACGTAGCAGTATGACAATATCTGAATACATGCTTATTTATTGAGATAAAAACATGGTGGTTCTTCCTGAGGATGGTACTAGCACAATAAACCCCCTATCCTCTTAGGTTCTCTACTGGTTCCCACATTTGAAAAACAAACATTTCAATTTACCAAAAGAACAGACTACAGAAAGTGAGGAATGGGGTCTATAAATGAGCTAAACATTAAATTGGGGGAACAGTTCTTCCCCAGTCCACAGATAGTATTAAAATGGAACAATATGATTGTATAAAATATAGTGAGGTAGCAAATATCCTTTTCCGAAAAACAACTAAAATGCCTTGTGAAGTAAAAGTTGCCATTTGTGTCGTTGGCATTTTACTGTGGCAATAACAATTCTAGGACAACAATGTTGCCGTAGCTCAACTTATCTAAGAAACGAAAACAAATATTTCTCGGTCTTTACACTAAGATCATGTGACGTATCTGTTCTTTATAGCAAGTCTAGAAAGGAGTCACTCATAACAGACCTATGACGTACAGGGTAGGAATAGCCGGAGGTTGGCCAGTAACATCTAGTGCTCTTACGTGAGGGCGTGAATTTTAGTGAGCCTTTCGGGAGTAATTGGTTTCACAATTGGCTCTTCGTGTTAAAGTCGAGGGACTTTTGCAAAAGTAGTAAGACTGTGCCTAATTCTGTATCCAGTTAGTTAGTTAGATAGAGTTTACGGCCCAGTTTCCAACCTATTGGTTCAATTCGAGCCGGCCACGGCTTTTTTCCAGTTGTGGCTCACTGGCTTCTTTTCGCTGCTCCGTATCCAGAGGGAGTAGGACGCGATCGCCCCTATACAAGGTCCATATTTTCAAACTTGTGTTCAAAAAGGCAAAACCTTTAGCGTGTTTCGCGTGCCGCAAATTCCGTAATGCGGTAAGGTATTGAGAAACAGCCATTTAGCTCTTTATAACATGGTGCGAGGTATGTTAATTTGCTACTTTACTCCCGTGTTGTCGTAGTGTCTCTGCTTTCGTTGCAGGGCATAAGCGTAAGGGCCGGGGAACAAGTGCAGGCCCTAGGCGAAATTTTGTGTAGCGATTCAATTTTTTTCAGAGAGAGTGGAAAGCTGTAATGCAAAACACAACTTAAAACAGACTTATTATATGCTACTTGAAATAGTGGGAAATTTCATTTCCGGCTTACTTAGGGATCAAAGTTATTAAAAAAATTTTTTTTTGCTCCATACCAACTGCTAAATACACGGCTCTGAACTATATCTATGTGAAGCGCCACTGCTTAGTGGCCCTGAAAAAAAATCGAAAAATCGCAACCTCTCAGACAGCCTGAAATGGCATTTCCCATGTTTGTAAGTAGAACGTAAGGAGTCGTTTTGAGTATTTTTTAAAGGCTTATGATCCATAAAATAAGCAAATTACACAATAATTGGGAAATTACAAGATAAAATATATTACTACCATTAAATGAAATGGAAATGTGTGGGAAATGAGCTTGTATGTGCATTCTACCAACAAGTTTTCGTTAGTTTTTTTTTTTTTTTGGGGGGGGGGGGTTGGGGGTTGGAGGGGAAACCAATGACTTTAGGAGAGCAATACAAACACTCCAAAAATTAAAATTCTCGCAGCTAGAATAAAAAAGATATATTATGTTGACAGGGTTAGAACACGCAACAATGACCCATTTGCGGCTCTATCGTTCAAATGTGTCATAACAGATCACCCATTTTGTAACGGAACAAATCATATCTTGGCAAAGAGACTGTCTGAAACTAAAAAAAGTCAACTTGGCCCCAACGATGATTAGTGAAGGTGATGTTTTCCCCCTTGAATGATAAAGAGAGCAAATTGGAGGTTTTACTTTCGTTACCACACTAGTTCAGCTCTCTGGAGGAACCATTTCAGCACATTTAGTGCAAAGCTGAAAGACTAGTAGGGAATTTGCGTTTTCTAAAAAAAAACCTTCTCCGTAGATCAAATAGCAGTTCATGGCTAAAAGTTGCAGCAAAAGGATATTTTCGCTGACATCTTAATCCAGATATCAACCCAGATTTCTGCCAAATCTGACGAAACACAGCAAAATGCAAATTACATAAATGCAAAGTGAAATGGTGACAGATGTTTGCCGTGCACGACAGCAACAGCTCAAATGAAAGCTTTCATCTCAGTTGAAAATGAGACACGAAGATTTAATCCCAATGCAAATTTGTAATTGCTATTCTCTTATGACGAGGTATCTGTGTAGTTAATTTAAAATGCTGCCGCTTCGGATCGATGGAACCTTCAATCGATATTTTGACAAAAATCGCATGGAAGTAGTGGGCAAAAAATTAAAGTCGACTTGTTTACTGGTCCACCCAACGGTGCACCAGTCCGGCGCGAAACCGACTTCGACGGCTGGGCAACCGACTTTAGTGGCAAGCCTTTGTCAAGTGAGAGGGAAGCCGGAGTATAGCCGGAGAAAAACCCACATATATATTTATATATATAGCAGGATTTGTTCCAATGCACATGTGAAACAAATTGGTGCAAATCAGTTGTAATGTACACCACTCTGCTACTCGACGTCTCAAAACGGAAGTAGTGAATGAAGAATGCACATAAATAGTAAACTTAGCCTAAGTTCAGACCTTATACAAATATCCTCACAAACTAAGAGTATTTATTAACTAGAGACCAAGGTCTAATACATGCCCTGTACAAAATTTCGGCCAATTTGAAAGCAAGAGCAAGGAACACAATGGTTTAGTCTCCGACGGTCAGGCGTTGCACAGTGGCGACAACATTTTGGCGATTTTCGAAACCCCAGAAGAGGTGTACCGTATTTTTTCTCGCAATGCTCGAAGAGTAAAGGAACAGCAATTCTTTAGTTGCTGCAGGAACATCATTTAACATGGAGTTCAACTATGCAAAAGTTGGCGTTACAAATTATTAGCACGTCGCCCATGTCCAGGCGCGTATCCAGACATTTAAAAGAAAAAAAGGGGGGGGGGGGGCTGAACTTAGAGAAAGCGGGCAATAGGGACGTACGGTGATTCTCTGTCTGAATATCTCAGTGGCGTAGAAAGCAATATGAAAGTGGGGGGGGGGGGGGCGGAACAATTATGGACCATGCACCTCTCCCTACCCCATTGACCAAAGATCCATTTTTATGCTAAATTTTTCGTTTTTTTTACGAGCAAGAACATTTTTTAAATGAAACAAAAATCTGATTTTTTCATATTTTGAACACTACTGTACTGCACACGTCGAAAATTTGGGTCCTTTTACACATTTGTAAATATGGAGCTTGTATTGCAAGAAATAGTTTAGATTCAGGGTTTCCTGTAAGGATATTTGAATATTTGGGGGACCATCGAAGAATCTGCGTTTCCTATTAGCATATATCTGAGATAGCATGTCGACTGAAGATCTTTGTCGTTACGTAATGTTATCTAAGCAGTGTGGATTGAGGCTTCTCGGCACATTCAAAAAGCTCCCCAAACTTTGTTATCTGTTTAGACAAAATATTTAAAAATTAAAAGCCTTTATTTGAAGAAAATTTATGGGAAACTGCACTGTAACGGCTCGCAAAAATTTACCACGGACTGCTTAATGAGCGACCGCTTACTGCAAAAAGGGCTGCAGGTTAGGGCGCGCGTAGCGCGCGGAAAGATTTGCCTTTTTAAAACTAATAATTACAAATAAGAAGCTTTTATTAGGAAGAATTCGGAATTTTATGAAAAAAAAGTTGGGAAAACCGCACTGTATTTGACTGGTGTCTCAAATGTCAAATTTCCGAATTTTTCACTTTTTCGAGTCAGGGGCCATTGGCCCTTCCTTCCTGTAGCTACGTTACTGCTATGCAATATTGATCATTGATAACATTTTGACACTTCAATAACTAAAGAATCCGTCTTCACAGACTACTCAACCGACAGGGTGGAAAGATATCTGATGACAGGTGTGGATGAGAGCATAAATCGCGATCCCTCAGACAGCCGGTCTCGGGCTTGTAAGTTGTAGCTAAGTTTTCCGAATTTTCTTTCAAGTGTGATTACCACTGTGTCAGGGACGTATTGCGGCGTGCGAATCGTGCCGAACGTTTTGCCCCCTTTAAACAAATATGAGCTGGTAAGGGCATTCTACAAACTATTTGACTACCTTGCGACATAAGATTATGATGAGTATAAATTCGAGCAACTTCATTGACCGGCGAAAATCCCTTCTGAACTTCAAGGGAGGATGGCAATGCATCAAATGCAGGCTACCTAGCCTTTGAAAGTTTCATCGAACTTTACAAGGATCCCATGTGTTTGAGAAGCCTGATTAGCTGAAACAGAAATCACAATCAACTTATAGCCCAATTCTCTGTTGTCAGCATCAACAACTATACAAGGGTTTCAATTCTTACGTGTCGCGTTAATCAGTGGCGTAGCTACTGGGGGGGGGGGGGCAGGGGGGCAAATTGCCCCCCTGGAAAAATTTTTTGGGAAATTTGATGAAAATGGGGAAATTTGATGAATTTTCTTATTCTTACAAAAATTTCTCAAAATCTTTGGTAGAACAAGAAATTGTGGGACATTTTTCATACATAATTCGTATTTTCATGCAACAAATTAACTCAGATTTCGTCAGTGTCGCATGAACCGGCTCTACTCGTGTTCCACAGAAATGTCCTCGCCGCGTAGCAGATTGAATGTTCTCTTATATACGCACTGGGGTTATGATCAGTGTATTTCAGTGCACACATTCAGGTATTTAACAACAGCTGATACAGTGCAACTAACACTGAAAGGCTGTAATCCCGAACTTATCCCCTTGTACAGAGTCTCTGTGTTGTGCACTTTGGGAATTTAGTAAAAGGATGTGAAAACTGACAAGTCGCTACCATAGACCCCCGGGGTTATTATGTTGTTCTACAAGCTATTAGTAGCTATGCCGATTTTACTCTGTGTTCGTAACGATGGATGGGGCTGAAACAACCCATGGCCAACGATAAACTTAAAGTTAGTCTAGAAATTAGAATGAAAGGGATCCATTGGCATACTTAGATTTTGTTACTTAGCCTAATCCTTGGAGGCTTACAGTCTAGTTCGGCGGGGAAAATAGCTTTCTGCTCACTTGGGGTGTAACAATAAACGGGTCAATGAGTACCTTGTAGCCTTCTACACTTAACAGACTACTGTTCTAACAGGATATCCTCTGTGATCGAGCCACTCTTAGGCCTCCTTAGTGGCGTGCGAAGGGGAGACCATTGGGCCATGCCCCCCTCACAGATGCCATTTTTTCTTGTTCTTAAAAATACGTAGTCTAACTTTAGTAACACAGATTTTATTCAAAAGATAGCATATGTGGCACCAAATTGCTTATAAGGACACCCAATTTTTCAAGAATTTTCAAAAGGGAAGGATTGTCCCTGCAAGGTCCTTCAGTGATGCCATTTTTTTTTAATTCCTATAAATAGACCTAGGCAAATTCTGTCAAATTCCAATTTTTACCTAAAATGGTAGACTCTGTTTCCCACTGGTGGCATCGATAAAAAAAAGACAACATGTTTAGATTCTCTTTAAAAACATGAATACGCTATTTTTGGCCATCTGAGGGGTCTGATTTTTCGAAATTTTCTTTACGCTCCACGCCAACCAACGGTGGCGCTTCGTTCAGTCTTTTGGGCAAAATTACATTTGTAGGGTCAAATTAGCTCTTAACTCTCTGATCACTGTGCAGTTTGCGAACGTATTTTGAAGTGAGCGTTTTATTGCAAAAGACAAAAGAAGAAAGCGACTCGTTAGATTCTTCGTATAAGTCAGGAAAATGCTATTTCCGGCCATCTGAGGGGTCTGATTTTCGAAATTTTCTCTACGCTCCGAGCCAACCAATGGTGGCGCTCCGCTTAGATAATCTTTATGATAAAATAACGTTTTGTGGCCAAGAAAACCCACAATCCTGTACCGATCAATGCTCTTTTATTTTGACTCCTAAAAGTGTGCAAATTTAATGACAAGTTTTACTTCGTTAGGTAGCATAAATGGCATAAGAATGCATGTAAAGACACAAAAGTTTCAGTTTTATCCTCATGGACCACCACGATTAACTTTTAACACTGTTCCTGTCAAAGTCGAAAATCTTGCACCATTTTGCATCTAGGCTCCTTGAAAACGTCAAAAAATTTCCGGACATCCCCTCCCCTTAGACCATACTGCATAAACCCCCTCCCTCCTTCAGAGAAATTCTGCGTACGCCACTTCGTTACTACATACAAATAAACCAGATATTGTTTACCAAAATAATATACTTTGTTATTTCCGATTGCTCTATGTTATACTTTAAGATTAAAATGCAAGTAATATTACAAAATGACATGGTAATGTTGTTATACTTGTAAATTTGCATATTTTATATGAAATACATACACATTGACCGGGAAAAGTTTTGGGGAAATTTCATACCTTTGCCCCCCTGGAAAAAATCCTAGCTACGCCACTGCGCGTTATAGTTAACACTTACACGTATTTGAAAATTGTAAGATGAGTTTTTTGTTTCTCTGATATGATTGTTTTTTTATCGCTGTCCCTCTATACCAGAGGTGTGCATGTGAGTCTTGGCACATTGGTTAGTCTAACGGGGGAAGGATATGGGCAAGGGGTGACGGTAAGACGCCACCTAATATACACCTATATCTGTTCCACGGGGGCCACCGAGATGGCCACAGCAACATGATTTGGTCCAAAAGTTTGCACACCCGGCCCTGCTGTATACCATTATGAACCACCGTTGGAGACTGAGACAAGACTATCATGCCGACTGTCCACAGCCACAACGGTACATTGCACACATGGGCTGACGTACGACTGCGTGGACATAGTTCAGTCGGTAACGCTCATAACGTGATGACATAGACCTATTGGCCGGCAGCTATTCACATTATTCAAGTCTTGTTGTTGTGGCCAGGGGGTTGTAGCTCCTTGTTGTGGCGAAGGCAACTGGCGGCAAGAAAGTAAGCATATAGCCTATTCACCCTGGCTTAATATCATACGAGGTTCGTATATTTGGATTTGTGTTGTGAGGGAAGGGATGAGCCTGAAATAGCCCCTTGAATTTTCTTGTAGATAAACATTAAGCTTATTTTAGTTATTTTTATTGTTGATGTGACGAAAAGGGGGGGGGGCTGAGGCCGTAAAAGCCCCCCCCCCCCCTTGGATCCGCGCCTGTATAGCTGAGATTTATTTTCAACTTTCAGAGTCGTAAAGCGAACTTAAAAGATACCAAGTTGCCTACTGAGCCGCCTCGCTCAAGCATAGACACTGCTAGCTTACCTAGCGGCTCTGTGTCGGCCGCCCCCTTAGGCTGCCTCCCCTCAGAGCCTGCCGGCGATAGCCAAAAATTCCGTTCAGGCCACAAATTAAGAATTTCATTAATATTTATTAATCTCATATTGGACAACGGCAATTCCCTTACATCTTAACAATCATGAACACGGTTATTACGATTCTAAAAAGGAAATTATATTGAATATTCATAAGCCTGTATGAAGCTACGAAGATACTGTACTGTAACCTGTGTCTATATAGTGTAACATTGAGCAATAACTTTAGAACATTGAGCTTTACAACTATGAACAGTACGTAGGACTAATGGAAGCTCTCGGATGCGAGTCAAATTTAAGAGGCGTCAGCTTGTAACTTCGTCGTTTACTACATCCCTTGCTAGAAAACAAATATTTAAATAGTTTGCCAGAAATTTGAAAGTATATTCGATAAGAATTTTGAGAAGAAACTGTCGACTATGCCTCGATACCTTGTTCGCAAGTGGAGATTCTTCGTATTGAGAGAGATGTTGAAAGAACGTGAATATTCATATTATAGGCTAATAGAAAACATCCAATTATTCTTTGAGTATGTAGATGAACTTTCCGTAAATTTTCCACACAGTTGAACAGGTTTGGTCTCCAACGCCGGCGGACGTTAATTTTTTCGTAGCGATGAGCTGGACAAAAATATTTCATCCGCCCCGCGGGCTGAGACACTGCTAACTACTGTCTTCGTTTGACTCGATACAACGCATATAGCGTGAATGTAAAGCAAGTTAACAAAACGTTAACTTAGCAACAGGATTCACTACGAAACCCTGGGTGTCGATTAGGCCTACGAATGGAGGCTTAAGTAGTCTGCCTTAGATAATATAGACTGGAATAGATAATAGGCACTTACCTTCGCGTGTGAGTCCTCGAACTACAAATCCTAGCCTATATATATATAACGCCAAGTGTACAGTATTTCACACTGACTGCACTGAAAAGACGTACACAGCTGCTTACAAGATCAAAATGTTCGCAGCTCAAATTAATATTTAAACGAGAAAACAACAGCTGCACGTAACTTAACTGTATACAGGCTATGACAAAAAAGAACGCCCTCTTCAGCGCCTGCTCAGGCTTTCATAAACACTCGTATTTTTGTTTTGTTAAGGACGCGCACGCATGCACGCACAAACGTTATCCAATTATTATCTGGTTGTGGCAGCGCGTCTATGCGCTGCACATAACCCGATTTCGTTAGTGCGCACAATAAAAGTACTTGTGGTGTTTTAAAAAGCGCGAGTTTATTCCGTTGGGTTTTTGAAGCGCGTTACGGCTAACGTTGAGGCTAATTCTGTGCCCCACATACGCAGGCAAGCCCTAAAAAGTAGCAAACTGTTAGGGAAAGTGCACAAAAGGAAGAAACGACTGGTTGGTCGAGACACTGCAAATTCGTACCTTCTTTGGCCTCCATGGTCGGACGTTCCGCCATTTTGACCTTGGACTCTAGTCAATAAATACTCTTTGCTCACAAATAGGGAGTGCGCCCTCTGATAGAGGATGACGGGTACCACTGCCGTGAATTACGGTATATTTCGGTTGATACTAATCTTGGATATTCGTTAATTAACGTTTTGCGTTTGCCCATGAAAACTCAATAGGGATAAATACTCTTTACTTCAGGATTTCTCATCCTTTCGCTTCTCGAAGCACATTTCCGGATTGATTAATTCCGCGAAAATCAGTTTTTACATCAACTGAAAGAATTTCCACTAGCACTCAACAATTTGAGACCAATTTTAAAACCCATCACAAATTATAATATAAAAGAACAAAAATCGAATGTTTTGTATCCCAGTCAAAGTGTGGTCCAGAGGACGGGGCTTTGCGGTCCACAGGTTGAGAAACATTTCTTACATGGATTAGAAGAACGGAACATTAATAAAGATAGTGCGGAAGTATGCAATTCATATATAATCTTAGGGACAACGGAAGCTTGAGAAAAATCCCTCCTAAGTGTTTTAAAGATTAATAAAAATGCACCTTCCCAACACGGATTTATATGTATTCCATATAGAATTCCCTCGCCCACTTAAAAACATCATTTCTCTTTTTTTTACAATACAATAACGATAATTCCTTTTCGTGTAGCTTAATTTTTTTGAACGCATCTATAAAATCCCGACCAAACACGTCACATAAGACGGTATCTTCCGTTAAGAATTGCAATGCACTGTCAAGGTCTTTCGGGATGAATTTTGTTCCAGCTGGAATATTCGCTTCGTCTGCTGCATTTTTGTTCATTGGTACAGGTTTTGGTAGCGGTAATTTCCTATTGACACCATCTAATCCTGCAGCAATTATGGCTGCAATACCAATGTATGGGTTACTTGCACTCGACATAGTTCGATGCTCGATATGTGCACCATACGGTCCGCGAGGCCTTATACGCACTGCACATTTTCTGTTGTCTATTCCCCAGGTGCCATGGGATGTAGAGAAGTCCCCAGGTTCGAAAATTTCACGACAGTTTACCGAAGGTGCTGAGAGAGCACAAAGGGCGGGAATATGATGCAAAATTCCAGCGATCCAGTGTTCTCCCATCTCCGAAAATCCAAATGGACGCGAGGAATCATTTAGTAATGATGTTTTGCCATCCAATGTCCATAGCGAATAATTTATCTGACCTGCTATTGGTATCGAATCATCATGAAATGGTTTAGATACAAATGTAGATATGAAACCATTTTGATTTGAAATCTCTTTGAGCGCGGTACGTACTGTCGACGCCATATCGGCACTTTGGATCCCAAATACAGGCGTGGTTGGTATTTCGTACACCGACGGATCCCATTCTCCCTCCACACGTTCAATATCCACTCCAGCTTTGTATAGATCTTCAGATATCTTGTTGAAAAAGTCCTGGTGTTTAGCTAATCGGAGTGTTGAACAATAATTCTTTTCCTCTTCTATTCGTTTCCCGGTCTTCACATCAAGCATTGTAAATTCTAACTCGAAGGAAGACAATAAAGACACACCCCTCTCCTCAAGAGATTTTAACTGCTTCAATGCAATGCTTCTAGGATCTATTGTCAGCGCGCCACCATCTTCGACTGTTGGTACTGATACGAACACCCTTGCTGTGTTCTTAACCCATGGTAGTACAGCAAAAGTGGATAAATCGGGAAACGCTGCTATATTTGAAGAGTTCGTTTTCTTCATAAACTCAACCGCTTCTACAAGATTTCCTTTAGTATCAGACGCATACAGCATCGCTGGATACTCTATTCCCGAGCTGACAAACTTTCTAAAATGTCGCGATGGGATGGTTCTTGATCTAGCAACAAAGTTGAGATCGTAAAACTCAAATCTCACATGTTTAATATCAAGCTCTTCAATTCTCTTGACGCAGTCTTCTAATATGGTCGCTGTCGATTTGTCCACCATCGTAAAATCTGTTGGAAATTAAAAAGAGAAAAGAAAAAACCCTGAAAACTTCAGCTATAACTTCGCAAAAAGACACCTTTTAAAGTGTAACTCAAATCTAAAAAAAAAAAAAAAAAAGAAAGAAAAAGAAACAAGAGAAAACACAAACAATAAGTATAAAAAAATTGAAATAGAAAAAACACGAGAGAAATAAAACATATCAAAAATCAAATTAAATAAAAAAAACTTTTAAGCATAAACAGGCGACCTTTTCTACTGGCTTTTTATACATTTTGTTTGAATTGACCTGTTTTGTTTTGTGCTTCTTTCTTTCCCCATCTTTTTATTTTGGTCTTCCTTAGATTTTTTTTCTTGTTGCTGGGGGTGTGGTACTTTAATCTATCGTTACCTAGGATTTAAGTTCTTTCTAGGCTCTTTTTGAGCCTCTAGCTTGCTTTGTATGCATTGCGAGGATTTTAGTTTTAGCTTTCACCTTTTAATTGGCCTAAGACTCTTTGCGTTGGTGTTCTACGTTTTCTCCGTTTGTAGCCGATAACGTTGCCTGAAGAAGGACGCCTTGCTTCTGAAGATTTGAACCTACGTTCACTATTGCACTGGACGTGTTGTTTGATTGACACACACACAAACACACACACACACACACACATATATATATATATATATATATAAGGTCGAATACTGCGTAGCACAGGTAAAGTATGAAGGTAAACAGATTGGAATGATAAAAAGTGCTAAAATTCGGAAGAAAGCTCCGCAACGTTTCGGGTATGTACCCTTCATCAGGCGGCAAAATAGTAACTGATCAAAAAAACGATATTCAAAAGAAACAACAAACGCGTGCCGATACAACTCGATCGGCGCGCGTACAAAGGCCAAGCACCTACGTCAACGCGTTGTGTGTCTTGTTATGTCCCCATCAACTCCTTACAATCGTTTCTAAGTCCCTGTAGTGCGGACGCACTGGTAACACACTGGTAACACACGCACTACCCATGACAACATCCATCCAGCAAGCCAAACCAAAACGCGCCGACGTCAAGCGTACAACCTCTTTACAAAGGGATTGCCAATAATGAAATGTTTGCCTACTTCGCGCCGCAATTTTAAACACAGCTAAACGACGCAACCGTGCAAAACAAGTTAATAGTGATGACGCGATAAATATTAAAAGCAATAATAAATACACGCTAGGCGATTATGATGTCATTATGAACGGACTTTGCAAGGAAAATTGAACACGATCAATTTAAGTTCAAGTTCGGCAAACAGTCCGTTGTAAAATAATAAACACAGTCTATAACAGTTCGAGTTTGACGTTCAGCCCGTTAGGAGCTAGAGTTCCTAGCCTTACTATCAGTCGATTTTCGGCACTAAGACGATCACGGTCGGAACCTCTGCATGAGATGGCCGCCGTGACCATCAGATCCTGTATAGAACAGGCCGATGGGGGGTTAAAATGGTTGGCAACCGGGTAACCTGGAAGGTTTTGCCTAATGGATCTCAAGTGTTCAGTAACCCGATCAGCTAATCGACGTTTAGTCTCACCCACATACATCATGGCACAGCGCTTACAAACTAGGATATACACTATATTAGTAGACGTACATGTAAAATGATGTTTGACGTCGAAGGAGTTGTTGTTGGGACCTACAACAGACAGAAGTCTGTCTTTGCTAACAAGTTTACAAGTATTACATCTACTACGGTTACAAGGAAACGTCCCTGCCGGATGTAACATAAAGGGTTGGGGATGTGAGGCCCGAACCAAGTGACTTGAGATGTTTTTCTCACTTCTAAAGGCCGTAATAGGCGGTTCAGGAAAATACTCACGGGTAGAGGGTTCATTATTGGCAATCCCTTTGTAAAGAGGTTGTACGCTTGACGTCGGCGCGTTTTGGTTTGGCTTGCTGGATGGATGTTGTCATGGGTAGTGCGTGTGTTACCAGTGTGTTACCAGTGCGTCCGCACTACAGGGACGATTGTAACGATTGTAAACGATTGTAAGGAGTTGATGGGGACATAACAAGACACACAACGCGTTGACGTAGGTGCTTGGCCTTTGTACGCGCGCCGATCGAGTTGTATCGGCACGCGTTTGTTGTTTCTTTTGAATATCGTTTTTTTGATCAGTTATTATTTTGCCGCCTGATGAAGGGTACATACCCGAAACGTTGCGGAGCTTTCTTCCGAATTTTAGCACTTTTTATCATTCTAATCTGTTTACCTATATATATATATTTATATATAGCTAAATATATATAGCCTATATATGTGCCATTCGTCAATACTGGGTAATGAAAGTGTGACATGCATACCCAAAATTACAATTCATCAAATAATTTTGAAAAGTATCTTATCACCTTCCAAATATCATGTTTTAACTGAGTATCAAATAGGAAGATAGTTGAGTAATAATTGACTGAGATATTTCAGAGAGTAGTTCATTCATCTACATGTGTGACGTATGTAACATGGTGTCCACTTGCATGCTTGTAATTGAGTATCATAAAAAAATGAGATATTTGTGTGTTACCATATATTTCTTGCCTATCTGAGTTACTTAAATGCCCCAAAAGTGTATATTGTATGAAAAGGTGTCGAAAACACAACGTTAGAAAAGTGGACACCGTTACGTATGTCACAATGCTGCTATTTGTTCTTAAAACACTGAAAATATGCATTTACTGGTTTGAACCAGAATGTTTTACTACACTGCTGACTATTTTTGCACAGATTAAGTGATGTAGTATGTATTATAGGTGTCTGGAAAGAGTCAGCCTAAGTCAGGTGTTTGTAGTTTTGATTAAAATTGTGACGTATGTAACGGTGTCCACACCCAAAATTTGAAATTTTCAAATCCTTCATTCTTCAGTAAAAAAATAATATTATGTATATTACTCATTTTTCTGAAGTTGTTTATAATAGCAGTGTCACAAAGAGCCTAATATTCTATCTCAAACTGACATTTTGGTGAAATTTGATTTTTGTGACGTATGTAACAGGACACCAAGGGGGTGGACATCAAGTCTGTATTCACATACAGTGGCTCTCCTTGTGAACATTGCCACAAATGACAATACTTATCTAAAAGACAATCTTATGGGCTATTGTGATATACCTCTGTATACAACTGGAAATTTATTGTGTGGCTGTATGGGTGCAGTAGCTTTGTGACATATGAACTGGGTGGGTGGACACCAATGTTACATACGTCACAAATCCAATTTTTGTGTCCTTATATTTCTGTATAGATAGTAGCTATGTGGAAGCCCATGTGGATATGAACTCCTGGCGCCTAGATCTTGACAAACACACCTCTGGTCAATCCATAAGTTCTTGCAGTTTTCAGTTCTCAGAGTTGTGTGACGTATGTAACGGGGTTAACACCAAATGTAACATACGTAACACTCTTTTTGTATAGCTCATAGCAAATAACTCCAGTAATGTTTGTCCCCATGCTATGTCACATTCAATAAAGTGATGTGATCCACTTCATATGACATACATAATAAGGAGATCTAACCCTTGTTTTGCATCTGATAGTCTTTTGAAAAACAATTGTATTTTTTATTTTACGTTTTGATGTCCACTTTTTGGCCATTTTTCAACTAATATCGGCTCTCAAAAAATTACTAGGGGTGGTATGATAGTAATGTTATCTTATGTATCTCTGTGCTGGGTGAGGTCTATGAAAATTCATCAGCTACAGACTTGCACCCTAAAGAGGCTGAGTAGGTGCTCTATATATTTGTTCACTGTGAATCTCCCCAGTACTGGAGAATAGCATATATATATATATATATATATATATATATATATATATATATATATATATATATATATATATATATATATATATATATATATATATATATATATATATATATATATATATATATAAATATATATATATATCTTATACCTCTCATACCTTAGGCGGACATTCATTAAAATGAGACCTTAGAAGGACACATATTAAAATCACATATTTGCCTATATTTGCATATACGAGTCATTGAAATTTATAATTAAAATACCATAAGAGTCTTGCATAACGGTCATAGCCTATAGTAATTGTCTTTTAAGTAAATGGCCTATGTAGAACATTAAATTAAATAAACAATATATTACATGTTATATGTACTTGAATATTAAATACGTGCGTGTCCCTTACAGGACATTTTTAACAATATAACTAATATTCCAGTGGTGTACTACACGCATTGCGTTTTGTGTACGGTTTTCACACGGTAACCCAATGCTAAGGGCCATACAACTATTTCATAGGTATAGAAATTTTTGAACTAGCATGAGCACAAGGGGACAAATTATGATGCAAACATTAGCTGGACTCCAAAATGTCTGCCTAAGGTATGATGTTCACCTAAGGTGCGGTTTTAGACGACTTGATGTCCACCTAAGGTAGGATTTAGGCAAATATATATATATATGTATATACATATATAAAGAATAAATCAAACTGAAAATCTGCCCGACGAAAAATTGACCGTCTCCACTGGGACTCGAACCCAGACCTTCTGCTCTCCGATCGGAGTTTGAAATGGATATATGTCCACAACTATGTGTAGCGCCCTCTCGGCGAATCATTGACTCCTTTCTGGAAACTCGAACAGCGAGGACTGGCTTCATAGCCAAACTGGTAAGGCGTCTGCACGTAGAGCAGAAGGTCTGGGTTCGAGTCCTAGTGGAGACGGTCAATTTTTCGTCGGGCAGATTTTCAGTTTGATTTATTCTTTATATTATAAATTATTTTCACTTTGCATATACATGTTTATATTTCACTCTTCATTATGTATATACATATTTATATATAAAAAAATAATGCATTTGGGCAAGCATAATTTACTCACTACTCTGAGTTTCACGCCTCTCCGGCGATCTTCAGGCGAGATAACTGCCCCAAGCCAAGCCTATACCACTACCAGTTCGTTTTATTTCTTCCTAGCACGGCTCAGTGGTCGAGGCCTATGCCTACACGTAATGATGAGTTCAGCTCTTTTGTTCAGGCAGCTTTCGTCCCTGATCGACCAGGGGCCATGCTAGATTGACGAATTATTTGCCATGTAATTTTATACAGAGTTTTTTTCTCCTGTAAATCCCAGATATGTTTAGACAACTCAGTTTCCTTGGAGTATTTCTTGTTACGAAACGACTTAGTGCGGTTATTGTACCGTTCCTTAAAACTTTTTCCGGCTAAACCAACATAGAAACTATTGCCATCACAGGTACTTACGGTAGCTTTGTATACAATTGCCTTGGATAAGCACTTTCCTTGGAGTGGGCACGCTTCCTTTACTCTGCAGTTGCATGGACTATGATCTTCGGGCTCCCTTGCATTAATTATACGAGAATTGTGCGATCTTATAATTGCGCCCATATTTCTCATGCAACTATAGCTTATCTTAACATTGTTCCTATTGACGATCTTGTGAAGCCTGCTGCCCTGTGGGAAGTGCTTATCAAGAGCTTTCAGAAACTTTTCCCCCACATCAGTTTTTACATTACAGCTATACGGTGGATTGAACCATACAATTTTCGTTTTACGAGTTCTATTCTTATACACCCTCTCCCCTGTTTTAAACTCTAACTGGCCACTAAATCCGCTACTCTTTAGAGCTTGGTCGTACACATTGCTTACACTATCAAGCACCTGAGCATTACAAGAGAGTTCAGACAATCTTTTTTCCACAGCAGATGGTATATATCTGATTATAGCTGCTGGATGGTTGGAGTGCGCGTTGACATACATGGGGGTATCATTGGGTTTCCGGAACGGCTTGTGGGTCCCTGATCGTAGGTCTAAGTTGACATCCAAAAAGTTTACAGTTTTCAGGTTACACTCCGTGGTTACCTTAAGACCGAGCTGCTTGAACAACTGAGTGATTTTTTCCTCGTACTTTCTGCTTTGGTACCGGAGCAGTTTTTTATTACGACCAGCCCGTCGTCTCTGTATAACCCTAGGCTGTGTATGTCTACAATTTGCTCCAACTTTTGCAGGATGTATAGTCCTACGAGCTCACACAATTCTGCGCCATCAAAGGCACCTATGGCCACATCGAAGGTTTCATTGACTCCTTTTTTCATCCATGTCTGGCCACCCGCATCATACAACAGGGTTTACCGTGAATGCCTAATAGTATCAATTTCAAGGGTTGGAATTCTGGTGTAGCCCTTTGCCCAGCTCAGGGTGCTTAAGGGTAGCTTCTCCGAAATTGACGGGTAAAATTCTTCTATATCAAAAACAAGGAAGGAAAGAGTGTCCATCTCTTCTAGGCTATTAAACCAGCGGAGTACCTCTGACGTACTCCTCCATTGGTTTACACCGATAGAGTGTCTCACATGCTTGCTAATTCTATCTAAAAATTGCTTGCTAACCTTTCCAACCTCGGACTTGGTAGGATTTATGAGTCTGCACTTTGGTCGGTCGAGAAAATTGTCCTTATGGTATTTTAAGGTAACGAAAGCAGGTTTCCGCTTTGTGTCATTAACCCTATCCCTAATGCCAAGTCTCTCGGTAATTTCCTCGAATTCCTCCCTGATTTCGTTAGATATTGCTTCTGTAGCGTGTCTATATTTCTGGGTGATATTTTCCAATAGCAATTTATTGTAATCCTTAGAGTCCATTTTGTACACATTTCTAGTTTTATCGGCATTCACAAATACTTTATTGGATATGTTTATTTGCTCTGAGTCACTCCTTAGCTTAGATAAGAATTGGTTACTTACAGGTTTAAATTCGACGTTCTCAGCAATGGCAAACCAGTCCCTTTCGAATCCCAACAATTCCTCAACTTGAGGGGGTGAGTTTTTGGAAGCAGCTGTCCAAGAGGTTAAAGAATTTCTTGCCAATGTTGTATGTGACACTGTCACTAAACGGGGGGTTGAACTAGGTTATGTTCCTATTTCGTCTTCGTTTCAGGGCTCCCTTGGAATGACTGGTGCTAGGGGGTCGGGTCTCGTACTTTAGGTTGTACCCATAGCCACTTCTTTGTAATGCTTCTTGGTATACGGGCGATGATGTGTTGAATGTGTTTTCGTCGGAAGAAATGTTGGATAGTCTCCTGTTGATGCTTTCTTGAATGTTCTTTATGATAAGTGGGGGGTGGTTGCTCTGTTTGTGCACATAGAGAGGGGTGTTGTTTGGTTTCATGTATGGCTTGTATGTGCTTGTGCTAAGATCAAGGGTAAGGTCTAAGAAGTCCACTATTTTTTTGTTTGCTTCAATTTCTATTTTAAGATTGTTATTTGAGAATATCTTGCATATTTCTTTCTTTATTTTTTCTGTTTGCCTTGGTGTGGCTTTACAAACAGCCAAACTGTCGTCTCTGTATAGGCCGACATTCATGTTAATGTGCTGAAGTTGTGATAGGAGGAACAATCCTATTAGTTCACAAGTTTCAGCACCGTCGAAACTACCCATGGTGACATCGAATAAAGATTCGGTACGCTTGCACCATGGTGTTTCAACGTTGAACAGCATAGTTTTCTTTGTGTGGAAGATAATATGCCTTTCGAATGCTGGTAGTGTCTGTGTAGCTTGATGCAAAATCTAAAGCCTCGTTGAGGAGGTCGGTAGTAATTGAGGGGTAAAACTCACATATGTCAAAAGCAATAAACGATTGTTGGTGTTTGTCGTGTATTTCACTAAACCAGTCTATGACTTCACTTGTGTTCTTCCATTGGTTGTAACCTGTAGATTGTTTGATTTCTGAATGTATCCGTTCTAGTATTTGTTTGCTAATCTTCCCTAGTTCTGATTTTGATGGGTTGATTAGTCTGCATGTGGGTTTGTTGTTGATGTTCGGTTTGTGGTCTTTTAGTGTAATAAATGCTTGTTTTTCGCTTGTGATGTCGACTCTGTCACTAATTTCAAGTTTTGAAGCTATAATTTTGTCAGCTGCAGTGATTTGATTGCGTGTGTTGGGCGGTGCTTTTTTGTATGCTTTGTTTACGTTTTGTTGTACCAGCTTGTTATACTGTTCAGGTTCTAATTTGTAGAAGTTGTTGGTTTTGTCAGCCGCAACGCATACTTTACTGTCCGCTTTGATTTTGGTCGTGTCGGTTTTTAACTACGCTTGGAAGGGCTTTCGATTGTTGTTAAACTTAATATTCTGTACAAGGCTCATCATGCCGTCCTCGCAATTCTTTAACCTCTTGGACACCTGCTTCCCACCTGGGCACAAACTACATACTTTACTCAACAGAAACACAGTGAAACTGAGTTACAGCTGCATGGCAAACATAGACCAAATCATATCAGCGCACAACAAATACATACTGGCGAAACAGGAAGTACAAACAGCAACACGAAGCAACTGCAATTGCAGAAAGCGAAGTGAGTGCCCATTGGAAGGCAACTGCCTCACGAACAACATTGTGTACCAAGCAACTGTAACACGCCACGACAACCACAATGAAGAAACATACACTGGTCTAACAGAGAACACATTCAAAACAAGATACACCGCCCACAAGTCTAGTTTTAAACACAAAGACAAAAGAAACGCAACTGCACTCAGTGAATACATCTGGATATTAAAGGATACAAATGTAGAACACTCTGTAAAATGGAAACTCATGAACACAGCTCGAGCATACTCCACATCATCTAAAACTTGTAATCTCTGTCTGGAAGAAAAGTTCTTCATTATACTCAAACCTTCCTTAGCAACTCTAAATAAAAGAAACGAACTGATAAGCTCTTGTAGACACAGGAACAAACATTTGCTGTGCAATTATTCTAATAGGTAATGTATCTTGGTTCGCTGTACACCGTTCGTGGCTGTTCACAACGAACACGTGCTTAAAAACGGACACGTTCAAAAGCAGCGAACACATACGTATTAAACGTTATTGACATCATTGTACTTCAGGCTTCTGAGGAGTGAGGACCTACATTATTGGCCCTTACGAAACAGTTCTGTAAAGCTAAGTTGTAAGAACTTATTGCAACCTTTTCAATATATATATAAATATATATATATATATATATATATATATATATATATATATATATATATATATATATATATATATATATATATATATATATATATATATATATATATATATATATATATATATATATATATATATATATATATATATATATATATATATATATATATATACATATAAGGTACTGCGATGCACTGGAGAAAACAGGTCGATGCAAAAACATGGTAATACACAGTGCAATATAATTGAACCAAAAATGGCGTTGAACGAAAAATACAAATTACGACGTTTCGGGTTACATACCCTTCAACACGGTATCAGAAAGTCAACTGAAGTCACACAAACGAGGAGTCAAAGACAAGGAAAAAGCACCAGTCAATAACAAGATTAAAATCATTCAAGCAGTGGTTCTAGCTTAGAGTTAAGGCCATGGGGGTGAAGAGTGCCAAGTTTAAGGATAAGACGGTTTTCAGTCGTGAGACGATCAATATGGGTTCCTTTACAGGTTAATGCGGCCGTGACCAAAAGTCTGTAATTGTACAAAGGGAGGGCGGATTAAAATGGGCTGCTACAGGAAAGCCAGACAAGTTAAGTTTAATAGATCGGAGGTGTTCAGTAATTCTATCGGCCAGCCTCCGTTTGGTTTCACCAACATACAGAATTTTACAGCGTTTACAAATTAAAATGTAAATAACATTGGGAGAAATACAAGTAAAATGATCAGTAACTTTGAACACATGAGAGGGTCCTTGAATCGATAACAGTTGGTCTCCGGAGACAACAGGGCACGTGTTACACCGTTTGCGTTTACAGGGAAAGGTCCCAGGGTTGGGGACAGGAGAGGGGTGGGGGTGGGAAGATCTTACTAAATGATCACCAATGTTGCTATCTCTTTTGAAGGCAACTAAAGGGGGGGCGGTGAGTAAAGATGGACTTAGTGGTAGGGTCAGGCATGAGGGTCTTAAATTTCTTAATAATGAAACGCTTAATGGATTCCACTGAAGGGTGGAAGGGAAGCACCAGAGTGATACGGTCGGAATTAGAATTAGGAGCCTTATTGCCTAAAATAGAGGACCTACTGATGGATTTAACACGACTGTTGGAAGCCTTTAAGATTTTATCGGGGTAATCCCTATTAGCAAAGAAATTCGAAAGAAGATTTTTCGTTCAACTCCATTTTTGCTTCAATAATATTGCACATACATATATCATTCCAAGGACACAACATATATATATATTTATATATATATATATATATATAAATATATATATATATATATATATATATATATATATATATATATATATATATATATATATATATATATATATATATATATATATATATATATATATATATATATATATAATAAGAAAAGTAGTTATGAGACTCTCCTTTTGAGTAAACTCTGTGGTCTTCCTGAAGGATTATATATATATATATATATATATATATATATATATATATAATCCTTCAGGAAGACCACAGAGTTTACTCAAAAGGAGAGTCTCATAACTACTTTTCTTATTATGATTCTGCAATTTAGTTTTCAGTAACATGAAAAGGTTCATACGCGTACGGAAGCATTTTCATTTGGGAAGGGGCGAAAAGTTTTTGCCCGAAAATGTAATACTGCCGGAAGATTATCTAAGAGGAGGGCCATCATTGGTTGGTACGCAGCATAGAGAAAATGTTGAACAAATGAGAGCTCTCAGATAGCCAAAAAAGGCATTTCCCACCATGTGTGCTAGGTATATGTCGCCTGCGTGGGAGTTGCGTGCAATTCACGAAGTTTCGTTCCCACAAAATGTAGTTCCACGCCCGCATTCCACACTCCCTGGCCAGAAATTTTCCACAGCTCCATGGACAACCTACGTTCTTTAAGCGGGTTACTGTCTTTGAATCGCGGCATCCAATATGTTAGGACGGGACTAGGGCAAACTCACGTCGGTACCAAGTTTTGAGCTTGTGTGCACCTGAGGAAAAGACCGCGTTAGTTACCGGTGACATACGATTAGGTCCCTGTTATCAACTGGTAGATGTGGGCAACAAAAGTTATAACCATTAAGTTAAACGCAGTGCCTTACCCACAGTTTTCGGATTACTTCGGGATATTTCTGGAAATTTTGGAATTGAATTGTTATCGTTTACTTACAATTAGCGAGAATATACTTTCTTCTGTCCTTCGGTTTTTAATGCCGTTCTTATAGTTTTATGTTCGCTGGTAAAGCAGCACTCTATCGGACCATCTACCGCAATCAACCTGGTTTTAGCCGCTTTTACGTTACGTTACAATTGGTAAGCCATGCTCACTGCTGGGCAAACATCAACAGTCTTTCAATGCAACTGTTACGCAGCTAACCACACTAGCAAGCGTTCTGACTACACTATTTTTTGCACGTGAAAAGAGTAGGGGTTTGTGGCGTAAGTGAAAGCACTATTAAGGACTAACGGTCCTACGTACGTTTTACGTAAACGGTTAAGCATAAAAGAAGTCTTTTTGAATAAAAAGAAACATTGAGCCAATTTTAGAAAATTTTGGGTTCGACTTACGGTTGAATGAATCTGAAGAGCAGAATCACTGATTCGAATAGAACTTTTGCATATCTACTATTGTATTTAAAGGAGGTTACGATATTGGGAATTGCAGTCGGGGGATCTGGAGTTCCAGCCCTGGTTGGGTCATACTGAGGATTTTTAAAACGGATGGTGCTCAGCATAAACTATGGAGTAGGGAAAACAAGCAAGCGAGCCAAAACTGGGAAAAAACAAATACAATACAAAAGGCAGTGGCCGGCTCGTCTTGAACCAAATGATTGAAAACCTCAAAACAGGGCCGTAAAATTCCATCTAACCTAACCTAACCTAACGCCAATATTATAGACTTTTTCGTTTGGAGATTTCAAACTTTTCGCGTGGATTATATGGTTCGAAATTTCAATTTTTCTGGTTTTTTGTTTCAATATTTCCATGTTTCGATATTATGCACGTTTCGTTTACTTCAACCTTCTAGTTTCTACATTTTCGTTTTTACTCTTACGTAAGTACGTTTCCGACGATATTTCGACTTTTTCAAAACTATTTACTAAAATAGTAAGGTGTTGGTATTACCTAATACTCTGTACGCAGTTCATTGTTTCGAAATTTCTCAAATACGCGGTCTTAATGGACAGTTTGTCTTGTAATTAGACAGGTAGCATTTATGTGCTTTTAAATGGGATATTACAGACCTTTGCTGATCCACTATTTTCCCAAACTGTTTCAACTAGACATGTTTCTGCTCGCGGGTTGAGATGTTGCGCATTATTTATAGTCGGATGTATAGTTTGTCTTCGTCTTACTTAAAAATTAAGGAAAGAAAGATGATTTAAAAGAAAGATAGATGATTTGCTCTTTTCTCGTGAGTTGTTTCCAGTTTAGGCCTACCGTCCCGCGCTTTTAACACTAGAAATAACTAAATATATTTTAGATTGAGTGCCCTTTCACAGGGTACGAACGGTGGGGTCGGAGAGGCTTGACACAGATTCGGATCTGCCGATATTAAAAAGAGACATTCATCACCCCAAACAAATTTATATGTAGTCCACAGAAATTATCAACTGGTATATCTCTTCGATTGATACCAAATTTAAAAATGAGAGTAGCTCAAATTACACAGCATGCCCCGAGGGTGTCTGATTAAACTTAAGTGTCTTGTATTTTCACCATAGTATGTCTTGAGGAAATAAACTGGGATTGTGTCTGATAAGGTTCAGCTTTTACTTGTTGGAGGAACTTGGGCTGCGGTTCCCTTTTCCCCTCGCTCGAGGTAACACCATGTTACCTTGCGCTGGAGTAACGTGAGGACGCGAGTTAACTCGGGGTCGATTTTTAAATTTCTATCTACCTCCAATCGCAAAAAGGCAAAGTCGTCTAGTTATCTGGTCCCACAGAAGGTGCTTCAGTCCGGCGCGCAACCGACTTCGACGGCTGGGCAACCGATTTAAGTGGCAAGTCTATGTCTAGTAGGAGGGAAGCCAGAGTACCCGGAGAAAAACCCACGTACATCGAGCGGGATACGAACTCATGCACATTGCACACAGCAGGCTGGAATAAACCAGGGAGTTTCCTCGAGTGGCAACTCCCTGAATAGACCACTCTGCCACTCGACGACCCACCACCTCAAATTGCAGGTTCATGGGGCTTTAAATACCTTCAATCAAACAAGGTCACATGTGTTCATGGGGCTGTTGACCTGCATTTTGTAACATTGTGCAGTTACCTATGTAAAATACTTGCCCTCGTTACTATGGCAGCGTTACCCAGTTTACCAAACTTGGGGTAAACGAGAACACAGACGGCAAAACAGGCTGGTTAACCTGCCGTTTTGCCCAATTTTATCTGGGGGTAACACCGAATGTTGAAATGTATGTGAGCAGTGGCCTCAGCATGGGGGGGGGGGGAGGGGAGGGGGCACGTGTCCCTTGGATAATCTTGTGCCCCCATGTGCCCCCACTGAGATTCGAGATTTTCAAAAAAACAATATGGCCTCTGTAGTCAGAGTGAGACTAGGAATTGATTCCTCTTTTGACAAGAAAATGCAGGAATTTTCACATTGTTTAAATGAAAATGTCGCAAAAACACTCGGAAGTACCATATCCGGCTGTCTGAGGGGTTGGGTTTTTTTTTTTCAAATTTTTTTGTACGCTTCCTGTTACGCCAATTAAAGGTGGCACACTGCTCAGGAAACCGTTAAGGCAGAATTAGGCCTACATCTTTCCCTACGAGAATCACATTTAACAATCCATCAACTGCTTCCTCTTTTTAGTTCAGCTCCTCTTCTTCAAAACGTCAGCGGGACACCTTAAAATCCAGGAGATTCCGGGGCTTTGCCCCTGGACCCCAACGGGACTCACATTGAACTAACCATTAACTTCTTCCACTATAGTTCATCGCCCTCTTTTTAAAAATGTCAGCCAGACTTCGCTCTTGGTATTAGTTTCACTAATTTTTAACAAAAGTCTTACCTTGAGTTACCCTGAAGGTTATTTTTCACCAGCGTTGAGTCAAAAGAACCACCTTAAATAACGATTTTCATACCTCACAAACACCCTAAAACCCAGGAGCTTTAGGGCTCCCAGGTCCCCCACCAGGGGTTTGCCTCTGGAATCAACCAGGAAAGGCTGGCCCCTGGACCAACCCGATGAGCATCGAGCTTTGCGCTCGGTGGCGGGAGTCTAGTAGTACCGCCTGAAAAATTGTTGCACCCCCAGTGCCTAATTGAAAAGTCTGGTGACACCTCTGTATATAAGACCGAGCATTTGAATTTTAATGGGTTGAAACACGTTGAAAATGTCTGGATTGATGATTGATAAGTGTCTTAGGACTACAGGTTTTGTTTCAACTATTTGTTTGTTTCGTGTTTCTCAAAAAGGCCTTTCATGACAATGGTGCTTGATATTCTGGACTGCTGGATGGTTTAGAACAGGGGTGGGTAACCTTTTTGACTGAACGGGCCAGATATGGGAAATTAAAAATTGACAGGGCCGCACTTAACCAACGACTTGCTGTTGATTTCAAGCAATACAAACCTTTATTCACAAAAACCGTATCTCAATATAGTATTGTTGATATAAGTAATGGGGAAAATAGGCCTACCTTACAGCATGCAATGAGATGTCTGAAACTGACAGTTGGCAACCAATTTCTCCATAGGTGTAGGAAGCTGTTCAAGACTTGGGGGGCAGAAACTTGTTTCGGATCGGCGTCCTGGGGGACCGTTTAAAGGAGAGGAGGTGTCCCCCTCCTCTTTAAATTTTTTTAGGGGTATTTGAGGATCCTTAGATGCAAGTTGGTGCATTTTTTGGACAGATTTTAATGGTAAATTACGACAAATTGTTGAGATTTCATAGCCCTTTGGAAATTGTTTTGATATTTCAGGGTCCTTAGGCGCAATCTTGTGCATCATTTTGAACAAAGTTTAAAGTTAAGAACTGGAAATTTTTCATTTTTCGTAGCCCTTTGGAAAATGTTTTGATATTTTTGGGTCCTTAGATGCGATTTGGGGCATTATTTTGGACAAATTTTAGAAGTGAATAGTGATGATACGCATGTTGAGGAACGTCATTGGCACCGACATGAGCAAAGCTCCCAGCTCATTTGTTGTGATGGTGTAAGACAGATTGTTTTTTTTTTCTTTTCCTTGACACATTCCGCGGGCCGTAGGTTGTCCACCCCTGGTTTAGAAGATCCAAAATTTAAATCCCTGCTTCTAAGTTAATTTATGAACACCCGAAAGAGATCTATAGAAGAGGATACTGATAAAGTACGGTACTCGTTTTCAGCATTGGGACAAACGTTAGTAGCTTTAGTTTGGTATTTTATAGCCGTTCCTTTCCTTCAAAACTCTTTGGGGACTTTGCACAAAGTTTCTTCCTTTTTAGGGCTCTGGAAATATCCCTAACCAGAACTTCTTGATTCATTATCCTGTTCCTCTAATTAACTTTTAAACGAATGATGCTTTTTGCAAGATGAACAAGTTCACCGTAGAGTGAAAATTCACTCTTCCACTAGTTCCTGCAATGATCACTTTTTTAAAGAGTGATCACTGTAGGCGCTCCATCACGGAGGAAACTTTCTTCTTTGGAGGGATTTTCGCTCTTTATAGAGTGATTTTTTACTATTCTTGGAGTGAATGAATACCCAAATGGAGTAAATCCTCACCATTCACCGTTTTATAGAGGTTAGAGAATTTTGAAACTCCTTCTTTTTCAAAACTGATTGCCTTTAATGAGGAAAATTATCACAACTGTGATTTTCTGTTAGGCTTGAACTGTATCAAGGTGACAAGTCGTTGCGATCTTTGATACACAAAACACTTAAGTGCCTAGAAATAAACGTGTATAGTCAGTCTTTAACTTAAAATCTTTTTCGAGGCTTAGCCCTTGTCGGCAAAGAGGTCGTACTTCAAAGTAACAGCTATTACAACGACCTACGTTTCTGGATAAATTCGATTTGAAAGAAGCATGCCATCATTACAATGCGATGTCGAATTAATCAATTTTTGTTACGTGAAAAGGAATTAAAGTAGTTTTAACAAATTTAATCTTTAATTTGGGAGTTCCTGATCAGAGTTGTGGTTGGCGTGCTGACCATGCTGGGTAGGGTGTGTGTTCACCGGGCTTTTTAGAGCACAGCTTCCGTCTTGTGTAACCATGGAATTGTCAGAGAAGAACATCCAACTAACAGACAAAATGAGTTGAAACTCTTTTATTTACCAGGGCGCACTCCACAGTTTTATTTGTATTGTTTGGTATTGTGTATCGTGCAGCTAGACTTTAAACCCCATTGCAGTTTGAAATGAAAAAGTCAAAACATCGAAATGTCGAAACACGGAAATATCTAAATGAAAAGTGGAAACATCAAAATATCCAAAATAAGGACATACATAAAATATCAAAACAAAAACGTCTGACACAGAGAAATGTCGATATTTAACTTGAGTCGAAAAATGGAAATGGCCATTCAAGGACCACGGTACATATTGGACTTTCGGCATACCATTATTTCAATTCGCCTTCTGTACAAGAAACGCTTTCATTTAGGGACTACACGTCAAATATTTCTTATCATTACCCAAACAAGCATGAATCCATTGTCATGGTATCGTTATTTTTCGGTTAACTGCATTTAAGATAGCACACTGAATACATGCTAATATAATATAAGACTTCTCAAAGTCCAGCAGGTTCAGTTAAAACAATAGGAAATGTGAGCTCTTAGCAAAATCAAATTCGCAAACTTCAATCAGTTTCGAGACACGTGATGCATTGTTGGACACACTGGTAAGAACCGATAATGTTGTACCAGGGAACTCCCTGGTTGTACAGAGTTCAAAATAATCTTTACAGACTGTGTATATAAACTACAATACGTACAATCAAGGAGCTTCTATTGACAACGGTAGCTCCGCTGTGCAACTCACTGCAAGGGGGACGTCTGGAAGGAAATATGTTGTGCCTGGGAATGTCAAAGTTCATATTAATATGTGCCCGGCTCCAGAGATGAAAATTTCTGCTGACATCGCCAGTGAGTAACATGCTGCGACCAAGGCCGGAAAGGGCCATGTTTCCCCTGGAAATAAAGTCGACGGCTACATGGGAGGTTAAAACCAAGGAACTTTCACTCCAGGTATCTTGTCAAATTAATCTAATTCAACAGGTGCAAAGTCACCAAGCTCTTTCGCTTACTTTTCCTTTCCATTTAAAATTTTCAGGAAACTCGAACTTCACAAAATTAACACCAAAGAAGGTATAAGGTTTCCACAAAATTTTACTTTATCAATACAATTTTTACTTAGTGTAAATTTGTTTTCAACAAAATTCCGTGTTCAAACTATATAGGTCTATCCAGTACATGCAACCTCGAGAAGTAGTAACTTAAATAAAACTGCACGGAAGGCAAATCTCCTAACGTAAAGGTCTATTTCTCTCACCTCAAACAATTCCCCTAACATTGTCTAAAATTCACCCTCAACGGACACAACCTCAGTTTATTGCTTCAGGGTGAGTATAGAAGAGCCCAGTGTGTATATTCAAACACTGTCAGTACGCTACATGCTGTGTTAACAAAAGCTTCGGTACTCTGCATTGTACAGTCTGGTGAAGCTTCCATTCAAATGTGACATAAATTTCTCGAAATATCAGTGAATGAAGTAACTGCATTTGTTTTCTAAAGTGATTTTAAGGGCATCAGAGGTGATATCGCTTCCTCAAATTGACAAGAAATACTTTTAGGTTTCCCCTTGTTTGTTTATGTGGAGCGTTGTGTTGGCTTTGAAGTTCGTGGGAATAGGACCTATCTGTGCCGAATGCAAAGTTTATAAAGTACTCATGCAACTTATGCAACACATTCTGATAGTATGAGATTTGTTGAGTACAAAGTTGGCTGTAAACTTTGAAGAAAAGCAAAAGACTGTTCATTAATGTGAGGATGTGTAGTCATCTGTGCATGCTTCAAGTTCACTTGAAGCATGTGAAGTTCACTTGAAAATGTGACAACTTTACCTGCTCATACCTTAAAGACCACACATGGGTTTTCAATGCAAACTTGGAAATACTTGGAACCAGCCCTCCTCTGACAAATCAAAACTTGATCTGACCTTAAACAAGTAAAATTCCTCTCCCCGTGTCCAGTAATTCAGTGCGGTCAAAGTGTTAAACTTATTTTTCACTAAATGTGAAGTTTACGCGTAAAAAAATGTCGTGACCCAAGGCGCTATTTTTTCACTGTAGGAAAAAATTTGTTGGCCTACAACTTCAAAAGTCTGACCTGTATTTTGTAAAGTATATAACTATTGACTCCTTGATAGATTGACAAAGATTTTCTCTAAACGGAAGGTGTCCTAACTGACAAACTGTCGGGTGAAGCTAAGCACTAGCAAGATTGGTAAAACAGCCATAGGCTATTCATTAACTTGAAAATAATCATTGCCATGCAGCCTGGGTAACCACACGAGAATGGGAATAATTGTTCATCAAAACATCTGAGGACAATCACAGGTTTACGTGCATGGTCTGCAGCCTTACCGTTTACGCAATTACTGGTGTAAAATTTAGTGTAATATCTACAAAGTGTCGTGAGTGTTATCAACTGTGGCAAGCTTAGAGCTGGGAGGTGTTACTAACAACAGCCTCCATGCTTAATTCTAGAAGTACGCGAATATACATTTTAGAGGTTGAATCAATTTAAAGCTCCCTGGTCGGATGGCGATTTGTTTTCTTTCTACTCCACTCTACAGAAACGGTGCTACGGGAAGGGGTGGGGGCAAGAGGGAATTTGTCTCCCTCGATGTTGACTTCCCCCACTTCCCCCTCCCCAATTTATTTCAGTTAAGATTTTTGTTATGAAAATAATATACCTCTCTAGAGACTAAATTTTTCATTTATAGAAAGGTAGACAAGCTAAAACCTCGGAACTTCCGGGGGATTCTTCTGCTGGACCTCTTCTACAGGAACAGTCGCTTTGGGCTTGGTTTCGCACTTGCGCCCGAACATTTTTTTCGTCTCCGACATTATCCTTTGCCCTTAGTTCCCCCAATTTCGACACCACGCCACTGCTCCCATCCCATTGCTGTTCTATGGCTTGTTCCGTTCTTAGGATACATGTTGAAATTTATTTTCTTCTTCAGTTTTTCGCAAATAGCCCATTTTCAAATATTTTTGATGTTCATCTTGTTAAACTCAAAATACCTTCACCTTTTGTGATTTCAGTTATGGTACTGGTGCCGCTGTGCAACAGAGGTCCTACATTTTGCTCTGAATGGTGTCAAAGGTTTCTGCAACCAATGACGTAACGAGAGGGGGAACCGTTGGGAGCATTTAGTCAAATGCCTTGTCCTTCCGCTTGCCCCCCAAATGAAATTTGAGGGTCAAAAAATATTCTCGGTCAAAACTCTTTAAAAACAAACTATTTTCAAACACCAGCTCCGTGAAAGCTTGGATTTTAGTTGTAAAAAAGAGACCCTGAGTGCCGTTTCCGTCAATTCGAGACTCCCTTTCAGCCAAAATTGTCTCTGTAAGATAGGGGCCAACTGGTGGTATGACTCCGCTAAGATGGTGTTATTTCTTGCTCAACCACACATGGCTCTCCCCCAGCCCCTGAAACGAAAAAAGTCTGATTACGCCACTGACTATGTACAATATTTGGTGTGTTTAATTGATGCACATATTAGAAAACAAAGGTTTGTATAACAAACTCATTCATACTAGGCTTGTTAATAATCCTCAACTTTGCTTGGATCATTTCGGTCATGTGATGTCTTGGTATGTTTTGAACAACGCGATCATCTTTAAGGTACTCCATTTTACTCGGTGTTGCCTTAGTTTGGTTATTCACACTACGAATTTCGGTCCTTTTTAATCTAGTTTCAAATGTTCTACCCCAAATCTTGGGTTCATCTGTTCAAACGCTCCAATATTTCATATAGGCAAGAAGAAAAATATTTTAGTGAGTAATAAATTAATTAATCGTAATTTTGGTAACTTGGGGGTTCTTTTTCTGATTACTTTAAGTTTAAAACTCTATCACATTTTATACATGAAAGTATTTGCTCCCACACAAAGGGTTATACAGAAACACAAAATGATAATGACAATGAATTTTCGCTAGACAGAGAGTAACCTTGCAGTATGACAATATCTGAATACATACTTATTTATTGAAATAACACACGACGATTTTTCTTGAGGATGATAATGGTCTCTTTCATCCACTCTCCCGCATAGTGATTTCACTTCTGACTGTTTGGTCTACGCAATTCAAAAACAAAAATTTTGTTTTACCAAAAGTGAGGTTTCTCTAAATTAAACAACCAAACGGGGGACTTTCCCCAGTTCACTAATTGTATTAAATGGTAGTAATGTGCGTGTTGTATAAAAAGTGAGGTAGCAAATATATCATTTCAAGAAACAACTTCAATGGCTTGTAGGTGTAGAATTGTGGTAAGTTATGCTTTCGTCTTTGGCAATTTACTGGAGTTATTGACAAATTCTACCAACACTTGTGTTTAGTGAATGTAAGCGGCCATTAGTGGGGTCCTCCAGTCTTAAATCGTCTGCATTTATTGTCTAAATGTAATTTCAAACCCTCGTTTACAGTAAAATTGAGGGAATCAAGAGGCATAACAGTGTACAACCATCCATGGTACCGGTTAGCAAAGAAATTAATAGATTAAAAGTGATAGACCCCAGTTATGGTCGACTAAAATCAGACAATCACCTGCTGTCTAATTTCGTCTACAACAAAACAAGAAAAGCAATGTTATCGCTCTGCTTATCTAAGATACAAAACAAATGGTAAATTACTTAATTTCTAGACAAATCATCGAGTTCATGAACACCAAACAAGTCGTTGTTGGTTCATGTTCAAGTGATCTTATAAATAAAGCATCGAAAAGGTAAAAAACTGTTTCATGTAAGTGAAACATATTGAAGAATCCTGTTTGTAAGATTTGAGATGTTTTGAAATCACAAGTCACTTTATCCGTTGGCTTCCAAAACGACTGATCAGTGATCAGCACTTCGGTCCCTCCGTTTCGGCCTCCATGAAGGGGGCGCTCCACCATTACCTAAACTTCCACTCTGGCCAAAAGGTAAACCATCTGGTCGTAGTCCCTAAAAATTTTGTTTCGGATAATTTTTCAACGTGTTAAAAGAAAGCCGTGAATATTTTGTCACATGCTTTGGTAGTGGTTGAGTTTCAGATTATTCTGTGAGAAAATGGTTGAAATTCGTTACACCTGAGCTGACTGATAGGCTTTGGAATGTCAGCAGACCTGTCTCATATGCTCTCTGGTAACAAGGGGGCTAATCACTACTTTTTTATTCATACGCTTGTAGCTCAAAAAGCCAAACGTCTTGGGAATTCTCATGTGCCATTAATGAGCAACTCGTGAGCTTTGCTTTGATGGTACACTTACTGGCACTGAAAATTTTGACAAGGAATTAGAGGCAGAATAACAAAGCATGTTAGTGTGCAAGTCAATGGCAAAAATGAATGGTGGTGCGCCACCATAGGGAGTCCCGCGCCATTTTCAGTTTGGTATTTATGCTTGTAATATCTTTGGTCACAAACTAAGAGTATTTATTAACTAGAGACCAAGGTCTTTTACATGCCCTGTACCAAATTTCGGCTAATTTGAAAGCAAGGGCAAGGAACACAACTGTTTAGTCTCCGACGGTCAGGCGTTGCACTGTGGCGACAACATTTCTGGGCATTTTCGAAACCTCAGAAGAGTGTATTTTCCCTCGCAATTCTCGAAGAGCAAAGGAACAGCAATACTTTTGTTGCTGTAGGCACATCATTTTAAATTTGAGTTCAATTATGGAAAAAAAACTGACCTCACAAATTAGTGGCATGTCGCCTATATATGAGATTTATTTTCAACTTTCAGAGTCGTAGAGCGAAGGTAAAAGATACCACTTGCCAATTGGGCCGCCTCGCTTAAGCATAGCCACTGTTAACTAACTAATGTCTTCATTTGACTTGATACAAGGCATATAGAGGCTTTGCACATGACGTCATAATACTCTCCGGCGGCCATGTTGGAGTACATGTTACTACATAGTAAACCATACGGGAGGCGCGTGCTCGTTGAATTTGTACACACCGTGCATATCACAGTGCACACTGTGCAGTGCGTTCGGCACAAAACCACGTGTATTTGGCATAAATGGCCTCCAGCGTGGCGGTTCCGTGACGTTATTGCAAAGCAAGTTAACAAAACGTTACCTTAGCAACAGGATTTTATTACGAGTGGAGGCTGTAGCAGTCTACCTAAGATAATATAGACTGGAATAGATAATAGGCACCTACCTTCGCGTGTGAGTTCTCGAACTAAAAATCCTACGCTAAATATCCAAAACGCCAAGTGTACAGTTTTTCACACTGACTGAGATGACATACACAGCTGCTTACAAGATCAAAATACGCAGTGCATGTTAATATTTACACGAGAAGACAACAGCTACATGTAACTTGTATGCAGGCTATGACAAAAAAGAACGCGTGCTAAGGATTTCATAAACACGCGTATTTTTGTTTTGTTAAGGACGCGCACGCGTTCACGCAAAACGTTATCCAATTTCTATCTTGTTATGGCAGCGCGTCTATGCGCTACACACGCGGACTTACGATACATGGAAAGTACATACTGCACGGTAGATTTTCGCTACCGTACGTGTATAAAAAAGCGCACCAAGATGGGTGTCTGCTATAATTTTGTGTGAAAGTTTAGACTTGCTCAAATCAACTCCCAGATTTCGCAAGGAAGTTGAATTTTTTTTTGAAATATGGCAAGGTAAGGTCAAAATCACTTCACGTATTGCAGGAATATGATATTGCTTCCCATTCAAGTTTAAGTTTTGATTAAAATATAACAGAGTCGTCGTCAAATCATTTAAGTTATAGCTTCGCCGCGGCTAATTTGGTGGATCTTTTTGTCCCAGTCTGTGGCGACAACCTACGGATAGGATGTACATTTAACATGCTCTGTCTATGTATATAAGTCCGCGGCTGTACATAACCGATTTCGTTAGTGCGCGCAATAAAATTACTTGTGGTGTATTCAATTGAAAGCGCGCGTTTTATTCCTTTACGTCTTTCAAACGCGTGACGGTGTATGCTGAGGCCACGGACTTCTATACATGGAAGCGCATGTAACGTATACGTCCTGTCCGTAAATGGTCGCCACCGGCTGGGACAAAAAAAAAGCTCACCAAGATGGCCGCCGTGAAGCTATGAATCGTCTGATTTGAGGACGATTTTGTAATATTTTAACAAAAGTTAAATTTGAGTGGGAAACAATATTATATTCCTGCAATACGTGAAGTGATTTTGACATATCCTTGCCATCCATATTCCAAAAATAATTTAACTTTCATGCAAAATATGGTGATATACTTGAGCAAGTCCAAGCTTTCACACAAAACCATAGCAGAAGGCCAACTTGTTGCTCTTTTTCTCACACTGAGAAAAAAAGCTGCTAGTATCTCAAACATTTGTGTCCAATTCTAACGCCGAGTAAAGCTTACAATGTAAAAAATAAAAAGCGAATATTTTGTATCCCAGTCGACTGTGCGGTCCAGCGGATGGGGTTCTTTGGTCCACATATTGAGAAACACTTCTCACATGAATAAGAAGAACGGAGCATTAATAAAGATAACGTCGTAGTATGCAATCCCCAGATAATCTACGATTCAGAAGCTTGAAAAGATATTAATCATTTCTAAGGGTTTTGAATATGAACTACAAAGCCCATTCCCATTAGGGATTTATATGTACTCCATATAGAATTCCCTCGCCCACTTAAAAACATCATTGCTCTCTTTTTTACAGAACATTAAAGATAATTCCTTTTCGTGTAGCTTAATTCTTTTGAATGCATCGATAAAATCCGGACCAAACACGTCACATAAGACGTCATCTTCCGTTAAGCATTGCAATGCACTGTCAAGGTCTTTCGGAATGGACTTTGTTCCAGCTGGAATATTTACCTCGTCTGCTGCATCTTTGTTCATTGGCACAGGTTTTGGTAGAGGTAATTTCCGATCGACACCATCTAATCCTGCACCAATTATGGCTGCAATACCAATGTATGGGTTACTCGCACTCGACATAGGTCGATGCTCGACATATATGCCGTTAGGTCCTCGAGGCCTTATACGCACAGCACATTTTCGGTTGTCTATTCCCCAGGTGCCATGAGACGTAGTGAAGTCCCCAGGTTCGAAAATTTCACGACAGTTTACTGTAGGCGCTAAAAGAGCCGAAAGGGCAGGAGTGTGATGCAAAATTCCAGCTATCCAGTGTTCTCCCATCTCCGAAATTCCAAATGGACGTGAGGAATCATTTAGTAATGATGTTTTGCCACCCGATGTCCATAGAGAATAATTTACTTGACCTGCTAGAGGTATCGAATCATCACCAAATGGTTTAGTTAGAAAGGTGGATATGAAACCATTTTGGTTTGCCATTTCTTTAAGCCCGGTACGGACTGTAGAAGCCATATCGGCACTTTGGATCCCAAACATTGGCGTGGTTGGTATTTCGTACACAGACGTATCCCATTCTCCCTCCACACGTTCAATATCCACCCCAGCTTTGTATAGATCTTCAGATATCTTGTTGAAAAAGTCCTGGTGCTTGGCTAATCGGAGCGTGGAACAATAATTCTTTTCTTCTTCTATTCTTTTCCCCGTCTTCACATCCAGCATTGTAAATTCTAACTCGAACGAAGAAAATAAAGACATTCCCTTCTTCTCGAGAACCTCCAACTGCTTCAATGCAATACTTCTAGGATCTATTGTCAGCGCGCCACCATCTTCGACTGTTGGTACTGATACGAATACCCGTGCCGTGTTCTTAACCCATGGGAGCACGGCAAAAGTGGACAAATCGGGAAACGCTGCTATATTTGAAAGGTAAGTTTTCTTCATAAACTCGGCTGTTTCTACAACATTTCCTTTAGTATCAGACGCGTATACCATAGCCGGATACTGTATTCCACAGCTGACAAACTTTTGAAAATGTCGAGTTGGGATGGTTCTTGACCGAGCAACAAAGTTGAGATCGTAAAACTCAAATCTCACATGTTTAATATCAAGATCTTCAATTCTTTTCCAACAGTCTTCTAATACTGCTGATCCTTTTTCTCCCATTGTAAGATCTGTGAAAATTAAACAAAAACCAGCAAAATACGCATTATTTCACGTAGGAAGTGGCGATTCTACAAAGAGATAGGTGCATGAACAGTTTATTTCTAGGTGTCTCATCTAGCTAAATCACCATACTTTCAATCAGTTCTTAGGATTCCTCCTGGGATAATCTGTTGCCCATCGAGCACGGCATAAATTGGTAATGAGACCGCCATTTTGCTTAATTTATAGATTTTTACTCTCAGTTTCTCGAGTAAGTTTTGCACGTACATCTTCAATTGTAAACGGTTTTGGGATCATTTTTAACAAATGGTTATCGATTATATGTTATGGAGTTAATATGCATTCGGTAGGTGTACTGTAGTAGCCACTGAAAAGCCTTGTTAGAGATGTTCAGATAGTCCTGACCTTTTCGCTTCTCTGCATTTTGGCTAAAATCATGTATAGCATCTGTTCTTTTCATCCAGTCCAGAATGAAGCCATGCATGGCAAACCAATAATGTAAATAGTCTGAAGGCCGTGAGAAGTTGGTCACGTATTTTCCTTCAGAGGACGTAATAGTAATATAAGCTTCTTCGGGAAGCAGTGAAAGTTTTGATTTCGCCTAACGGTCCTTTGCCAGAGGGTCGGGAGGACTTTAGAAAAGCTTCTCGGCCTTTTGGCTAAGATCATGTGTAGCAACTGTTCTTTTCAGCAATTCTAGAATGGAGCCATATATGACAGACAACAGTGGACGTATAGCTTCTTTGAAAGAGCAGTTATGGTCTGGTTTCGCCGAACGACTCTTTCAAAGTGAGTCGGGATGACTTTAGAAAAGTTAGTGGAACAGTTTAGAATGTAACCAAGTATGACCGAAAAATAATGTGAATGGTCCATGGGCCGTGAGATTGGACAGTTAAAGGCAGTCATTCGTCACCCTAAACTACAGTTTCAGTATACGTACATCAAGACTCTCAATTGGTACAGCTCTTTGATTGGCATCACATTCAAACAATGCATCATAGCGAAATTACACAGCATGGGCACTGAGAGTGTCTTGATTACACATTATGGACTTGTATGGCCACTGGGACAAGCCATGAAGCAAAAAACTAGGATTGTGTCTGGATAAAGGTGAGTTTTAGATAAATGTAGGAGGGGCTAGAATTAAGTAGGTTGGGAGAATTGGAACTGTTTGGGATGATGAAAATATGCCTTTAAGGTTATCCTTTAACAGAAGTAACTCCCTTGTGATGTAGAACTCCTTCTGGAGTGTAACTGTGGTTTCCCTGAGAGGGTCTTCGTCAGAGTGTAGGATCGGTTAAGTTCAGAAAAAGTTAAAGTGCTGATCTGAAGCAGTGAACTAGAATTAATTGGCATATTTTGCATCATTTGCATTGCTTGATAGGCCTAACCTTTTTCTTTTGTAACGACAAAACGTGATGGAAGTTATCAATCACTATACCCCTCTCCAACTACCAAAAACAATAACAAGGTAGCAGATTAAGCTAAATCACATACTCAACTTTTGCTTCTCTTTTACTTGGCCTTTTACCTTTCTAGATACTAATGAATGAATAAAAGCAAACTTTATTAAATGTGATTTTTATTGGGAATTATGAATCTTCGAAAAACGAGAAAGAAGAAGCATTTTCATGGCATTTTTACACAGTGTCAGGTGACCGACCAGATGATCATTTATACGGAGTACTCTAGCACTTTACCATGAAGAATTGTCCCTCGAAGAAAAACAAAATGGAAACTGTTCATCGGTACTCTTTAATAAAAAAGTAGGAAAACAGTTTTGCGCTTAAAGGAACTGTCTTCCTAATGATAACTGTACATGATTGTAAATGTGAGGATGCCTGACAGCAGCGGTAATTGTTATAGTTTCAAGTTTCAAGTTTATTTCTACCATAAACACAAACAACAACATGTTATACAGAAGGAAATGGAGAGTTCACAGTTTTCCGGTTTTCAAAAAACATATTTACTCTGAAAAATCTGAAGAATTATACATCGTTGTGTAACTTGCCACGAGATGTGTAACCATTACACGTTTGTGTAATAAATTTCCACAACATGTGTGATTTACACAAATGTTGGGTAAATTTAATGAAAAAAACATGTGTAATTTATACAAATGCTATATAAATTTATTAAAAAAACGTGTAATTTCACACATTTCGGGGTAGGTCCACGATGATGAGCAATATTACTACCCAATATTTTTTAGAGTGGTCAAAGGTCAGCTAAAATCCATTCAACGCTACCAGGATCGCCTTTTCAGAGTCTGTTGGATTTTAGTGGAAAGATTATTACTTGGGTTGAAGTCTTAGTTGAGTAGAAAATGGTATGTGTAGCATTGTTGCACGAAAACGAAATGTACACGGCCGAACGTCTGTGGACTGTTCATTTTTGCTCATATTTAGCTTTGGTCTCAACACATGAAAGCATGTTCTACACGAGAACATCGGAAAACAGCGTATTTCGCAGCAGATGATTTGATTTCCCTCAGCCTCACATCAGAATGGGTGTGTAGTGTTCAATCGAATTTCAATGACTACACTGCAGGTACATTCTTCTGATGCTTTTCAACGGCACTGTCTAAACGATTACTGGAACAAAGGACTCGATGTACTGAACGATTATTCGAGGTACTGATGTAAATGTAATTTGAATTCCCCATCATCATATGCACTTTGATGTTTTTTTAAATTCCAATAATAAGCAAACATGATTACTCTATGTGCTATAGGCCTATGTCTGTCTCAGTTTAACGGCGGCAAGTTTTTAACACTAAACATATATGAAGAAACCTCTTTTCACACTGATAAACTGCATAACAGAAAGTGAGTTTTCACAATGCAAAACGTAACCTTTTAATGCTAAACTTCTTACACTGTCTTGACTCTTTACCTTTGTTTGGAAACCTTTAACACGGGATGTACTGCTGGACAGGAATCACACGACTAAAAAGAAACGGTAACGTTGTGCAAACTACAGTGAACCAAGGGAGCATGACATATGTTTCATGTAGTAAAAAGAACATTACTGCAAGAACGATGTCATTGTGAATGTCAGGCCATTTGCGGATATCAAAGTTCAAGCTTACGTGTGTCTCTTTGGATCAAGGCTTCATGAATTCCTGTCATTATCAATGCATGAAATACTGCGGTGTTGTGATAACGAACATGTGGAACTTGTCGCACGTCTGTACTATGTCACCACGCTAACATTGCGAGTTGTGATCTTCATTGTGGGGAAATATGTAATCAGGCGCGGATCAAAACATTTTGAAAAGGAAGAGCTTAACTTTCAAGTGAGTTGTGATGGGGGAATGGGGGAATGGGGGATGGGGGGATGGGGGGATGGGGGGTGGGGGGGGATGTTGATTAAACGCGACTCTCTACCAGACTTATGATATTCTGCGCAAACTTCCAAGTGGCTTTCTAAGTGGAGTGCCACTATCGGCTGGCCCGGAGTCAACAAAAAACAAAAATTGAAAAATCGCGCCCTGATCTGAGCAAGATTATTTTGAGCTTTTGCTTGCAGTAATATTTAAACTTCAATAAAAATGAGGATACTGCAAAACGATCAGAAAATTACCAAAGATAATGCACCACTACCTTGGTTGAAATAGTAATGTAAAGGTAGCTAATCATTATTAAATGAGCTTATATATATGCCCATTTACTACAAACCATTTTACTAACTTGCAACATGAGATTATGAGGAACATTAATGCAATCAACTTCATTAACCGGCGAAATGGCAATGCATCACATACCGGCTACGTATTATTTATACGTTTCATCAGACTTATCAGGGATCCCATGTGTTTGAGCAGACTGCTCAGCTCATACTTGTAAAATGCCTAAGAGTAACTAGCTCTTTTTAAGCCACAACTCGTTTTTCGTGCAACGTAATAGCCTAGTGGTGTTGAAAGCAACAAAAGAGTGTGTGTGTGTGTGTGCGTGTGTGTGTGTGTGTGTAGGGGGGGGGTTGGCGGAACAATTTTGTACCATTCACCTCAGCCTACCCCATTGACCAAAAGGCACATTCCTGATGCTGAGTTTTTCGCTTTTTCTACGAGCAAGACTAATTTTTTATAAATAAAAAAAATCTGATTTTTCTTAAGTGTGAACACTACTCACTGTGTTAGGAACATGCCGAAAATCCGGGCCCGTTTACACATTTGTAAATTTGGAGCTTGGATTGCAAAAAATATTTAGAATCAGGGTTTCCTGTACGGGAATTTGAATATTTGGGGGAATATCGAAGAATCGGCGTTCCCTTTAGCATATATCTGAGACAGCATATCGAGTAAAGATCTTTGTTGTTACGTAATGTTATCTAAGGAGTGCGGATTGAAGGTCCAGACTTTGTTGCCTTTTTTAGACAACACATTAAAAAATTAAAAGCCTATACTGAAGAAAATTTAAGGGTACCGTAGCGGCTCGAAGAAGTTTACCCAGACTGCTTCATGAGCGGCCAGGCACTGCACTAGGGGTTACAATTGAGGTTGCACGAAACGCGTGGAAAATTTTGCCTTTTTTATAACTAACAACTACAAATATGGAGGTTTTATTAAGAAGAATCCAGAATTTTATAAAGAAAAAGTTGGGAAAACCGCACTGTATTTGACTTGTGTCTCAATGCCAAATTTTCGAATTTTTCACTTTGTCGAGGTAGGGGGCAATCGTCCCCTGCCTCCTGTAGAAATATGAGGTCTAGCTCGAAAGACTATCTTCAGTTGGCCTCGGCATACAGAAAATTTTGAAAAGTCGCAGCCACTCAGACAGCTGGAAATGGCATGTCTCGGGGTTGTCAGTAGTAGCCAATTTTTCCGATTTTTCTGTCAAGTGTGAACACGACTGTATTAGGGACGTATTGCGCCGCTCAAAGCGCGGGGAAAATTTTACCCCTTTTAAAAAGATGTAAGTAGATATGGAGCTTGTATTACATAAAGCTTTGGATTCTAGGTATCCTGTAAGTAAATTTAAGGATTCTGGGGATGACTGAAGAATCTGCACTTCCTTCATCTATTGGTGGGAAATCTGAGAATTATTGCTTTTTCTAAATCCTTCGGACTCTCTGACAAACAGCCGTTCGGCGAAACCAAACCACAGTATCATCTGCTTCCCGAAGAAGCTAGATTGCAAAACGACTGAATCGTTTTTGCTACATAATGTTATTTGGGCCTACGAACTGATGAACTGAAAATCTCCGACAACATTTCAAAAGTTTCCCAAACTTTGTTGTCCTTTTTAGACAAAATATTTCAAAACCAAGGGCTCTCGTTGAAGAAAATTTAGAATTATATGGAAGACAGTTAACAAAAATAGCAATACAGCTGCCGATGTCCCTTAATGATGCAGTGTTACATTGTACATATCCGATTTTGTCATTTCCAGAGCACGGAAAAGTTTACCAAACTGATTTATGAGCGAGAACTAATGTATTTCACATTGCATTCTGAGGCGAGCGAAGCGCGCCCATTTTTTTTTTTTGGGGGGGGGGGGGGGGCTGGATTGGAAGAATGAAAAAAGGTTTTCTGTCGCCCCCAGTCCCCCGTTTCCTAAGCTCGTGTAATAGCCTGCATATGCATAATTAATGATATATATCTTAAAGAAACAACGGCGCCAATGATTTTCTAGTCAACAAACGACTCAAGTGCATATCAAAGGTTCCGACACAGTTGGTTCCTACAAACGGTACTCATCAGATAGAAACATACGCGGTAAACTAATCAAAGTCAGTGTATTGGGCTTCAAGTCTTAAATTTCAAATCATTAATTAGAACCTCGAACAAAGCCTACCCTTCTTCCTCGAAAAATGTCGGAAATTAGTTTAGATGCATGTTGCGTTTCTCACTCATGATCATTGTTGTATAGTGCTCGAGACCGGTCTCGGTCTCGAGACCGGTTTTCCTGGTCTCGGTCTCGAAACCCTGTGGTCTCGGTCTCGGTCCCGATCTTGGACCCTTGCGGTCTCGGAAATTGCCCTGGTCTCGCTTCTGAGACTAGCCAAAATTTTGTGGTTTTATTTTTTTAAATAAGATATATAATGTTTATAAATAAAAAAAATCAAGTGTTCCGTACATTGTTAGATGCAAAGATAACTTTACTTTTGTATTTATTCATTTTTTAAGTAAGTGCTTTTTGTCCATTGTCATTTTATGATGGAGATCAATAAATTTTAGCTTACCCGATCAGTGAAGTACCCAGGAAGGGGAATTTGGGCCGTGCCACCCTACCCTTTCCTCACAGAAGGTAGCTTGTGTGACATCAGTTTGCATGTAAGAACACAAACTTTCAAAAATATTCAAAGGGGAAGGGGCCATCCCATGGGTTCGTCCCACAGCCGGTAAAGACGTAGGAGAAAGGGGTAGGGGAGTGGAGAATGTTCAGGTGCGGTGAGCAATAGTTTTAAATTCATCATGCAACAGGTGTTAGGAGTAAAACCATTTATAGTCGGGAGTTCGAACAGTTACCGTACATACACAATTGCATCAATTCATCGGATCTTGAATTAAGCCAAGAGTTGCAACTGATGAAACACGTTTATATATTACCAATTCCGTTTAAGCCCCCCCCCCCGAAGATTTAAAACCATTTCATTTAATGTTGTGGTATATTTTGTGATACATTTCTGATCTCTTAGCAAGTTCCTGGTTTTTTATCCTTGCAAAGGAAAGCTAAAAATAAAGACTATATAAATACACTTTTAAAAGCATGATATCACAATTTTCGGCCATCTGAGGGGAAGGGATTTTTCAAAATTTACTTTTCTGTTCAGACTTACTGATGGTGGCGCTCAACTTAAGTAGAATTGTATTTATTTTAACTCCTAGAAGTACGCAAATTTAAAAAAAAAAATTACTTCGAATAGGCACCAGTAGCGTACATGGCATCTGATTGCATGTGAAGACGCAAAATGTTCAGTTTTACCCGATTAACCACCACAAATCAAGTTTCAGGACTATTCCTGAGAAACTGAAAATCTTGCACCATTTTGCATTTAAGCTCCTTGAAAAGGCCAAGAATTTTCAAAGGGGAAAGGGAAACCCTCTCCCTTAGACCATTCCTCCTACCGTCAATCGCTCAACATACTGCATGCAGGCGCGGATCCAGACATTTCAAAAAAAAAAAAAAAAAAAAAAAAGGGGGGGGGGGCTGAACTAAGAGAAAGAGCGTAATAGGGACGTACTGTGATTCTTTGTGTCTGAATATCTCAGTGGCTCAGGAAGCAATATGAAAGTGTGGGGGGGGGGGGGCAGAACGATTTTGGACCATGTACCTCTCCCTACCCTATTTACCAAAAGGTACGTTTTTGATGCTACATTTTTCGCTTTTTCAACGAGCAAGAACATATTTAAATTAAAAAAAAACATCTGATTTTTTCTTACGTTTGAACACTACTGTACTGCACACGTCGAAAATTTGGGTCCTTTTACATATTTGTAAATATGGAGCTTGTATTACAAGAAATAGTTTAGATTCAGGGTTTCCTGTAAGGATATTTGCATATTTGGGGATCATCAAAGAATCTGCGTTTCCTGTAGCATATATCTGAGACAGAATGTCGACTGAAGATCATTGTTGTTACTTAATGTTATCTAAGGAGTGCGGAATGAGGCTTCTCGGCGACACAAAGAAGCTCCCGAAACTTTGCTATTTTTTTGGACAAAATATTTAAAAGTTAAAAGCCTTTATTTTGAAGACAATTTTGGGGAAACGGTACTGTGGCGGCTCGAAAAAGTTCACCACTGACTGCTTTACGAGCGACCACTTACTGGTTGGAGGTTAAGACACGCCGAGCGCGCGGAAAAATTGCCTTTTTAAAACTAATAAATACAAATATAAAGCTTTCATTGGGAAGAATCCGGAATTTTATGAAAGAAAAGTTGGGTAAACCGCACTGTATTTGGTATTGGTGTCTCAAATGGCAAATTTCCGAATATTTCACTTTTTCGAGCCAGGGGCAATCGCCCCTCCTTCCTGCAGCTACGTCACTGCAGCAACATTGATCGTTGATAACATTTTGACACTTCAGTAAGTAAAGAATCGGTCTTCACAGACTACTCAACTGACAGGGGAAAAGGTATCTGATGATAGGTGTGTATGAGAGCAGTAATCACGACCTCTCATACAGCCGGTCTCGGGCCAGTAAGTAGTACATAAGTTTTCCGGATTTTCTTTTGTGTGAATACCACCGCATCAGGGACGTATTGCGGCGCGTGAATCGTGCCTAAATTTTTGCCCCTTTTAAACAAATAAATGAAGAAATGGACCTTGTTCTGCAGAAAGCTTTGGTTTCTGGGTCTCCTGTAAGGAAATTTAAAGAGTGGATTACAGAAGAATCTGCCTTTCCTTCATTTATTGGTGGCAAATCTAAGAATGATTGCACAAAGACTGAATTGTTTTGCTTCATAATGTTATCTAACTAGGCCTACGAACTTACACTCTTTGATGACACTTTAAGCTTCCCAAACTTTTTTGTCCTTTTAAGAAAAAATATTTCAAAATCAAGAGATTTTATTCAAGAAAATTTGGAATTTAAGACAGTTAACAAAAATAGCAAAATAGCTGCTCTTGAGGATGTGGTGTCACATATGGTAATACCCGATTTTGTCATTTACCGAGCTCGGAAAAGTTTACCAAACTGAGTTATGAGCGAGGAATGATGCATCTTACATTGCATTTTGCGGCGCGCCAAGCGCGCCGGAAATCTTGATTTTTTGAGATTTGGAAAATGAAAAAGGGGTTTCCTGACCCGGGAAGTGGGGGACGGAAGCATGTTTCCGCCCCTCGTTATTTACTGGTGGCTGTCGCCACCCAGCCTTTCTCTTCTTACGCCCACATAGTACTTATTTTGCCCGAAAAACTAAGCGGAGAGCAACCATCAGTTGAAGCGGAGCGTACAGAAAAAATTGAAAAATCACGTTCACACAGACAGCCGCCGAAAACGGCATTTCCCACAGACTTTTAAGTAGAATCTACGCAATCATTATTTTGAGCTTTCGTTTGCAACAAAATTTATAATTCAATAAAAAAAGAGTAAGTTATAAAACGGTCAGAAAATGACCAGATAAAATGAACCACTACCATTGGATGAAATGGTAATGTAAAGAAATTGATCTTTGGAAAATGAGCTGGTAAGGGCATTCTACAAACTATTTGACTACATTGCGACATAATATTATGATGAGTATAAATTCGAGCAACTTCATTGACCAGCAAAAATCCCTTCTGAACTTCAATGGAGGATAGCAATACATCACTTACCTAGCCTTTGCAAGGTTCATCGAACTTTATAAGGTTTCCATGTGTTTGAGCAGCCTGATTAGCTAAAACAGAAATCAAATTTAACGAATTGCTCAACTCGCCTTAGTCAGCATCAACAACTACACCAGGGCTCCAATTCTGTCGCATTATAATTAGCACTTAAAACATACTTGAAAGTTTGTTTCGTGTTTCTCCGATATTTTGGTTTTTTATTGTTGTCCTTCTGTACTATACCAGGGGTGTGCATATGTGTCATATTGTCAAATATTGATGAAAGTGAAGATTCCTGGTTTGATCTCAGCCAAACTTTTATGGCCAATCTTCAGGATTGTGAGTCTCCTGTCCCCACACATGGTGAGGGGATAGAACAGGAAAGAAACATGTCTGACACACTCCATAAAGACCAGTTGTCAGTCCAACAACATGATGAAGAGCTTCAGCCACTAATTGCTGGTGCCTCACTGAGGATGAGTCGAAAGAGGTCCCAGTGTGTTTTTACATTAAGAACGGTGTTTTGATGCGTAAATGGCGACCACCTGATGCACCATTGGATGAAGAGTGGCGCATTTACCATCAAGTTGTGGTACCTAGGGTGTATCGAAAGGAAATACTGAGTATTGCTCATGAAATGCCATTTGCAGGGCACCTAGGGGTCAATAAGACTTACCACAAAATTCTAAATCACTTTTATTGTCCTAAGCTTAAGAGTGATGTGGCCAAATTTTGTAAGACTTGTCATTCATGTCAAATGGTTGGGAAGCCGAATCAGAATATTCCAACTGCAACCTTAAAGCCAATTCCTGCTTTTCAAGAGCCATTTAGTAGAGTCATTATTGATTGTGTAGGTCCTCTACCTAAGAGTAGGGCAGGACATCAGTATATATTAACTATTATGTGTGCTTCGACAAGGTTTCCAGAGGCAATACCTCTAAGAAATATTAAGGCTCGGACAGTCTTACAAGCTTTACTTAAATTTTTCACATTGTTTGGGTTACCTAAGGAGATCCAATCAGATCAAGGGTCTAATTTCATGTCAACTGTATTCCAACAGATGTTGTATGAATTAGGCATAGACCAAATTAAGTCTTCGGCTTATCATCCCGAAAGCCAAGGGGCTTTAGAAAGGTTTCACCAAACATTGAAAAATATGTTAAAGACATATTGTCATGACAATGAGAAAGATTGGGATGAAGGCATTCCATTTGTAATGTTTGCTGTCAGGGAGTCTGTGCAGGAGTCACTTGGGTTCAGTCCATTTGAACTCGTCTTCGGACAGACAGTTCGTGGACCATTGAAATTATTAAAGGAGAAGTGGTTATCAGATCCAGGTGAAAACATACATCTGCTTGATTATGTATCCCGCTTTAAAGAGCGTTTTCACAGGGCATGTGAACTGGCTCAAGAAAATCTGAGGAGTTCTCAGTAGAAAATGAATGCATGGTATGATAGGACCACTGTAGAAAGAGAGTTTAAGCCTGGTGAGAAGGTGTTGGTGTTTTTGCCTGTGTCTGGTCAGCCACTTCAAGCTCGCTTTTAAGGACCTTATGTCATTGAAAGAAAGGTCAGTGACACAGACTATGTCATCTTGACGCCTGACAAGCGTAAATCGAAGAGAGTTTGTCACATTAATATGATGAAAAAATATTATGGAAGAGAGGATTGTGACATTTCTAAGGATGAAAGTGTACGTGATGTGAATGTCAATGTTAATAATGCATGTGATCAAGTGTGTATCATCAGTGTTGATCAAGAATTCAATGGTAATGATGAGATCAATGCTGATAATGTTCCTGACATGTGTATTAAGTTAAAGAACTCTGATGTATTGAGTAATCTTGATCAGAAGTTAAGTCATCTAGATGACAAAGAAAGATCAGAAATGAAATCATTAATCAATGAATATGTATGCTTGTTCTCCGATGATCCTACTAGGACAGATTTGATTGAACATGATGTTGATGTGGGAGATGCTGCACCAATCAAGCAGCATCCTTATCGAGTTAACCCTCGAAAACGACAACTCGAAAACTCAGGGATGAGGTTCGCTACATGTTAGACCATGATATTATAGAACCTAGCAATAGTGAATGATCTTCCCCATGTATATTGGTCCCAAAGCCAGACGGTGGGTACAGATTTTGTACTGATTACTGGAAGGTGAATGCGGTAACAAGAACGGATTCCTATCCGATACCCCGTATCGATGATTGTATTGATAGGATTGGGACTGCTACTTACGTATCTAAGTTTGACTTGTTAAAGGGGTACTGGGAGATACCACTCACTGAGAGGGCTCGCAAAATCTCAGCATTCGTGACGCCAGATGGCTTATTTCAGTATAAGGTTATGCCGTTTGGTATGAAAAATTCATCGATGACCTTTAAACGTTTAGTAAATGACCTTACGTCAGATTTAGAGAATTGTGAAGTGTATGTTGATGACCTTATTGTGTACAGTAACTCATGGAATGAACATGTGCAACATGTTAAGGCATTATTTGACAAACTTGCCAAAGCTAATTTGACTGTCAATTTAGTCAAGAGTGAGATTGCTTGTGCCCATGTAATATTCTTAGGGCATGTAGTTGGTCAGGGTAGAGTTAAACCAATTAAGGCTAAGGTTGAGGGCATCGACAAATTCCCTGCCCCAGGTGACAAAAAGCAGCTCATGCGCTTCCTATTCATGGCTGGTTACTACAGACGTTTTTGTCCAAATTTTTCTGACATTGCTGCACCATTGACAAGATTATTAAGGAAAAATGAAAAGTTTGTTTGGACAGAAAATTGTCAGGCAGCATTTGAATCATTGAAAAGAGCACTAATGAGTTCGCCAGTGTTCATTGCTCCAGATTTTGAAAAACAGTTTAAGCTGGCAGTTGATGCCAGTGACAATGGTATAGGAGCAGTTTTGCTTCAAGCTGATGAGCATGGTGTTGATCACCCTGTGTGTTATTATTCAAAGAAATTTGACAGACATCAGAAAAATTATTCTACAATTGAGAAAGAAACATTAGCTTTGATTCTTGGTCTTCAGCACTTTGATGTTTATTTCGGGACTACTAGTTTCCCTGTTATTGTATATACTGATCATAATCCTCTGACATTTCTGTCTAAAATGAAGAACAAGAATCAGAGATTGATGAGATGGAGTTTATTTCTACAATCATATAATGTAGATATTAGGCACATTAAAGGGAAAGACAATGTTGTGCCTGATGCTTTGTCAAGAACTTAATCTGATGGAGAAGATTAAAAGTCATACTGTAATTTTGAAATTTTGATGTTACCTGCAGCACTGTATGTGTTAATGATGTTACTACTCATGTATCATCATATTGTAAAAAAAGTTGTATGTCATGATAGCGCCTTCCATTTGATACTGGAATGCATACTGTAATGCTATAGTTATTACTATAAGGTAATATTGTAGATATTGTAACCTAAGTTTTGTCCTAGACGTCCAAAACTCTTTCAAGGGGGGGGGGGGGAGTGTTACGAGACGACATCAACCAGATTGAATCCACGGACGAGCGAGTGAAAAGTTCTAGAAAGTGCTAACTTCGGCGTTGTCTCTCGAGCATATTCAACGGGTTACCCCAGAGAACATTCGCACAGTTACGAGAATGTACGATCACCTACTGGAAACTACTGTATGATGTAATGGCCTAATAATAGCCAACTTGTGGTTAGGGGTTACAGGGCCCAGAACGTTCGCTGTTTGTTTTGTACGAGATCAAACGAGACGTTTCCATAAGAGTAAGTTCCAGACTTTTCTGGAAAAACTGCCAGGCATATAAAAGGTCATGCAAGCAGTATGACAGGAGAGAGAAGAGAACAGAAGATACACAGATAATACAGAGACCAGACGCCTGCTTCGCCGCTTAACGCTGTAATTGTGTCGCCATTTACCGATCACTATAGTCTTCATCCTGCCGTCGCGGAACCGAGTCCTACGCTGTGCTGCTGTAGAATCGACGCTAACAACACTACCCCTTGGACAAAGAGTGATACCTTAAGCTGTAAAAGATTGTAAGTAGATTTAAGATTAATTGTTGTAAATTTAAGGAAGTAAGAGGTGAACAATAATTAAGTTGTTGATTTTAATCTTGCTCTTCTGTGGTCTTTCGCTGTTGTTGGTTTGAATTGCGACCAAGCCCTAACAATTGTTTGAACTAACTGACAATCAAAGAACTAGGCAAATAAGTTATTTTTTAGACTATTACGGTTATTGTAGATTGGGGTAAGAGGACAGGCCCTTCATCTTTATTCTGTGATTAATACCTGTAGCAATCACTGGTTCTGATTTGATGAGCAGGGCCACCTAGGCCGTACTGGATGGGGGCCGGATAGGGGGCTGTCACCCCACAAATGGCCATTACCTTCCTGAATCGGGCGGACTTTGGCCCCTCAGTGGGGCAGAGATTTAGTGAGATGGTTGGGCACCTGGAGTCGGGAAAAAGTCACCCCCCTGTGAGAAAGACTTCTGTACGGCAATGATGGCCACATTAGGAGAAAAAACTAGGACGATTGTTTATAAGTTATTTATTCTATGTTTGGTCCTGCAACTGGAAGCTCCTTGTTTTGACATTTGACCATAACCGTAAGGGACTCTTCTTCTCAAGGGCGTTGATCTTTTGCACTTTTCCAGCTCCCTAAGTAGGGTGTAACTTCTGCCCCACTGAGGCACTGAAGTCTACCCAATTCCAGCAAGGTCTTGGCCAGTTGGGGTCACGGCCCCTGGCCTCCCCTCGCTCGCATACATTCATGCATATGATAAAACATGAACAAAATCAAGGGTGATGCACTTTTGGTGCTACATGTAATTTTAGGGCATAAAGTAACTCAGGTTATAATAGGTAAATAAAGGTATTCAAAATTTTGGACAGTATATTTTCCTATACAACATGTACATTCGGTCTCTGTCTCGGACCTTGTCGGTCTCGGTCTCAAATTTTACTCCTGGTCTCGGTCTTGGCCACGACACACATGGTCTCGGTCTTGGTCTCGGATATGCCGGTCTCGACTACAACACTGAAAACTAGGCCTTGCCCCCACTCCCTCCCAATTAAGGTCAGTAAGTGGTTTAATTTGCTTACCAAAGAAGTAAATAATGTACCTCTCCAGTGACTTAATTTTTCATCCAGAGATAGGTAGCTATGCTCAAAACTTAGAACTCCCGGTACTTCGTCCCGTGAATGGGCCCCACCTCCCGGAACTGGCGCTCTGGGCTCGGTTTCGCTTTGTGCCCGGAAATGTTTGTCCCTCCAATATTTGAGTTTACGCATTGATTGTAAGCCTACGTACTAAGGCTCTCAGACGAATCTGGAAATTTGTCATAACACTTTTTACCTGTTTTGAACAGCAATTTGAAAATTACGTTGGAGAGATTTTGGTAAATTAGTGAAAAAAGATGTTTTGTTTGGTTGAGCGGAATTGAAAAATTTGGTGTTTTCATAAAGGGACCCTTACATTCAAGGGCAAAACTAAGTAGAATGTCGGGTTGATCGAGATTGCCTTCGGTTTTTTATTTTATGGAGTGTTCACCGAAAGTGAAAATTTTTCCGAATTTTTTTCCATCTTTAAGATAAATTTGAAAATCTGAAGTTTACATTGGCTGATTGGAGAAAGATTGTAGATTCATGGAAGAAGTTTTGGTTTATATTGAAGAATCTGACTTTCTATGAAAAAAATCGAGTAGGTTGCAGTGGAGGTCCAGGATTTGCTACAAAGGGTGCCGGTCAGTTTGAGGCTAGTGAGATGGAGTTTTAGAGCCCAGTTTCCAACCTATTGGTTCAAGTCGAGCCGACCGCGGTCTTTTTCCAGTTTTGGCTCACTGGCTTCTTTTCCCTACTCCATTGCTTATGCGGAGCATCACGCCCAACGGCAGTATAGGTTCCCATTTTACAGTCTCTTGTATGACTCGACCTGGGAATGGAACCCGGGCCTTCCGCGTGAGAGGCGGATACTCTTACCGTTAGACCAAACACGCGGTCTTCAGTTTTTGGCAGAATGGAAAGGTGTAGGTGGGTGAATGCCAGAGGGCCATCTGAGTGGAGCGCCACCATTAGTTAGCGCGAATGGCACGAGTAAATTTGGGGCTTTAGAAACTCTCCAGATGGTCGGAAATGGCACTTTGCGAATCAGAAAATATGGAAAATGATTGATGATTTTTTGAACGTTCAAATAAATAAAAATAAAGTTAGATTTTGAAACTAGCACTTAGCCTACTCAATTTTCACTTAGCCTAGGCTACTATAGAAAAAAAATGCCATTGATACCTAACAATCATTATAATCCAGGCGATTAAAGCTATAATCATGGCAGTGTGTCTTTAGTCAGCTAGTTTTAAAAATGTGTATGTCGCTATCAAAGGGTATAGGCCTAGTGTGTCATAGACGTTGGGAGCATTTCAGTTTGATAGGGCCGGGGACAGGAGATTCTCTGACTGAAAAATGCAGGAGGCCTACTGCCCGAACGAATATCCAAGTGGAGCGCCATCAACAACGCTTCGCACAGCCAGAAATAGCACTGCCTGAAAGACTATCTAAGCAGACCGCCATAAATGTCGAAACATTTAGGAAACTTTTGTTTTTTGCATCTGTTTATTCATCTGTTTATTTACATCACTTTTTCCCAACATGTCTGTTTTTACGTTGATTTCATTTCCTTAGCAACATAATAGTAGAAATATTAACATTTAATGAACATTTGGTGAGTATGATATATGCAAGACTGTGTGTACAAACATAAGGATATGGAACAGGATGTCCCTGTATTTTAAATAGGACAATTGGACAACGTAGTAACATAGCAGTAGCAGAGTAACAATATCATTTAGAAATCCAGTTGAAGCTGAAGAACGTCGCGACCCGACTCAGAGGCCATCAGGTCGGCAAAACTACCCAAATGCCATACCTTACTCCTTTGTTACAAAGAAAGTTAAAAAAAAAAGACTTATTATTTAGTTTTTCAAAGCTATTTTGCTTTTTTTTTTTTTTTTATAATAGCAGCTTCAACCTCTACATTGAACTTAATATTGTAATAAAAAGTTATTGCATCCGGTAATGTATCCTGTTGTTTACAACAATAAATATGGTTGTTTGCATAAAAATTAAAAAGTTAATAATGTTATTTTCCTTTTCGATATTGCCAAAATGTACACTTAACTCATCGACAGGGTCTTCATACCTTCAGACCTTATACAAGTGGAACACATTTGCTCCCAAAACCTCTTAATCTGTTAATAACTGGACAATGCCAAAAGAGGTGTATAAGAGTTACATTCTCTGAATTGCAAAAAAAAAAAAAAAAAAAAAAAATTAATGGTTCCAATTATTCTATGGAGGTAACGATATGGAAGGCACTGAATCTTAGCTTCCCGAAGAACGACAAAAGGCATCGTAAGTATGGATTTCCAGATAAATTATGACGTGGAAACATTGCCTCCCATTTGCTGATTGCCTTTGGCATAGATGAATTATTTGCATTAATGAATTTATACACAAAATTCGTGGCTCTTTGGGTGGAGACAAATTTCAGAAGGCGACATTCATTTAAATTTAAACCATTAACTAACTAAATCAAGCTTCCAGGAAGAAGGGATTGCAGAGATAATGCCGTAATACGTAAAAGGGAAAATTGTAATACCGTTCTTATATACAAAAGACTGATAGGGAAGGACATGTCCAGCCCTTTCTGAGCATGCGTCATGTCCGTCTGCTCCCTTGAGAAACTTAAGATCCTGGCTTCGCCGTGGCCCATGATTTGAAGTACAACTTACCGATAGAAAAGCTCACGATTCACCCTTTTTGGGGGGATACGGCTAAACACCTACACTGTCTAAGAAACTTTCAAAGAACATACATTAGAAACAGCGCGGAACGAGTGAATCTTTTAGACACGCTCGACCGGCAAGAAAACCAGAACAGTAATATTATTTGTGACATAATTTGCAGCTGTGGTCTTTACGCTGGGCCAGCGAATCGGAGAAGAAACACCATAACCAGTGGCGTAGCTACGGGGGGGGGGGGGGGGGCTGGAGCCCCCACTGAATCGCTCAGCCCTCCCCCAGCAGCCCCCTTCCGCACTGCCAACCTGGGCCAAAAATTGTATTCATGCTGTCCGATGTTAATATTCAATTCGGGTTACCCGGCTACTATGACATAGTTATTGTAGTGCGCCGCACTACAATATTGGCATTTACTGGCCGACTGACAATTTCTTTTGTGAAGCCTGTTATGGCCCACAACTCATTTCCCTGCGCGTACCGTAACTTAGTTCGTACAAATATCCATGCTCTACCCTTTAACAATAGCAGTAAGTGCAATCTGTGGCCGTCTCTAAACAAAAATCAACTTCAGAAAAGCAAATACTACACTTACAAGGCTGATTTAAGGAGTTAGCTTCATGAAAGAGCATTGCGGATAAATTTCCAGAAAACGCGATGTAATGTGGTTCGGCCTTTTCACACTGAAGTGATAAGCCTGGAGAATCAATCGCTGCTTCCAAATTGGTATACGTAACATGGCGCCATTGCGTCCACTATCGTTGAACAGTATCAAGACGTTACTGTACAGTATCTTCATCTAGCTACTACGGAGCAGGGTATTGCCAATTCCCTGTACGGAACGAATTGGCTTTACTGCATTGGATTAAGCGACTTGTGCTGTAGTTCTATTATCATGCTTTATTTCAGTGGTAAAAGCAGAAGCTATTTTGACAGCAGTCTGACCGAAACGTTTTGACAGCATGCATGTAGCATGCATTGCGAATTAACGAAACACGGATGTTAAAACACACAGCATCAACAGTTATTCGGCCTTCCACGAGACAGTTGTCATATGCATGCAGCGGTGCAGTCAGAGAGCTTGAGAGGGCGTCATTATTTAACATAAAGAACGGTGAAAGAGGAGTCGAGAACCGATAAAACCATTTCAGGCAGGAGTAAGCAACACAACAGAGCATAACGTATGGCTAAGTACAGTAGGCTACTCAGCACGAGTCCTTGAACGGGACTATGCTTCGTCCACTTCATTTTACTCCACACTAGACTGTATACGGAGTAGGTCCTACCGTTAAGCGCAGTACACGGTCTTGTTCAAGGACTACTCAGCACTTCAGCACTTGCTTCATTGTTGGCAAATATGCTTCAAAATAAAGCTAGTGACTGACTATTAGCATAGAAGGTCCGGATTTACTCCATCATTGGTTACTCTTCTATGATTTCTTTATGCGTCCAGCCAAGGAGCTGGGAGACAAGTGGTCCATCTTTGTACTATCAAGAAATAGGGTTGAGAGGAGTGGCCAAAAAGAAACAACAGCCCCTCTTCCCACCATGAACAAATCCTAAAGTTCAAATAAAAACTGGGCTACTGTACTAACTGAAAAGACATCTCTAACACGCACTACAATTCTGCGTATTTGCAAGCAAATGCAGTTCTAGTTACACTTGCGATAGATCCACGCAGTTGCAGGGTATTCTGCAATTGTGCCCCACTCTGGATTTCGGAATAGGTAGTCTGCGACAAGCATAATTTTTTCGGAATCTTTTGACTTTTTGCTCGTCGGTTTTCTGGATGGATAATTTTCTAGCAAATTTGGAGTGGCTGAAATTGGCTACCTTGATGTGGTAAAGTAGGCTCCTAGCATCTGACCGTTTCCATCTTCTGTAGTAAATTTTTCAATTCCTGGGGATTTGTTTCAAAATCGTATCTGGTGTGGTGGGTAGAATATTTGAGCCAAATAAGGTTGGAAGGAATTTTCACTTTGCAAGGCCATTGCTGCCAATCATTGGCCAGTGCAACATCCAAATCCATGTTGGGTCAATGCATTCTCAAGGGTCGCAACCTTACCACTTTTACCTCACAGGACCTCACCTTGCTCTTGGGTGGAGTGGACATACCCAGTAGCGTACGAAACAGGGCAGGGGGGGAAATTGCCCCAAATTTCCGCATAATCTCAATTCGGGCAGGAACTTGGAAAAATTCGGGCAGGAACTTGGAAAAATTCGGGCAGGAATTTGGAAAAAAATCCCACAGCCAATTAATTTTGAAAAAATGGGAAATATTAAAAAGACATGCCCGAAAAAGCGAAGAAACGTCGTATAGTCGAAATAAAGTTTTCATGAAAAGTCAAGTCAAGATTCAAAAAATTTTCTACACCTTCGGGCAGCGCAAAAAGCTATTATTCGTGACTTTTACTTCACAGATAATCACAACACAATGCCTGCAATTGTCGAATATCCAAATTGTTTCAAGCATTTCCCCGAAAATGGAAAAGTATCTTAGTAAGGGTAACATAGTTACGAACAATCAAACAGATAACAAAAATCGATACGCCTTTGGGAAGCCTGTGGCTTAAAAGAAACAATCACTCTTGAGCCTGTTTTTAAATCTTGTGTAACAGAATACCCGAAATGGTCGATTATTATAATGGTTTCAAACCCTTGCCGAAAAACAGAAAACGCTTAAATTTTCATGGAAAATAACAAAGAGTTGGGTAGAATGTGAAAAAAGGTTTTCATTATTCCTACTTCATACTGCAGTCTTGTAAAATTTGCCCGAAATGGTCAAATATTCCGACGGACAAAGGTTAAAAATATGCTGGGGTGTTTTCAATTGCCAAATTAATTCAACGGACAGACAGAAGGGTGTTCAGATGCTCAAAAGTTTGCCATCCATCCTCCTCTAGAGCCAAATACGGGAAACGGCTATGAAAACCAGGTTTTTTGTTTTTTGATACCGTAATGATACAGTGTAAGAATGTCCTCCCAGAAATCTGCTTGAAAATTCATTTAAACACACCTTTTAATGTTACATTTTTCAAAAGTAAAATAATATATCGTCGGAAGTTCGGGAAGTCCCACAAAAACATCATCAAGAGTCGCAATAGAGTAAAACTTCGTTAGCTTGTTTTTAACTCCGTTTTGTAGTTTTTCCCGAAAATATGCGGGACCATTTCATCTGTTGGTAGTGATACATTTGATCTTATAATTTTCTGATCAAATAGCGACTGCTTAGATCCCCTTTGTAAGTCTGGGAAATGTCATTTTCGATTGTCTAATAGGTACGAATTTTACAAATTTTCTGAACGCCCCGCCCCAACCAATGGTGGCGCTCCACTTTGACTGTCTTACGGGCAGAATTACATTTTTCCTGCCAAAATCTTCTTCCCCAAAACTGAAAAGCCCCCCTACGCCTATGGAAATACCTTACACACTTGGGTTAATGATCTGAGCTAATCAGTATCTCAAACGTGAGTTTGAATCTGAGAAAAATCACAAACTTTAATCACCACGATTAAAGACAATTTAACCTGGCAAATGCCATTTCCAGCCATCTGGGAGGTTCTAAAATCCAAAATTTCCTTCGTACACTCCCCGCCAACTGATGGTGGCGCTACGCTTAAATAGTAAACTACAGCCCCCTGACAAAAGTATCCAGCTCCCCCATAGCCTCCCCCATGAAAAAAATTCTGGCTACGCCACTGACTGTAACAACTAAGTCGTGAAAACGTTCCTGGAAGGATTTGTGAAATAACTTGTAACAAAGCCACGAACCGAGTGTGATTTACCCCCTTGGCGTACATGTATTTCTCATTTACACCTGCACCTAAATTTACTGCTATGGAAACTGGAACTTCAAAAGGGCTAATACATATACCGTCACAAAGAGGAAGTGCGCCGTCTAATCGAGGATAGCGCTTACCATTGCCATTTCCGTAAATGGATGAGGAATGCAGAGAGCCGTCATTTACAAGTACGTAAGTCTCACACAAGACGACCGCTAGTTTGGTCTATAAGCGATGGAAGCATCCCCCTCTCAAGCGGAAGGTCCCGGTTCTATTTCCAGATCGAATCATACCAAAGACCCAAAAAATAGGACCGATTGCCATTGTGCGTGATTCTCCGCATTAGCAATGGAGTAGGGAAAACAATTCAGTGAGCTCCAGCTGGAAAAAAGGCAGTGGCCGGCTAAACTTGAACCAATAGGTTGGAAACTGAGTCGCCAAAACTCTTAGTAACCAACCGACCGACCGACCGACCGACCGACCGACCGACCGACCGACCGACCGACCGACCGACCGACCGACCGACCAACTTAATAATACAAGACAGGTTTGAAATTCGCGTGGAACGTGCAGCGTGAGTTGCCTGGTGTTCATGCCGTCCATGCATATGGTCATACAGTCAGTCTATTTCAGTTGATATTATGTCTTGGATTTCCGTTGGCTGATGTATTGTATTTGCCCATGAAAACGAAGCAGTTGCAAGATAAGCAGTTTCAAATCAGGAACAAACGCCCCTTACGTCAGCATTTCTCATCCTTTTGTTCCCCGGGGTGTGCACACTGTGAAATTTTGCAAAAATAAGTTTTTCTAGTAACTGAAAAAATTTACTACAATTTGAAAATAATCCTTAAACCCAGTAAAGTTTACAATATAAAAGAACCAAAAGCCAATATTTGTATCCCAGTTGACCTCGCAAAGACCTATCCTCTGTGCCAAGCGGTACAGAGGATAGGGCTGTGCGTTCCACAGGTTGAGAAACATCTCTCTACATGGAATTGATGAACGGAACATCAATAAAGATAACGTGGAAGGATGCAATCCATACTAATCTCAGCTTCAACAAAAGATCATGAAAAATATTAATCCTTACCTAGGCTACGTAGTGTTTTGAGGATTAATTAAAAAACATCTTCTCAACAGGGGTTTATATGTACTCCATATAAAATTCTCTAGCCCATTTAGAAACATCATTGCTCTTCTTTTTACAGGACAATAATGATAATTCCTTTTCGTGTAGCTTAATTCTCTTGAATGCATCGATAAAATCTGGACCAAACACGTCACATAAGACGGTATCTTCCGTTAAGCATTGCAATGAACTGTCAAGGTCTTTCGGAATGGATTTTGTCCCTGCTGGAATATTCACCTCGTCTGTTGCATTTTTGTTCATTGGTACAGGTTTTGGTAGAGGTAATTTCCGATCGATACCATCTAATCCTGCAGCAATTATGGCTGCAATACCGATGTATGGGTTACTCGCGCTCGTCATAGGTCGATGCTCGACATGTACACCAAAAGGTCCTCGAGGCCTTATACGCACTGCACATTTTCTGTTGTCTATTCCCCAGGTGCCATAAGATGTATTGAAGTCCCCATGTTCGAACATTTTACGACAGTTTACTGTAGGTGCTAAGAGAGCGCAAAGGGCGGGAATGTGGTGCAAAATTCCAGCGATCCAGTGTTCTCCCATCTCCGATAATCCAAATGGACGAGAGGAATCATTTAGTAATGATGTTTTGCCATCCAATGTCCAAAAAGAATAATTTAGCTGGCCTGCTAGTGGTATCGAATCATCAAATGGTTGAGATAAAAAGGTAGAAGTGAAACCATTTTGATTTGATATCTCTTTAAGCCCGGTACGCACTGTAGACGCCATATCGGCACTTTGGATCCCAAATACTGGCGTGGTTGGTATTTCGTACACTGACTCATCCCATTCGCACTCTACACGTTCAATATCCACCCCAGCTTTGAATAGATCTTCAGATATCTTATTAAAAAAGCCCTGGTGCTTAGCGAATCGGAGCGTGGAACAATAATTCTTTTCTTCTTCTATTCTTTCACCCGTCTTCACATCCAGCATTGTAAATTCTAACTCGAACGAAGATAAAAAAGACACCCCCCTCCTCTCGAGAATTTCCAACTGTTTCAATGCAATGCTTCGAGGATCTATTGTTAGAGCGCCACCACCTTCGACTGTTGGTACTGATACGAATACCCTTGCGGTGTTCTTAACCCATGGTAGTACGGCAAAAGTGGACAAATCGGGAAATGCTGCTATATTTGAAAGATAAGTTTTTTTCATGAAATCGGCTGTTTCTACGACATTTCCTTTAGTATCCGACGCGTATACAATCGCCGGATACTGTATTCCACAGCTGACAAACTTTTGAAAATGTCGCGATGGGATGGTTCTTGACCGAGCAACAAAGTTGAGATCGTAAAACTCAAATCTCACATGTTTAATATCAAGCTCTTCAATTCTTTTCAAACAGTCTTCTAATGCTGCTGATCCTTTGTCTCCCATTTTAATATCTGTGAGAATTAAACAAAAATCAGTGAAATTTGCATTATTTCACACAGGGAGTGGCGATTCAACAAAGAGATAGGTGCATGAGCAGTTTATTTTCAGCTGTTTTATCTAGCTAAATCACCATACTTTCAATCAGTTCTTAGGATTCATCATAATCTGCTGCCCATCGAGCACGACAAAAATTGAAAATATAATAAGACCGCAATTTTGCTTTATTAACGGTGATTGTACCCACAATTCCTCGAGTAAGTTCTGCCGTACATTTTCAATTGCAAACGTTTTTGGGGTACTTTTTGGTTTCCCAATGGAATACCTAGTTATTCGTGCAAACGTTAGTTTTGCAAAAATAGTGTAGGACTGTGCATTTTTTTGGTTGATGTATCGTTTCCTTGACTTAATTAACGTTGCCATTGGTGGCAAGGTATTCCCAATTTACAAAAGAACTGCATAGACCTCTGGTTCACGGTCTGTAGCCAATACAGTGTTTCATTGAAACTGTTTTGATGACTCACCTCAGGCCAGATAATTTTTAATGTGGACAACGGTGCCTTCTACTTCAACAAAAAACAGTATTGTGTGGGATTAAAAAAGCCGAAAGAATTTTTTGTTTACTTAACGACGTATGTTACGTAACTTGGTGTTTACTGTTTATTTGAAACTTTGAGGATCGGTAACTTTTGACGGGAGGAATACTTTCCCGTCTTTTGAAATGTATCTACGGTCTCACTACTCCATTAGGTTAGTGTTCTAATCCAAATTTTGTCAGGATAACCTGCCAGCTGGGTAATGAAAGTCCATGAATATGAAAGAGACTCTTCCAGGGTGCAGATGTTTAAAATTTGGGTAAGACTGATGGTGATTTAGACTGCTTAAGAAATTGCCGTCGCATGGCGGAAACTTTCCTTTTTGGTGAAGAGGCTATGAGTGAGAGTACTCTACAAAAAACTCTAAGTCCTTCTAGTTCAAAATCTAGACGATCATGGTACGGAAATTTTGTTTGCCATGATGGGCAAATTTGCCAGCTATCAAGTGATGAGTGTCTGGAAGTAGCTGTGAACTTTAACAACGCTGCAGGGGCCTCGAAAGGGAGCTAAATTGGTATGTAAGTCAATGGGGAAATTATTGAGATGTGAGACCCTAACCTTTATCGAGCATTGGATAACGTAATAGGTTTCTAAGAAGTTTCAAGGGAGATCAAATCGTACGGAAGCCGAAGAAAGGCTTAATTACAAAAAAGGCATAAGTGTTAGCCGTTTGGGGAGTCAGATCATAAAGGTTTATGGGATCATTTTCTAAACAGTTGGTTTAAGTCGGACTAGCCACGACCCTTTTGGCCCTTTTTGGTTCCCGAAAGGGAATACCTATTGAGTCAAGCAGACGTAACCTTTGCAAAACTAGCGTAGGATCGTGCATTTAAGTGTTGGAATAAGCTATGGTTTATGGTTTCAGTTCAACTAAGGAGAAATATGTATTTGTTTGGCATTGTTTTCAGTTGCACAGTACGAAGCCAACGCTTGTCTTCATTTTGGAAGTTGGAGATTGCTGTTGCTAAGGTAGATCATTGTTTTGAGGGACAACTGTGTGAAGGGTATTGTTGCACATCAGATTAAACAAAAATATATTGCAACTTTTGGTTGTTTTTTCCTTTTTGAAAGAGAGATTGAGACTTTCATTGGGTATTTCTGTAATTTTTGGTTGCATAAACGTTAAATTTCGCCTCGAAAAGACGTTCACCTGGGTCATCAGAAACGTGTACTTTCTGTGAAATGTAGCAATCTATACATAGCCAAGTTTGTGTCACTTAGTGGTTGTACATTACGTGATAGCAGGGCATAGTCAAATATTGTCATGCTTTTAACATAGTGACTAACATTTATACATCACTACTTTGTCAAAATTGTGTTTAAAATTACAATTTAACTACTCTTCCGCCATGATAAACTTGTACGATACTTTCGTAAAGAATTGCGAGGTAGCCTAATTCTAGCCAAGATACAGTTTTTGCTTCCTATTATTTAAGTGGAAGAAATCGTACCTTTAAAAAGGTCACACATTGGTCAGCCTTCCGACCGCATTTAGTACGTAAGAGAAACACAATGCATGCATTCGGGTCAGTTGGTTGTGACATTTTTTAAAAAAGAGGGCAAAGTCAATATTGCCGTGTTGCGTACATAGTGGCTGACATTTATACATCAATACCTCGACGAAAATTTTGTTAAAAATCAAGTTTTAGACATTTACCTTCCATTTGTAAACTTCAACGATACTTTTGATACGAAATCTAAAGTACTTTTTAGTCAAGATACAGTTTCTACTCCCTATAATTAGCAGACAATGTACCACTTGGCAGCTCACGTATCCGGTCAGCCTTTCGACCGAAGTTGTGTGAAAAAAGAACAACTTCCCCGATCGTTCCATTTACTTAAACCATGGAAGTACTACCTCGGAGATGGTACTCGCATGCATAACCTGCGCCACGACTAGAGCAAACGGGATCAACGATTTCAGTTGTCCCATATTGAGTCTCCCCACTTGCGGGAACTTTTCTTAATTAGGTTTTGATTCAGTTGTGGCTCACTGGTTTGTTTTCCCTACTCCATTGCATATGCTGATCAAGCACAATGTCAACAGGTTCCATTTTTAAAGTGTTCCGTTTGACCCGGCCTTTGCGTCGAATTGCAGAACCAAGGCCGCATACCTTCCGGAAAGAGTCGGATGCTCTAAGCACTTGACCATGCATTGGGTCAAGCCATTATTCAATTATTCATTCGGGAAACGTTTCACAATTCAGTTTTGATTACAAAGGTTATCGATTATATGTTATGGACTTGATATGTATTCTACTGTATTAGCAGAAAAGCTGTAGCTTTAGCTCTGCCTCTTGGGTACGATCATGTGTCGTATCTGATCTTTTCATCCAGTCTAGGATGCAGCCATACATGACGGAACAATGATGTAAATGGTCTGAGGGCCGTGAGGTTGATCAAGTGTTGTCCTTCAGTGGACGTAATAGCTTCTTCGGAAAGCAGTTTAAATGTTGGTTCCCCCAAACTGCCCTTGCCAGAGGTTCGGGAGGACCATAGAAAAAGAAAAGCTACAGCTATAGCTTCTCGGCCTTTTGGCTAAGATCATGTGCAGTATCTGTTCTTTTCAGCCAGTCTAGAATGGAACCGTAATTGACAGACCAATGATGTAAATGGTCTGATGGCCGTGAGGTACGTCAAGTGTGGTCCTTCAGTGGACGTAGCTTCCTTGGGAAGCAGCTAATTGGTTTGGTTTCGCCGAACGGCTCTTGCCTCAGAGTCGGAGGACATTTTTTTCAGAGAAAATCTATAGGTACATTTTGGTCAGTTAAGTGTTGTCCTTTAGTGGACGTTACTTCCTTGAAAGCAGTTTTACAGTTTGATTTCGCCGAACGGCTCTTTCCCAGGGAGTCGGGAGCACTTAAGAAAAAAGCTATAGAAACAGCTTTGAATGTAAGCCATACATGACCGAACAATGATGTAGAGGTTTCGAGGGTCGTGGGATTGGGCAGTAAAGTGCTGTCCTTTAGTGGAAGTAACTCCTTTGGGTTGTAGAACTCCTTCGAGAGTATAACTTTTGTTTCCCCGAACGGCTCTCCGCGAGAGTGTCCGGTCGGAAAGTTATTGTGCTGATCAGTAATTAATCAAGCCATTTTTAGAATGCACAAATTCTTGAGCTGTCTTCCTGTTTGCTAAATTTTTTTCTTTATTAGGTTTGCAAAAGCTAGAAAAATTTAGCTTCCTCCTAAATGAGACTCTCCCTGAGTGAAAACCACTACGTATCAGTTTTAAGAGTATTATTTTTTCGTGCACAACTCAGATGAAGCAGTGAACTGGATACCCTTGACACGAGCACCTTTTGCATGGCCGGATGGGAGTAATAGAAGGAGTATACCCTCTCAAACTACCAAATACAGTTGTTAAGTCTGAGGCACAGAACTTTGCTAGCATTTTCCTGCTAACAGACTAGCATGAATGGGAATGTGTCACCGATGAAGATAAACCACATAACATGGAACTTTTGCTTTTCTTATATAACTTATCACTAGAAGACATGGAGCAATTTTTTGATGCTTCGGCTAATTTAAGTGTTTTATGTTTTCACTGTCGTCACACGTCCCACCCCTTTATTGAATGACGGGAAAAGATACTGTAATACGTTGTAGCCACCGACTGGGACAAAAAGGCGAACCAAGACGGCTGTCGTGAAGCTATAATTGGTATGATTTGACAACGACTCTGTAATATTTCGAAGGAAAGTTTAATCTGAATGGGGGACATTATCATATTCCTGCAATACGTGTAGTGATTTTGACCGTGTCTTGCATAATTTCGAAAATATTTCAAATTTCTTTCAAATCTTTTCATTTGAACTATTTGAGCAAGTCCAAACTTTCACAAACAATACCATAGCAGACATTTTGCTACTCCTATATTCACACGTACGCCAGCGACAATCTAACGTGCAGTATGCTATGTCCATGTATAGGAAGTCCATGGAAGCAGCTGAAGACCGATACGACATGAAGACTTGATTTTTGCCCAGTTTTGGTCAGTTTGCATGGCTGACTATATCATGACATCACGCGAGAACACATTATACAGTCATAATTGTCCCGACCAAATAAGAAGTGATCACAATAACCTGATTATTTAATATCATTCACAAATGAGGCATGAAACTACGGAAGCGTATTGTTCTCACATAAAAAGAAATAAACTTTTAGAAGGTTCGAAAATCTTTTCGTACATACGAAAACACTTTTGGACTTTCGAAAATCTATTCGTATGTACGAAAAAACATTTGGAACGTTCAAAAATATTTTCGTACGTACGAAAAACTTTTGGAACTTTCGAAAAAACTTTTCGTACGAACGAAAAAACTTTTGGAACAGTTTACTGTCAAGGATAATACCGAGGTCAGGTTACTTTCTCTATTGACTTTTTCAATATCAAATAACCCAAGGGCAAGTTATAATAAAACTGACATTCATTCCTAGTTACATTTCTCAACTTCTACTGGCCCATTTCGGCCAGATTTCCGTACCTTATCCCGAGTTAAACTCACCTAATTGTGCATTTACCTGTCTGTGCTCATGCAGGGGCCATCGTTGAGTAACCTTTAATTATTTTACTCAGGAGCAGCTAGATCAAGAGAAAGGAATGCTGGTAAGCTTCGGTTTGATGTTCATGCAAGGCCGTCGCGACCGGGGGCGGGGGGGAGGGGGTCTCACGCCCACCCTTAACCCTCAAAAAAAAAAAAATCGTCAGAGCGACAATAGTTGGAAAATCTAAAATTCCAGTTGGAATCCTCGCTCTAGCACGCTTTTTTCCGGCTGGACCCATATCGACTTTTCCAAGTAGATCAAGTGCCGTAGAGTTTTCTGACTTAAATTAGCACCATTTAGCCCCATTTTTGCATATTTCGCATAAGCAGCAACAATTGCGCGCTTCAGATTCATCGATTTTAGTAATTTTCATTACCATCTCAATCATGTCTTCATTATGCATCAGTCCATTAACGGTTGAATGTTCATCTAGATATGGCCCGGCTCCCTCGATTTCCAGTTTTCCACCAGGGGCATTTAAACTATATTTCTGTACAGATAGGGTGAAATGTGGTTAGAGGTTTTTTCGAACAAGAATCGTTTTTGAACATGTTCTCTTACGAATGGCTCCGCGAGTTTCAGATACTTAGAGGAGGTTTTAAAGCTCTATTACTAACCAATAATTTTTAAGTCGGGCCGTCCACGGAGGTTTTCCGCGTGCTTCCGACCTTACTCAATCTTGTCATATAAACCGATATTCTTCTGATATAACAACCTGACAACTCACGCAGACGCATAGCAGCAAAAGTTAATAGCATTTTACGTATTCAGGAGACGAATCGCCTTGTCACCTAGTGATTTGCAGATATGTTTTGTTGCGGGATCCATGAAGATTCTGAAACTGGCAACTTTTCTTATATTTGGGGGCGAGCCTAAATTGGTGATCTTGCTTGTTAAAAAATGCTGTCGAATGTAAGAAAATTTGCATTCTTCCCCTTTTTCCAAAAGCCAAAATGTGAAGTTTGTCCAGGGAGAGTGTCCCCTCCTCTTTAGCTCCCCCCATGACGGTCATTGTGAAAGATTCTTTGAAGAGGAATAAGAAGAAAATTGTAATATTTAGCTGTTGCTTCAAAATGAGTTTGGGGCGACTGCTCTTGACCTTTAACTGCGGTGAGTTTTTAATATAAGCATATGTATATACACTGTAAAAAATGTCTGTAATGTTACAGAATTTTTGTAAAATTACAGAGAAAAAAAAAATACAAAAAGAATACAGAAAAAGTGCTGTCAATGAGTTGACAGCACTTTTTATGTATTCTTTTGTTTTTCTTTATTTTATTTTCTGCAAATGTACAGACATTTTTTACAGTTTATGAATGAATAAAACTTCCTTCAAACTGACAAATTGCTTAAAAGAAAGTGAGTCTGAAAGCTCGGAAACCGTTTACACACGATGTATTGTACACGAGTCACACGACTGGAAGCAGCGCCAACGTTGTGCAAACTGTAGCATACACAATGTTTCTCGAGGTGAAAAATGCCTAACCGGAAAAACGATCTCATTGTGACATCACTTGCAGATTTCAAAATTCACGGCTATGTGTGTTTCTAGCGATCAAAGTCGCACGACTTTCCGGTCGTTGTCAATGTATAAAACATTTCGATGTTCAAATAGAGAACATAGAGAGCCTGTCGCACGTCTGGTAAACAGGTGCGAAGCAAATGTCAAGTTGTCACTTGACATGTGCTTGTCGTAATGCCACAGTTCACGCTAACACTGCGGGTTATGCTGTTCACTGCCGGAAAATAGTTGTATGGCTGGAAACATGTGGTCACCTTTGATAACAACTACATAGATAATGACATTATTTGCCAGAACCACGGTCGCTCTGCAGACATGTGGGAATGTGTGCCAACCAAGATTCATTGTTCCTGACTGTCACAGTACAGTAGTAACAAATCATACTTCCTTTTTCTGTACTTTTGTCTGCTAGCCGCTAGCAAGGAATAGGTATCATTATGGAAAGCGAAAAGGGCACGCATGTTTTGTTGTCTAAACTCATTTCGTTGCCTAAGTTCACGTTGTCTAATAACAAGTTGTTGTTGAAACTAATTTTGTTGTCAAAAGTTACGTCTAAACGTCTTAACTCATTTTCTTGTCTGATTTCATTTTGTTGTCTAAATCTAAGTTGCTGTCCAAAATCATTTTGTTGTCTGTTTTGATTTTGTTGTCAAAATTTAAGTTATTGTCTAAACTCATTTTGTTGTCTAAGCTCATTTTGTTGTCGAAGCTACGTTGTTGTTTTTCGGTGACGCTGTTACAAACTATGGGGTAAAAACTGTACCTCGATGCTCATAATGTACCAGACGTCTTCAATTTCTCGCGCGCGCCACATGTTTGTGGCCGCGCAACTGCGTACGCACACATTAAGTTAAGATCATTAATTACAGGTTAATCAACGCTGGACAGTGCATTGGTAGAGGATACCGTAATGCACGATGGGGGTTCATGCAAGCGATCCACGAGGGCGTAGCCCGAGTGCATCCAGCGATAGCATTAACCCCCGAGAGTGCATTATACTCTCCTCAATGCACAGGTTCGGCGTTGACGAACCATGTTCATTCATGTACAACAAGATTTTCATTAAAAAAGACTGAAAAGAGAGAAAATGTCGTTTCTAGATAACGGCATTAGCCACTAAAAGTGGAAACATTAAAATCCCAATAACCGTTACAGGGTTAACAGGAAATGTTCTTGCGCAACGAACAAAGTATACCATTGTACAAAATGGATTCAGTAGATCCATAAACCATAGAATATAACAACTGTGTTACTACATTTTGGAAATATTGCCATTATTTAAGAACCTCAGCAATCCAAACAAGGACAAATATTAACACTTCGGAAAGTAAGAAGAAAAAAATTACACTTGACAACACCCTAGCAACGAATTTTACTTGCAGCGGCACCGTTGTGGCCTAGCGTCTTAAGTCAGTTAGATAGGATTTAACACGAATGCGTTACATAGTGTCATGCAGTTCAAATTTTGTGCAAGTCCTCCCGTTTGGTCGCCTCTTACGACAGCTTCTTAAGTAAGCATGATACCTAATTGTGCTTTTAGTATGCATGCACGAACGTGTGTTGCTTTTATTATAATTATGCGTGTACATATGTATAGTGAATTTAGCTACGTACTTACATGTACATTTGCATATAGAGTACATACATACAGCGCATATGCAGGGCGTTATTTCAAACTGTGAATCATAGTCTATAGTCGATATGTATGGAGGTGTCTGCAATCAAGTCTGCGCTGCACAATTCCTAAACTAGGAATCAGATTAAGACTTCAGAGGGAGTTGAACAAGGTAAGAAGCTACCTAGTACTTGCTAGTAGGCCTAGTAACGCTTAACTAATACGCAACGTTGAAAAGAAGCCTTAGGCCGTTTAGACCTTGTCATTTTGAGACGGTTCTAGGCTAACGTTAATAGAAGTACGATTGTTTGAAGTTCAACTTTACATGCCAGCATTACCAGTGACGTAGCCACGGGGAGGTATTTGGGGGTTAGAACCTTACCTCCCATGACCCAACCTTGAAATGCAAAAAACACCAAAAATGGCCGATTTTTCTCTCTATCCAGTGGCGGATCCAGGAATTTGCAGTGGGGGGGGGGGGTCTGAATGTGGATGGGACACCAAGTGTAAACTGAGAGGAGCGCCACCATAAGCATGGCTGTTGTTTAATCTCTGATGCCTATTAGAATTCAGGAGATGTGAAATAGGGGTGGTAGGCAGGCATCAAAATTTTACCATACTTTTAAGTGTGATTGTCACTCTGCTATGGGCGTAATTTGCAGCGCGCGGAGCGCCCCGAAATTTTCACCCTTTCCAAATTTTTGAAAATATGGAGCTTGTATTGCAAAAATTTTGGGTGCTGGGAATTCCTGCAAGGAAATTTGAAAAGTTGAGGGATAAGTGAAGAAATTGCATTTTCTATCGGCAAATCTGAGGTTGGGCCTCTACCAAAGATCTTTGCTGCTACTTAATGTTACTCAACGTCTGTGTAATGAGGCTCTCCGACGATTTTTTTGAGCTTATATTGGAGAGAGTATGGAATTTCATGAAAGAAAATTTACGGTGTGACTTCGTGATCTGGTGTGAGTGGTGTCACAGGTGTAGCAAATTTCTGATTTTGTCACTGCCAGAGTTCGGAAAAGTTTACCAAAGTGAAGGTATGAGCGAGCACTCCTGGTTAGCGCGGAAAATTTTGCTTTCTTGAATCAAATAATGGCGAATATGGAACTTTTATTAGAGAAAATTGATTGGGAATTTCGCTATTTCATGAGTTGTCAAAACCACACAGTAGACTGGTCTCATAATTGGCAAATTTCCGAATTTTTCATTTTCAGAGCCCCCTGCCCCACCTGGGTGTCTAAGAAAAGGGGCCGAGATGCAACATGGTACTAAATGTTTCAATATTCTGAGCCTCCTTTTGAAACTTCGAAGCTTTCAAAACATGGTCTTGAAAGTGTGGGTAATCATTACTTCAACGGACTAAACGGTCAATGCGAATTTAATACCGGGTGTACTCTTTACCGTTTCACGGTTTTAGGCTATGTCATGTGTAAACTGTACGCAGTGTCATGTAGTTTGGTGCAACCTCTATGACCTTTAACAGGAACGCCATCTTGTTTTTTTAAGAGCAACTCTCCCTTCCTTTTGTCCTAGATTCCCAGGGCCCTTCCTGTTTCCGTCACCTGTTACCGGTGTACGTGACATCCCCGTTTAAGCCTTTAACAACGATTGGCCTATTATCCAACAGTAGTGGTAGCCCCACGTATTGACATAGACACACATGCGATGTCACAAACAGCGTTACCAAAGGCAGTTGGCCGAGAACGCTAGATTTAGCATTGTCATTGCGCAATGTCTAAACAAAACGGGAATTTACCAAATGGTACGGAAGATAGATACACTGTTATTTACATTTTTCATTTATTGAAGAATATGGCACAAAAATACGGTAATCAAATAATGTAACAACTATCACTGTATTTTTAAAAATTAATTAGGCCTAGGCTACAATTAGCCTGGCTATCTATACAATTTTTACCATCCAGGTGGGGGGGGGGAGGAGAGGGTATGCATACCCCCATCCCCCCTCTGGATCCGCCACTGTCTCTATCCTTAGACTTTTCCCCCATATCGTGCCCCCATGACACCAAAACCCTCCCCATGACACAATCCTGGCTACGCATTACACTGTTACAATATTCATGTTAGTTGGGCTGCCATGGCGTACGTGACAGTCGCACTCGCACTAACGTTAGTACTAACGTTAGTAATTGATCCGAACACTTATTTTGGGGGACTTAACCTTTTCCATGAATCTTTAGGCCTACTTCTTATTAACATTTTGTTGTGTCGTATCATTTTGGGTTTTGTGTACTCAAGTTTAAAACGTAAGAATTGCCTAAAAATGCTAACCCGTACTATCCCTGTAACTTAGCTGTATACTACTACGGTTTCACTAGCATGGGCAGGCATAGCATGCATGGTATGAAGCGAGCACTGAATAGCTTTACATGGTATTCATAGGTCACATATCATCATGCAGCCTAGGCATAGTCGAGTCTGTATACGTATGCAGAAGTGGACGAATGCTATGTAAGCTGGTAACGCTAATGGTACTGTAGGGTTTCTTGCATTCCCCCGCCTGTGATTCGTCCGTTCTTTATCCGTAGAGGGTAAAGACCGTTACTTGGGTTTATCGCGGATTACTGTCACCTGACCACAATAGACCAATTAGAGTCCAGGATTATTACCAATTATGAATGAATAATGAATATCTCATCTAATTAAGACTTGACAACATGTGCGAAGGGTTACGTGAGGGAAGCCAATGTTAAGGCCGTTCCGAAATTTGATGATGGTTTTAGTCTTACTAGAAAAAAACTAAAAATGTGTAATAATGATTGTACATCAATACATACACTAAGACAGTCAAGTTTAACATGTTTACAATGTCAACAACCAACGTCCTACATTTCGTTTTTTTTCTCTTCCAAAAAGTTTTTACTTTTAAAGTGAACATACACGGCTAACTGAGAGGAAGGAAGTTTTTTAACTAACATCTGTAACTTGGATTTGTAATATACTTTGTTCCCAGTGAATTGCCAAAATATGTGAAGTAGATTATGTAATTGAAGTATCTTGTCTCTGGCAAGCTTTTCACAAATATTCTAATACGTGCTTATGAATTAAACACAAATTTTGCCTTTAATTTGTAAACACGTTTGCATTCCAGATATTTTTAGCTACGAAACACTAAACGTTTAGCAATTAAACGTGTTTCAGAGCGAAAATTTTAAGAATTAAACACGTGTGTTTAGCATCAAAACGTGATTGCAAGTCGGGAAAAAGGGGGTTTAGAAAAAATGTTTAATTTCTTTCCAGGATGTATCTTTTGACACTGTTTGCAATAATTTGAAACCGTTCACTGTATCTGTGATTGTATAGACCAACGATTAATCTCCAATTACTTCACAACTAGTTTTGTTTTTTAAAGGTCATTCCATCAGAAAGTTTCTGGCTACCAAGAATTCTTCTTCTGACTATAATGACACCGTCATAAACTACCAGACTAGGTCAAAACCTTACCAAAATTTGGTCAGTTGTTTTTCTTCCAAGTTGGCGTCTCGTCAGTTGTTTTTTCCAATATGGCGTCAGTTGGTTAAAACGTACATGGGGCCACTCTGAGACTTCGTCATGTTCTACTTGTCGAATTATGTAAGCAGTACCAGTTAGGTACATAACCTAAGTTATTAAGTTTGCAAGAGAGTAAGTGACCAATCTATGGTAGTAACTGTTGTGAAAAAGTTGTGACATGAAGCAGGTTTTTCATGGAAAAAGAGCATCATTACAATCTCAGACGTGGCCAAACACATTGCTCAACTGACGCTAGTACAAACACTGCATAAGACAACGTCCAGCTCGAGGGTGACTCCATAATGGACAACAAACTGGACAGTAACTTGGATCACCTGAAAAAATTACATCTCTCCCATCCCAATTAGGAGCCATGCAGCAAGAAATAACGTCTTTTACAGGAGCCATTTCCGACATGAATGAATTTATGGAAGACGAGGTCGACGAGGTAAAAATATCCTTGAAGGATATGCGGACAGGGATGAGGAGAAGTCCTTGAAAGATTCATTTGAGCAAATGAAGATAAACATGAAAAAAGGGCTGGAAGATCTAAAAAAACAGGTCGAGACGTCAAAATTTGGTTCTTTGGTGTTCAGGAGGCAAATGAAAAATTGTGTGGATCGCTATTAAGCAGGATGTGCTTGACTTACTAAAGATTTTAAAATATAGAAATTAAACGCGCCCATCGATCTCCCGGAGGGATCCCCGGCCATTGAATTCCGGAAAACCTCGGCCTATTTACGTTAGATTTGCTCATTTTGCAGATAGGGAGAATATTTTATGTGCAGCACCATCCAAACTGAAGGGAAAGCTACTCAAATTTCCAAGTGCTTATATTTTGGATATGATTTTTGATGATGCTTCTCCTGCAGTTCGTGAAGCGCGAAAAGTCTTCGAGCAGAACTTCCAGACATAAGGCAGCGCCATGACGTAAAGCTTGGTTTTATCCCGTGGCCGGTTCCAAACTGCGTTGTTGTCATCAACAAAGACGGGAAGAGTGAAAACGTATTGCAGTAAATATAACTTTTTCTTATTACCTACAAAAGAGAAAGAATTTTCTAGTACTAACGTTCACACAGGGTCATACAGAGACACAAAATGACAGTGAAAATGCATTTTGGCTACAGATAGTAACCTAGCAGTATAACAATACCTGAATACATATTTATTTAGACTTAACATAGCAATTCTTCCATGACTGGTACTAACTTCTTAAACCCTCTTTCCAGCACCTCAAATCACTACTGGATGACTAGCTTTCACTTTTAAAGAACAAAAATATAAATCCACCAAAAAAACTAGACAAGAAAGTGAGGTAAGTACGGGGCAAGGACTTCCTATAAACATGGACAGAGCATGTAACGCGTACTTTCTATCCGTAGGTTGCCGCCACCGATTACTCTTTAAGGAAACTGGTGTTTATTCATGCTTAGTAGCAATATCTCAACTTCTAATGATCCACTACGGCCAAATTAAAGTACTATGTCCCGTCAAAAACTCACCAAATCGTGCATAAACAATGGTTTGAATGTTCAAACCATCGTTAATTTGCGGCCAGTGCGCAAAAGCAACGATATAAAGAGAAATGAAAGTTGGTGATTGCTGGCGTTGGATGTTTACAATGTTATTTGAATTTGTCATCAAAAGAAGCACTTTGATATTTCAGTTGGATTATTTCACAATAAATTTTTCAAATACCATAATGACCAATCATAAATGGCTAATGATGTTGTAGGACTATGTTTATCTCAGATAAACTGCGTTAAAACTTTAAAACTAAGCATATATGAATGGAATCTTTCTTAAGACTGACCAAATGCAGAACAGAAAATTGGTTTGTATGAAAGAGAACTTTGACACTCTAATTTTATTTAGAACCTTAAACTTTCTTGGTTTTCTACCTTTGTTGGGAAGCCGTTCACACGTGATGTTTGCTGGACAAGATTGAAAAGAACCGGCAACGTTGTGCAAACTGCAGTAAGCCAAGGATGTGCCTGCAATACGTTTCGTGTAAGTTGTAACGTAAAACTCCTTAGTGCAAGAACGATGTCATTGTAATTCCTCTTACAGATGACAAAATTCACGTTTATATATGTGTGCCTCTATACTCTCGAGATCAAAGGCTAATGACTTCCTGTCACTGTCAATACAGAAAATAATGGCGAACATGTCTCACGTCTTGTAAACAGATGAGGTGAAATGAACACTATTTGTCCCTAAACACGTGCTTGTCGTGACGTCGACAGTGCGGGCTGTGATTTCCATTGCATAAGCTAGTTCGATGAATCGTTGCCAAAAGGAACTTTGGGGGCACAGTGTAGGATATACAAATCGGGCTCAACACGTAGCGTACATCATTCCAATGTTTTGGTCAGTACTTTCATACAACACTAATTAAGTGTCTAGCCAAGTCAAACGAAAATAGGACTTTGCAGCAGATTAAACTACAGATTTTTTACACCAAAAAGGCAATTTAGGCACAATCCACTACACAAAACTACACTTGAGATCCCTCCTTATATCATGGATGGATTAGGGAAGAATGATTTCTTTAAATATTCATGTAAACTTTAATTTCGTAGTACGTGTTGTAGTTACGGAATTGTTTTTTTTATCCCAACGATTTGGAGGATGTGCGCATGTGCATAGCCACCAAAACGAATAACCGAACTTTGCTTATTGCAGGGAGAGAGTTGTATGACTTCAAAAGAGTGGTCACGTTATAACTGCATCCTTTCTGACGTCATGAGAGGATGACCCCTCAGAACACTCACTCGTACAGCTCAAATATCTAGTCATAAATCTAAATCAGCAAGTCAACAGTTATATGATCTTTTGTTTACATATCCCCTTCCTTTTAAAACGTTCAGTAAACTTGAACTTGACGAAAAAGGTGCAAATCAAACGTTTCAATAGAATCTGAATTTATTGATAAAATTATTGTTAAATGCACTGTTTGGAAGAAAATTCCGTATCCAGATATACCAAGTACCGGCAACCTTCAGAAGTTCATAAAATAAACTGCAGGGAAGGTTTAATCTCCTAATTCGGTGTAACACTTTCCCATAAGTCATTGCTAACTCTGACAATCGACCGTCAGTTCTGAAGAATCATCTTGGCATGATTACTTGGTTGACACACGTTCTCTTTAAAAACGTGTGGGTATGTCTGGTAACCATGATTGTTCCTGTCACAGTACGATAGTCACAAGTCATTGTTATAATTTGAAGAAAATGGAACTTATTACAAATACAAGGTACTACAAACATGTAACTAGTTTTAGCTACCTTTCTAGCAATTGTGACTACTAGGCTCCATTTTGAAACATAACTATTCACCTATCAACTGTGTGGACATCAGATAGTTGATGTTCTGAAGTTGATGATTTGGTACCTGTTACTGTACCTGTAGTACTGATGATTTATTTTGATTAAGACTCTTTAATAATTGTACCTTGTTACCATAACTGTTATGATGACATGGTGCACATTGTCTGGTACTTGCACTTCCACGGTGCAAATTTCAAAATTTTTATCGCACATTTAAACCTATATATTTTTTATATAACGAATATATTTTTATTTTTTATGAAGCATAAAGGCGTTTCTACGCCGAGAGTCAGTAGGCAAAAGCTACTAAGGATGATAGATGGGTCATTTATAGGTCACACACACGGACTTCCTTATAGACTGCAATCTGTGTGCCTTTATCGTTTCATTCCGTGACCCAGTAACGAGGGTGGGGATGAAAAGAGTCTCAAAATTTTCACAAAAAATTAAAAGAATTTTGGTATCTTTTCACAAGATTAACTCTTGCACATTTGATTGCAAGCTAATTATGAAAATATCATCGATGGTTGAATAGTTAACCTCGTCCATTCTATTGGCGGGGCAGTTCACGTTTTCCACTCTCAAGCAATATTGAAAATTCTTTTCCGGTGAAAGAAATGTGTCTGACCCTTTTAAAGATAATTTATCTGTTTTAATGCAATAGTAGTCTAAAATTGTGCCTATGTTTTACTTTAGGAGGTATTCAAAGAATAATTAGGTCATTTAAAAAAAATTAGAAGTTTATTCGAAGACCCAGTATTTTTATACGTGGAAACGTAGACCATTTCGGAGTACACGTGGAAACGTAGACCATTTCGGAGTACACTTCTACTTTCAAAATGGCCGCCTCCACAACAGATGAAAATACCGACGAACAAATCAGACCTCCGATGTTTTATTGTGTTTCCCCTAAAGTAAATGCAGTGAAACTATTTTCAGAGACAACGCGGTCGACGTTCTTTGAATGTGTGGAAAAATGGAAAGATTTAGAGGGTGAACATGCTGTAATAGAAAGAAAATTCCCCGGTCAACAACAGGATTGCGCTAAAGTTAAATAACGTTAGGCTAGTAAACGCTAACGTTACACCCATTAATTGTGGATTCTACAGGGACCCGCTACTCAAGGTTTACTGACAACATCCTGCAAAATAGGGAAGTTGTTGGACAGCACAGAGACTGACGTTGGTGATCAGGGATGTAGGTAGAAAGATGTGAGTTTGGGGCATAAATCTTGAAAATACCTAGGCCCAGACCTAGCTTAGACCCCCAGGCTTACATCTAGTCTCTAGGCCTAGGCCTAAGTATAGTTAGGCCTAGTCAGCTCTGCTGGCTTGAGGCATATACAACAATTTGGCAAAAACATACTTCTCAGATAGCAGAAATGGCCCTTTCAGTGTCTTTTCTCTGTTTAACATCCTATATCTAATGTCATTCTGATTTACGTCTAACTTTAGATTAGAGTAGTGACTGAGAAATGGGGAGACCAAACAACTGCATGGCCTAGTCATAAGAACATGTGATCATGACTTGCAGCCGGAAGCTCTGGGGTTAGAATTCTGACTTGGTTATATCGAAGACGACTTTAAAAATGGAACCTACTGCCATTATGCTTGGTGCTCAGCATAAGTAATGGAGTAGGAAAAACAAACCAGTAAGCCACAGAACAACTTTGTGTGCTGATGCAGAATGGTTTTTGCTATTGTGGCAATGTGTGGTGTGTATGAAGTAACCATACAGCTTTGGTTGATGTCACAATTGAACAACAATGTGTGTTTTTTAGCATACATCAGTGTGAAAATCTTAATAACAAGATTAAGGCAGTTTGAAAAATCATAAAAAAAAAAAAAAAAAAAAAAAAAAAAATAGCTTAGCTTTTGCAAATAAAAAATTATGAGCACTATAAGTACACATTCCTATTGATATGTTAATAATCTGTGCATATTAGTTGCGTATCTAGAATAAAATACACAATAGCATGAATCAGACCAGTCAAAATTTGTGAGGTGCATAACCTAATTTTGTAATTTTAAGCCCATAGCAATATTGCTGAGGTATACTGTATGTACGTAGTATCTTTCCATGATGCTCAGCCAGCAGACGGTGGACTGATGTGCCTCCAGCCCCACAGACGATTTGTGACTGCAAGTGCAACATTACATTTATCTGTCACCAACTGAGGTAGAAATTTAGAAATTTCAAACTTACTGTTGGCTAGGCTACAATAAATCCAAATGTGTTCAAAATATGAACAAGTAGGCTGAGTCATATTCAGAAAAAAACTGAAATGTATAACTCTACATGGTGAATGCCTTGCAGTAATGATTTTGATGTTGCAAATAGTAGGCTTATGTAGGAATTTTCTGAAAATAAGTTGAAAGACTTTATTATCAAAATCTGATTTGAATTGTGTGAAGAAAGAAGTATTTTTTCAACTCAGTACCAGATTTGCTATTCCTTTTACATAACTTTTGACAAATTTTGTGACCAGTGATTTCCACTATTAACTTAAACTTTGGCAATACCTGAGATGTCTTTGAGAAAATTCATAATGGCATCAGACTTGTGTCTCAATTACTGCATGGAAAAGTGATTTAAAAAGTGTTTCTGTGGTGTTTAATTTAAAAATAAACCTATCTGTAGGCTAGTGTAGAATAGGTATGGCATGTTGAAAGAACTATAATTCATCCCATTTTCTCTCTGAGTGGTTAAGTGACAAGAACTTCAGTGGCACAAGTGGCAATTAGTTGTTTTTATAATCTCTTAGTTTTAGAACCAGTGATTGTTGCCTGCGTTCAGCCCACCACTTTCCCCAACAATGATTTCAGCATCTTCAGTATAACTGGAGATGCCTGAATACCATAAACTTAATTGGCAGCTCTCCTTTTTAACATTTCCTGTGGAGCTGCTATTTCAAAAACCAACTCATGTACAGCAGACACAGTTATTGCAGAGACACGGTAGACTAGCACTCAAAAAACACTGGTCATTGGGTGATTCACCGTACAAACTAACAAAATCAACCCTTGAAAAAATTCCAGAGGGCAAAAAAATATTTTACCAAAATTGTCCCTAGGATCTTTCAGAATCTGTTGTTGCTCTCTTTTAGTAAATTATCTCCATTGAAAGTCTCACATTCAAAAATAAATATTTAAGACCCATGAAAAATGAATTCTAACTGTCCAACTTCCATCTTCATAGGACATTCCTGAACTAAGATATAAAATATTGAAGTTTATTCACTCAATTTAAAATGGTACATTGCTCAACAATTTGTGATGTCATTGTTCTACTACCCAAATTACAGTCTTTGTATTTCTTTGTTTTTTCTAGAACTTACTGCACCTTGTACCAAGGTGTCATAGAACTGTTACTCTTATGAGGTGATGTAATAAATTAAGTCCTCTCCATGCAAGATGTTATGTAAGAAAACAGGCAGTGTTCAAGATTTTTAAAACATTGTTAATTTTAAAGGGAAACAAAGCAGGTAATGAGTTGTACAACAGAGTAAGTCACAAATTATTGTGCAATGAACCGATTTGTTTCAAGTGGATATATGTCAACATTTTATATCCCAGCACAGGAATGTTCTATGAAGATGGGAGTTGGACAGAATTCATTTTCCATGCCCTTTACTAATATATTTTTTATTTTTTTGACTTGAGGTACACTTTAAAACTTTTGTACCGAGTTAACAAAATAAGTACAGTACTGCAGGACTGTGTGGGAAATTCTTTTCCGGGACAAATAGGACTACGTATACATTTTCAGTAATTTCTGTTGAAATCTTAAACTTAGTGAAAAGAGATGCTCAGTTCAGGATTGAGGTTAAGTTTAAAGAAATGATATTGCTCCATTCACTCTAGGAAACATGCAAGGGCAGTATAGAGCATGAGGACCACAAACGCAGGAGGCATTGGGCTTCCACGTTGACAGATTAGTCAAAGTTTAAAATATGCAGAGACTTTTGAAATATGCACACTAACTTCTCTGTGGCAGCTGCTCTCGCTGTTCATAGGTCCATAGAAATATTTCAGTAAATATGCCTTACGGACGTTACAATACTTGTTACTTGTAGCTGGTTGGTAAATTTGCGTGAACAACCTGTTGTAGTTCACACAACATAACACGTGTGTAGAATAGTTTGTGCAGGGGCTGAGATGGGTACCTGGCCGATTAATAAAAATTTGTTTATCGTGTAAATTGTGTTCATATTCAGTTAACCATATAAATGTGCTTGTTGGCTGTGAAAGCTACAAACTTCAGAGGATAAAGAGCATCTCCCCGAAACATAATTTGAAACAACACCTAAACATGACAGTTTCCTTCTAATTTCTCTTAGAAGTATCTTTCATCATATTTTCAGACTTCAGTATTGTATATTCAGGGTAAATCAAGCAGTAAATCACACATTGAAGGGAAATAATGTTGTCACATGACTCCAATTGTAAAACAGCACAGTCTACTACATTACTTCAAGTTGAGGTGACTGCTTTTGCCCTTTAATTCTTAAAAGAAGATCACATCAAGTTTTGAAAGGTTAATTTAATACTTATTTTCAACATTACAGTGAAATTTGCTTTGAAAAACAAAGAGGAAGAAATCATTCCTGAGTGAGGACGTGATAAAACCTCTTCTGCCCTGAAGCCTACTTTGGAACACAAATCTAGCGACTTCTTTTACCGATATTTCAAGGAATACATGTCTGAACTTTGAATAGAAATTGCATCATATTGTGCAGATTTGGTTCTCCTTTCACTTATGTAAATTAAATTTCTGCTTAAACTTCCCCTTTATGAGTCTAGTACCTGCTACCTAATCGGGTAATGAAAACGGGTACTGGGTTCCGATTTTTTGATACCCGATTCAGCCCTGGAGCGTACTTGTTCAGGCCAGTAGCCCACAATGCAGACCGGACAATGCCCATTGAAAAAGGTCAAACAAGTTTCTATTGTCTATTTCTTAATTATTTTATTTGAAATGGAAAGAAACCACTGGGTTCAAGGTCGACCTGAACCAGTGTTGTCAGAAGCAGGAGAGCAGTAAAAGCTGAAAAAGAGGAGTTTTCCAACTGTTAAGGTGTTACAACTTAGATACACTCCTGTTTTAGTGGGTCGAAAAAAATCTTTATCTTCTCTTAAATAGTCCTCATAACAAAAATGGCGGGGAGGTGCGGACTGCTTAACAAGAAATTTCCTAACGGGCTAATGATAGCTCTAATGCCTGACCTGATCCCTAACCCTTATAAAGAACACAATTGATACAATACAATGGCAACATCCAATCAAGAAACCCATCCACCCCAAATGCCCAGGGCAATTTCTAAAAAGAGCAAGCATGTTACACAAATAGTTAGTAAGATGAGATTTAACGACACACCAACACAAATGTGTCACATAGTGTCAGTCAACTCAATCAACAGTTCAAAGTTTAAGTTTATTTTCATGTATGGTCAAAGCCAAATTTGGTGTCCCTTCAGTCGCCTCTTATGACAGGCGGGAAATACCATGGGTATATTCAACAACCCCCAGCCCATAGGGAGATAGGAAGATGTATTGGATAGAGGGCACTCTTCAAACTGTACTTTGTTGTTTGCTCCTTGGGAAATGTACTTTTGACTGTACTTATGTATAATATTTTAAGCCCTACAAGTCCTTTGAAACACAATTTGTTAACCCACAAAATTAACCAACAAATACACTCAAGAGCTTATATTCCCAAACACATGAATGAACATTTCAATAGAGGGCGCTGTTTAGCAGTCTACGTTTTTTATTTGAGCGTATAGCTATGAACATTCTGAACAATCCTGCCAAAATTCATGTCAATCGGAGTAATACAATTGGAGTTATTACTAGTTAATTAAATTAGAGGGCGCCCTTCACGTGCTTCTAACTTTAATGCCCCATTTCTCGGTAATGTGCAACATTTGTGACTGTGAACAAATGTATGTCATTTGTAACATCATTTGACATGAGAATTCACCCTTTTCATGCCCACCCTCTGAGGTGGGTCACGGAACCCAATTTAGAAGCATATATTTGACCTATGGCCCACTGTCTATTAACATTGACAGAGCATACTGCACAGCAGATTGTCGCTACCGTACGTGTGAGAAAAAGCGCACCAAGATGGTTGTCTGCATGGTTTTGTGTCCTGGCCAGTGGCGACCATCTACGGATAGGACGTACGCGTTACATGCTTTGTCCATGTATATAAGTCCGTGGTCACACATCGCTGCAATTTTACTTGTTGTTGTTGTGTAGAAAGGCGATCAGTAAAAGTCTGTAAAAACTGTAAAAAACTACGGTTATGGTAGATTTATAACACACACGGGCACTCACCTACACACCCACAAACACGCTTAAATGTCATTTTGAGAACGACTCACATTCCTCCACGCATAAGAGTGGAACTCAAAGCCTTTAGTTAAATCATGCATATATTGACATGATGGGCGTTATTCACGAAAAATAAAGCATTTCACAGACTAGGTAACGTCAGATAGTGGATCACCTACCCCTACACTTCACTTCATGAAGAAAACCTGAAGAAGGTGGCATATATTTAGAACTACACACCAGTTCTCTTAACCGGGAACGTTGACGAGTAGGTTACCTTAAGCTGGGACACAATTGTGAAATATCATTTGTTCATGTGACACAGTAATGTGTTTTGACAGTGGCGGAACTACAGGGACTTGAGGGCTGCAGCCCGGCGATCAAATTCTCAGGCATCCTCCGGCAGCCCACACCGGTGACCGAAGTTATATGTAGCATCAAAAAAGAAATCATAAGTAAAAAAGTAAATAAAAAGTTAGAACAATACCCGAAAAAACAAAATTGGAATTGAATCAAATGAAGTAAAGAACTCGTTCATAAGTCAGATTTTGACTTCGAATTTCAACTTTATTTATCACTTGATATAGCCAGCGCTAAAGTACAGCAGGAATGATGTAACCATGTTTAGCAAAGTTTTTTTTTTGCAAATTTATGCAGGATAATAAACCATCAGTGCCAAATGTCGAGTTGCCTTGCTTGCACTAAACGTGCATGGAAAAATCAAACCTTGAAGTCTTCATCTTCTTTACTACCATTACTTTGTAAGCAGATGCGTGACATGGTCCATGGATTAGGAGAGCTATGCAACGGGGCGATGCGCACTGTTTAACAAGAAATTTCCTCACTGGCTTACGATAACCCTAATCCCTAACTCGAACAAAGAATACAATCGATACAATACAATGGCAACAGCCAATCAAGGAACACCTTGTTAAACAGTGCGCATCTACCGCTGCAGCCCCAACAAACAAACAAACAAACATACCCCCACACACAAAAGAAAATAGATTAGTACTGAGAAAAATAGAGAGGCGCCGTCCGACCCACATGAATTGTGACATTAGAAGTTAGGGTAAAAGTAGCCAAAAGTCTCATTTATTTGGAGGGATTAATATTTTGCTAGTTTTTGGTATCTGTGTTGGTCAATATTTTTTGTATTGAAAAAGTTGCTGAAAACGAGCTACTGTTTTGTGTGTAGACACTTCCATATAATAAAAAATTCCGAAATAGGAAGGAGGAAAGTTCATTCTCTCAAACTTACACCAGTTCCCAATTCGAGGCCAACCAACTCACAGGTCGAAGGTGTACAGAATACCTAATTTGTAGAACTTGGAAGCTATGCGAGCAAAACCAATGAGGGTTACATCAGTTCAAATTGAAGGGTTAGGTGATGTTAGGTTAGGTGGAGTTTTACGGCCCCTTTTTCCAACCAAATGGTTCAAGTCGAGATGACCAAGCCATTTTCCAGTTGTGACTCACTGGCTTGTTTTTCTTACTCCATTGCTTATCCTGAGCACCAAGCACAATAATAATAGAACGTTCCGTTTTTAAAGTCTTCGGTATGACCCGGTCAGGACTCGAACTTTCAATGTGACTGAAGGGAGGCTCATGTCTGTAACTGTGAAAAAGTGTGCTTACACAAGAATGATTGGTGCAGGTTTGTCAGAAAAAGGTTGCTCTTTTCAAATACAAGTTCTTAATATCAAAAACTTGTGAATGCAGCTTTTACAATCCGGAATGTATCGTAGTCAACAGGTAAATTGCTGCAAAAGTTTTTGTAAAATTTTCGTGAAAAATCAAAAGTTTACAACAAATTGCTACCCATTCGGACAGCTTTTCATTAATTTCATTTCGTTTCGTTTCATTTATTTGTTTCCACAACATGTTAATTCAGTATTGTACAGAATAATTTCAAATTCAAAATTCCAAATACATGATGTGAAGGAAGTAAGCTAAAAAAAACCGTAGGGGCTTGTCGGGAGCTTACTCCCTGAGTAAACAAACAAGTGAGACGAAGGCACAATAACTGCACAAAAGACAACGAGAACAAAGATAATTTTACACCATCCCCAAAGCCTGCAAAACCCATCCCCAAAACGAACCCTCCACCCCACACACCACCATCCACCTCCACCATCCACCCCAACCTATAGTTGCATACATGCCACTTGATAAGTTAGTTTTCGGAATTGCACTTAAATTAGCACTGTAGAGACGTTGGATAGGACAATGTAACTAATTAATTAATACTTCCTGATAGAATAAGTAAAGACGCTTTTATTAAAAAGAAGAACAATTTTCAGCCTCCTTTCATAGCCTAGAGCAAATCGTTGCCCCAAATGGTTGAATATTCAGTTCATATATCTTTAATCTGTCCTAACCTTAACTATTGTTTTAATAACTATATTGCCATATTCACCTATCGCTCGTTACAAGACATGCTGCCCATTCAATTTTCAAATCAATTTCCTCACAACTCTTCAACTCATAATCACAACACACGGCAATCTGCATCCCTACATCTGGACACTGTTTTAAAGTTCTTTACAGCACAACTCTCTTCGTAATACCACCATTCGGCTTTTCAGTCGCCCGTCTTCTGTCATATTCAAACAAATTACCCAGACCTTTAGACAAAGCATTTCATGTCATTTTATTCTTAACTTGTAAGCTTCATCTTACTTGTAACTCACTGGATTCATTTCGTAGGCTTGTAATCATCACGCTTTGTCATTTTAAATTCTCTTAAACATTGTCTTCTCTGCAGCTGTTGCGGAGAAGGGTGGGGTGGGTATGTGGTGTGGGGGATAAGCCTCTTAGCTGTTTAAGCTCTCTTTCTGTCATGATCTTAGCTATGTATTTGTAACCTCCTTATATTTCCAAAAGCAGAAGCTTTTTGTGTTTGTCTCCAGTCTGCTTGTTGTTGGGTTTTTTTTCTCAGGGAGTACTTGATTTCAAGCCTCCATTCGCTTTTATAATTAGTAATGGTTCTTTTGTAAAATTTATATCCTATATTTGAATGTTTATATGTCTAAGCGATAAAGCAATAAACGGAATGAAACGATATAAAGTTGCATAAAGCTCTGGGAGTAGATCACCTTGTAAGCCGCAGACGTGTAGAGTACCCATAGTTTGTCCGAAAAATGGTAAAAGACTTCATTTGGTATTTTTTTCATAATGTTTACAATTTGCTTATTTTCCCATTATGGAATTACATATTTCATTGAAAACAAGATCTCAAAATAACGAACACTTAGGTTCTGCTTCCTGGCCCAGGAAATTCTTCAGGGGTCGAAAATGTTTGAAAATTTTTGGAGTGTTTGCGAATTTGTTTCTACCTTATTACATTTCTTCTGCTTAAGCGATAAGTAGTCATACACAGTTTACAACATTCGGGCAGTTGATGAAAAAATGTTCTTCGGACCCACTTGAAAGTGTTGTCTTCCAAAAATTTGCCAGAAACGGTAAAATATTGGGCCAAAGGTTGATAAAGGTGCTGGGATTTCCTTGACGAACCGGGTTGGTGTTCAGGTACATTCAATCCTCAACGGTTTACTATCTGTCCTGCCGCAACACGCCGGATATGAAAATTGATCAAGCTGTTTTCACTGACACACGACGAATTTCCGGCTCATTAAGTGTTCATTATTTTAAAATATTCTGAACGCTCCTCGTAACTAATGGTGACGCTCCGCTTAAGTAGTGTTTTGGTCGAACGTATTACTGAATAGAACAATGCATGCTTACAAATCATTCTTTTTTCGGTGTTATGTAAGGAATTTTTATACAGCTTGAAAATCTAATGGAAGTGACGCATTTTATTTGGTAGATTTTCTACTCATGAAAAAATTTCTGTGTTTTCCATTAAAGTAAAAATTTATTGCCAACGAAAACAGAAACTAACAACTATCAGTTGGTGGAATTTGACAATCTGGCTCTCCCATCTCTCAATTACTCGAGCCATTGCCGACAGAGCATGCTAACCGTTCTTTTGACCCGGGCCTACCTTTGTCGCTATATGTTGATGGTTAACCTTCATTCTTTTCCATGTCGACGAGCTTTGAGAGAATTTGCCGGAGACAAAACGTATAGTCATCAAAAAATACAAAACGAAACAAATATATCCTACATGAGATGGAAAATGCATCTAAAGAACATACAACATGAAATAAACTACTTTTCTTAATAATATAATTCGTTTTGGAGATAACAAATTTTATCATGGGAAATCTACGATGTCACTGGGACACACCACTTTGACATTAATTTGAAATTTCGGTCCAATGTTTCATGTGGTTGCCATGACTCATAAAACGAAATTCTGAAAAATGCTTCTTACATGTTCTCTCCTAAAATGTTGATAGTTTTTTATTATGGGTACTCTATTAGTGGTCCTCTCATGATATTCTGGAATAAGTGGTCCAATCAGAGAGTTTTCAGACTCCTTGCTCCAATGTGGGACCCTCAGGGTCAATTTTGTGAAATATTAAAAGCACTGCCGTAAAATTAGGTGGGGGGGGGGGGAGGTCGCCCCCTTTTTGGATATTTTGTCGGTACATTGACTGATTTTGTGGATAAATCTGGAAAGAGTGGACTGTAGAAAAATATTATGATAACGCATATTAAATAATCGCCATCTGAGGAAATTACCAAAAGAAGATACCAAAAATTTGGCGCGGTTGGGGCGCGTTTATCTTTATTTACGCTTTACTTAAAGTTTTAAAGATGCCAGTTTTATAAACACATAGTTTTACAATTAGAATTTTGTTTTTTCGTATCATGGGCGTTATCTTTAAGAAACACGATTTTAAATCGTTAAGAATTTCTGTTCTCTTTTTGTAACTTTGTGGAAGATTCATAACACAAATGCAACGTCATATTTCGAATGAAACCTTACGTGTCTCTACACGAAGTCCGTTGTAGTTGAAAGGGCTAATTCATCTTTGCACCTTTTGGACTTTGCCATCAAAGCCAAAAGGTGCATCGTACAATGAAACATGAATAGTGAGCGTTTTCATTACATATAATGGCCTTTCATGCATACCAAGTAGGACATGAGCAACGTAATGGAGTTGCCGTCTGCATAAGGGGGTCAAGACACTTTTCAGGGGTAAGAATAACTTCGTTGAGAAAATTGAAATTGCTGGTATGAAGAAGGAAACTCTTTTTTTATATAACCCCCAAATTTTCCATTGGTCACTGAGATAAGTACTTTTATTGTTTTAACAGAACCCAAAATTTTTCGATGCGCTTCGCCTATACTTTTCCTTCGGCGTACTGCATCAAACAGTACCTTCTGGATGGCTGCGGATTGCTGAATCCCTAACGGAAGCTTCGAATCCTCGTTGTGCATATCCTATAATTACCTTGTCAAGTCCGTTTAGCAGGTTTCATCATGTCACATAAATATTTCCAATTTCCAAATGTAGGCACTCTCAGTGTGCAATAGTTACAATCGACACAATCGAAGTTGTGCAAGCCACTGTACCAATTATAAATTGTTTGGGAACAAAAGTTTCAGCGAACTATATAGCTAAAGCTAAAGAAAGGCTCAGAAAGTTAGTCCGAGCACATCACCAAGAGGTTTTCTTCAGTACATTAAGTCTTTGATTTCCATTCTTAACTTGACGACTCTAGGCCTAAGGAATTTTAAGCAAACTTTTCTCGTACGGGGCACAAATTTATAAAGAAATTAAATGAAGCTTGTCTCGCAATGGAAAGTTTCTTACAAGGTGAAAATACGGTAATGCACCTAATGCCTGAATTCTAGCTGTATATCATAGTCTTGATATAACGTCATTCTTATTATGCCCTTTCCTCGGACATTCGGGGAATTTTCACTCAGAGTAGATTTTAACCAGAAAAGTGAAATTTTGGCGCGTTTCGCGCGCACGTATTCGTCTCCAGCCGATGTCGGTAAGCTAACTGGGGTAGATTAGAGAATGTGTTTCTCGCAAATTAATTATCCCATAGTGTCAATACAGACAGAATGAATATAAACATAATACTTTTAGGAGTCTCCTGCACGCCGCTGGTGTTCTCGCTGTCAGAATTCTTGGATAAGCTTCTGTTAGGGGTAGATGGAGCGGGCTAGGGTCACGGCTACACAAAAGTAGGGTGGCTTGTGAAATGATCCCATGTTGACAAGTGTCGGTACATTCACTACTTGCTGTCAGTACATTGGCCTTAACAGTCAAATCGCAACTGCTTGAAAAGAGCGTTATTTTCTGACATTTCATGCATGACATTTCGTGACGTCATACATATTTAAAATACTAATTGGCTAAAAGTTATGACTTTTAAAGCCAATTATCTCAGAAACTAAGTACCCCCCAAAAATCGTCAAAACCGTGAAAACTAATGGATACGACGTAAAACCTATTTACGAGTTACGAGTATACTAACCGCGAGTTAAAGTGAGGATTTTACTCGATTTTATGAAACGGAATGGGTTTTAGAATGGGTTTTAAATGCTCCGCAAAATCATTTAGCATTTATTCGAGGTTGTTTTAAACTACTCAGTTTTTACTTCAATAGAGGGAAAATTTTGTTTTCCATCTATTGCTACCATTTTTGCATGATAAAATATTTTCAATGAGTCAGGTACTCGGTAAAATTCACCACGAATCGATTGTGGAGCGCAGAGTATATGTACACAGTGTAGTAGACCTATTTTCGCGAAATGAACGTTACTGGTCGTCATATATTACATACTACTGTATGTAATAACGTTACAACAGCCTAAGTCTTACTCACCAGTACCGTTCTCGTTTTTGGCGAAAATGGTGTGTTTATTCTTTTAGAAAAAATACTTAATTCTCTGCATGGTCATTTACTCAGTGTGCAGGATGTCCTCAATTAATTGAGCAAGAGAATTAATGAGGGAATTTTCTAAACTTGAAGGTTTCATGTGATGCTGGGGCAGGCTGGACCAGGAAAGAACATCAGTGCAAAGTTAAAAACTGTTTATAATTTTTTCCCATGTACTGATTTCACTCTGGGTAACAATGAAAAAAAGCTGAATACAATTCAAAAGAAAATAACAAAATACGGTTGCATGGGAAGGTTAATACGTCATTTTGTTTAAGAGGATAATGATGGTCTTAAAAATTACCTGATGATGAATCAGGTATTGAAGTCAGTGGCGTCACCAGACTTTTCATTCTCGGGGACACTGGGGGGCACAACGGTTTTACGGGGGGGGGGCATTGCTAGGCTCTACTCATGGCGCGTGAGACGCCACCGAGCGCGAAGCGCGAGGCTTAACGGGTGGGGTCCAGGGGCAAAGCCCCGGTAGGGGTCCAGGGGACGAAGCCCCTGGAAGCTCCTGGGTTTTTAGCGTGTTTGTAAGGTTTTAAAGTTGCTTTTTAAGGGTTGTTTTTACACTGGTCTTAAAATTACCTATAGGGCAATTTCGGGTCAGATTTTATTTTTGGTAACAACACTAACTTTAGTTAAACTACTCTCAAGAGCGGATCCGGCTGACATTTTGAGGAAGGTGAGCTGCACTAGAAAGAGAAAGAAAAGGCAGTTGATGGGCAATTAGATGCAATCCTCTGAAGGAAAAATGTAGACCTAATCCTGCTTCAAGGGTTACCTGAGCTGTGCGCCACCTTCAATTGACGTAGCCGGAAGTGTGAAGAAAACTTTGAAAAAACGCAACCCCTCAGACAGCCGGAAATGGCATTTCCAAGGTTTTTGCGATATTGTCATTTGGAAAACATGATAATTTACTGCCTTTTTTTCAACAGAGGAATCGAATCCTAAAAAATTCATAGTCACACTCTGACTACAGAAGAAATATTTTTTTTTCGATAATCTCAAATCTCAGTTGGGGGAGGGGGCACACACGGGAGAGGAAGGCACACGATTTTAGGAGGAGGGCACGTGCCCCCTTGTTCCCCCCCCCTGGCGACGCCATTGCTTATAGTCGAGGTTTAACCAACCCTGTACTTTGATAGCAGTGGCGGAGCTGCCATATGGTCGGGGGGGGGGGCGGTCGCCCCCCCCGACGGACCAAAGTCGTCTGTCGGCGCCCTTTTTTGGTTTTTAACATACTTTACTCTTGCACCATTATTGGCAAAAGACATACTTTAATAGCATTGTTTTAAGATCTAGATAACAATTCTCAAACAGCCACCAGTAACTTAACTATGATCTGCAGTTTATTCTGATGAAAAGGGTCATCTTCTGTAATATAGGGATAGGTTTTGCCGAGACGTAACTTCATGCTTTGTACGCAGTAATTAATGAATGTTGTCGCTGTGCTAAGTAAATTGCTTCCACACCAAGCGTGATTATAAGCTTACAAAATACATAGACTGACATCAAATTCACCCTCCCGGCCAATAAAAGCTTTTGCAAAGGGCGCAACAATGATTAAGCGCAAATAGTCTTCTTACTGTCGGGGATAATTGTCAACGTAGACAATAAAAAGAGTTTATAAAGATACCAAAATAGCTTCCACAACATTTTTGAAAACCATTTGAAGAGAAAATTCAGATTAAAATAAAATAAATCTGTTATCATAGTGGTAAAGGTTTAAGAGTTTTAATGAACAGTTACCATTTTGTTTTTCTTCAAGTGACCATTCTCATGATAAATGGCTATTTCTAACTCTGCACGATAATCCCATGAAAATGCTTATTTGTGTACTTTGTGGTCTCAAAAGCCAGAAAAATGCATCTAATAAGCCTAGGTTGAGGGTAATTTTATTAAGTATGAATTCGATATCTAGAGAGCCAAGCAGACCTTTTTTCTTGGATATTTCTTGCAATGTACTTAATAAATGGCTATTTCAGAGTGGTCACGTGATGTAAATTACGTCAATTAATGTTCCTTCGTGTACTTATCTTGATTTCCAGATACCAAAAATTTACACCTTACGGTGATTTATTTCCATAACTCTTCCCCTGTTAGATTGCTTGCTATTTGGCTCTAGCAGGTTTAATCTTCACACTCTAAGAAGAGTTGAGCAAAAACTGCTCAATGTCGGGGAAACATAGCACATGCTACATTTTTTAGCGCAAAAAATGTTCAACAATTAGGGAACATCGCGTTGTTTTGCCAACCTTTAGCAAACTTTTTCCTCAACTTTCTAACATGTGCTATGTTTGCCCAACTGTTTTCAGAGTGTATCTTCACAAAGTAGCCCATTATAACATTAGAATCTTAAATCGAGACCTGACAATAATACAAAATATAATGATCGACTTCCTACTAGAATGTGAAAGAGAGGGATAGAAACATGGGCGTCCGCAGGTAGGGGTAAGGGGGAACTTGCCCTCCCTTGGTAAATAAAAAACCTGAAAAAAAAAATGAAGAAAAAGACGACGAAAAATAACATCAACATTTCTTAACAGTTCACTCAGTGTTTTCCCTATTTATATGCGATAAAAAGGCTTTAGAAATGCCATTTTCATCAATCTGAGAGGCATTTTGGGCCAAAATTTTCTTGCGCTCCGCGCCAACACATGATGGCGCGGAGCTTTTCCCCCTAAGAGAATTTCCTTAAAAAGATTTTGTCTCCCCCGAATTTTCTTCTAAGGAGGCCCATGGATAGAAAATTTAGACATGTTTCAATAGAAAATCTTCTGGAGGAGAAATGGTAAACCAGTCTTCTATCATGTGCGGAAAATCAAATGGAAAGTCTGAAAAGACGTGACTTCAATCGTTCTGAGGCTCGGGGTATTTACTCCTTCGAAGCGCCCCAGCAGACCATTTTCGCCCTCTCTGACCGAAATCCCTAGCTCCGCCACTGTTTGATAGCATTAACTTTTAGCAGTTACTTGTTCCAGTCAAAGACAGGGAAAGGCTCATATGTAGTTTGTGTACGACGCCACTTCATGTATCAGCCTCCTTGAGTACTAAACTAACACGCCTAATAACACGCTGATAACTGGGATACTTGATATTGAACTCGTATCACAAATCTATTTCATAATTTGCCTTTCCTTCTTATCGAAAAATCGTTCAAAGCAAAAACCAATAGCCGTCTCAATTGAAGAATGATTCTGCCATTCAATACCCTGCTCAAAGCTCCATACCATGGACTGCAAAAAGAGGTGGAAATCCTCATTAAAAGAGAATTTTTTTTTGCAGGCGTACCGCTCATTGGCACACCCTTTTGTCGCATCGAGAATTCTACAGGCTCTGTAGTCTTGTAATATCATGTGGTTCTCGCAAGCAGTGATTACCACATGGCATCATAACAGACTACAAATATAACCCTTCGGAGGTGTTCCTTTCGCATACCAGTGTTTCTAGCTGGTTACGTCATAGCCTGTCGTTCTTAAAGATGTCCCCCAATATCGCAAACAGATCGCCGCCCTTGATGAACATCACAAATACAGATTAGCCAAATCTTGAAATTCGGTAACCTCGAAAACTACCTGTAGCGAAAACCCTAAAAATACAACATACGTCTATACTGTAACACATGTGCATAGTTTACGATCCCAACTTTTCGATATGTAAGGAGGGATGCGAAGCGTAAAGATGGTTACCATCGATTATGATTCTGTTAAATGTTACAGTTAACATTCTTATCTTCTGACCACTCAAGTCGAACAAAACACTCTGTATAAGTATGGTTAAATTATGTGCATGGTATGAAGTGCCGTATCTTGTTAATGAGTACCCTCACACTGTAATCACAAATAAATCAAAGTAGCGTCTGATTCGACTTACCAGGTTAGTCATTAATATTTGACTAATTTGTGATGGCACCTGACAATAAATATCGTAGTAGTGGACTAAAGAATATCAGTCAAAACTTAGTCATGGAGGCTTGACATTTGTTCGAAACTTACTCAACTGCTCAAATATTAGTCACATATTAGTCAATATTGTTGACTAACGTGATTAGTCAGTTCAGGCACCGTTTTGACTAATTTGTGTTTACAGTGCAGAAATTTACAATAGTGATCATGAGAAAGAGAGACCTCAGTTACTTTAGAACTCTGTTATCCACATTCCCTTCAATTCAGACACTTTATTACTATCAATTACCAAATGCAGCTGAAAGTCATTTAGGCATAAACAAAGATAAGAAAATGAATTGTTCTGCTAGCTGAGGCATACAACTTTCTGATTAGAGAAAGAATATATTTATAAGGGACAATTGTTTAAATTATGGTTTGGAGCTCGATTAATCACGTTTTGTAAACTCGCAAGGATTTGTCAATATATAGTAAGAGACGTTCAAAAAGTCTTATACACTGGATAAAACCCATTAATACCGCATTTCGAAGTAAACACGTGATAGAAAAAAACACTTAATTTGCCAAAAAAGTGATCGAGTTTAATTTTGTAACGCTTTCAAAGGTTAGAGACAACATTAACCTTTCATCTCAGTTGTCTTCTGTAAGATCGAAACTTTTTAAATTGCTAAAAACTAAGTTACAGTCAACCCAGCTCCCTGTTTAGCCACATCTGATTCAGCCGCTGCGAGCTTCCACCTGCTGTAATCTGGTAAGAGAACATTTGTCTTTCAAGCTGAACATTGTCGAGAACCAGAACTCGAATCCTGGTTGTAAGCCCACAGTAAAATAATAGGCAACGTTAGAAATAAAAGGGATGCATTGGCCAGGTACACAAAGACGGTTGATCCGATAAGATCTTGAATAATACCTTCAGAAGGAAAAATTGAAACAAGATTCATTTCATTTAACAGCTTAGGAGCGTTGTAGCCGGTTGAAAAGAATGGTGTTCTGCCAATGTTTTATGGGTGTTGAAATGTAAATTCTCTTATAGTACTAAGAGAGGATATTCATTTAATATTTCCCTGTTTCGAAAGTATTTGACTATTCCATTAAAAATTAAAAGAACTTAATTGAACTAAGCTTAAAACCATTCAAGTAAGAAAACAAAATTTTCTCAATGGACGAACATAAATAAGATGAATACCAGCATCGAAGATGTAAATTTTTTCTATTGTCGTAATACATTCCTTCCAAGGAAGTTTTTAGGGAAAAAGGAATAATGTTCTGATTATCATTGCATTTAGGCAAAGATTGCAAGTCTTTGTATTTTGGCTCGGTTAGGTTAGGTTGGATGGACTCTTACGGCCCAGTTTCTAACCAATTTGTTCAAGTCGAGCCGGCCACGGTCTTTTTCCATTTGTATCTCACTGGTTTGTTTTTCCTTCTCCGTTACTTATGCTGTGCACCAAACATAATGGCAGATGGTTCTGGTTTTAAAGTCTTCGGTATAACCCGACCAGGACTTAAACATCCGACTCGTCGACTGCAAGGTTGATGCTCTAGCCACTTGTGGCATTTCCCATGCTGTATGTTTGGATCTCAAGTTCACAACCAGTTTCACTTACATGAAGTTTGTGAATGAAGTTGTTTTCAGCAATCGGTTAAAAACCGGGACGTGAAACTCCATCTATTTAACTGACTGACTGAAAGGAAGAACGACTGACTGAATAACTAACTTTATACGACAATAAGCGAACTTTGCACCATCGATGTGGGTATAAGTCTATCCAGGAGAAGATTCCTGTTAAGACCTGTTTAAATTCCAACGGGTTTGAGCAGGTATTAACAGGTATGAAGAGACAATGTGCCAATTACCTATTGGAATGATGAAAGTCAACAGGCGTCAACAGGTAACACCGAAAAAGATAACAGATTCCTGTTGTTACCTGTTAAAATCTTGTGATTTTGTTTCCAATTACCTGTTGTACCTGTTAAAACCGTTTCAGCAGGTTTCAACGGAGTCTTCTCCTGGGATTCGACGTTTTCAAGAGTATCTTCTTAGCGCTTTAAGAAATAGATTTGCATTAAACCTAAACATGACTTACCAGAAAGCAGTCCTGCCAATTGCATTGCCATTCCTTCAACTATTATTTCGACATTCACCGCATCTTTGTAGTGGTTACGGCAGACAACAAAAGGTACAAAAGATAGCACAGCTGAACTACTGTATCCAAGACTAACACCGCTTATGAAAACGAGAGCAGAAATTGTGTAAATGCTGCTTAGGAATACTACAACGACAAAAACTAAACCTGTTGTTACAAAAGGTATCAAGCTGGACGTAACTGCGTTTAATTTGTCCAAATAAGAAATAAGCACAGCTAGTGTTCTACCTAAAAGTCCTCCAATCCCACCAGCTGTAGACAGCAATACTGCTTCGTCGCTTGAAAGCCCTAATACGGTACCAAGGGATACCAAGAAAATAGCCCAGGAAACAAACACGTAATATTGCACAAATAAGATGATAAATACCGTGGCTAAGTTTTTATGACAAAATAGCGTTGAAAAATATGACAAGATCCTTCTTCCATAAAATGTATCCGAGCATCCCTGCAATGTTTTTACTTCCGTTTTGATTGTTTCCACTTCTGATATTTTCCGTCTTGGTTTTCGCGCAGCTACCCCGCAGACTACTGTATTGCAAACGAGAGCACCAAACAAGATTAGAGAATTATGTAAACCATACTGAGTCCGAAGAAACTGGAGAACAGGAGGGAGAGCTGCGACACCTATGTATTCAAACATTACGGTCAAAGCTATAACCTTGGGAAGCTGGCGTGTTTCGAAGTGTTCTTGTAGCACCAAGTAGGACGACAGAACGGAAAAGCCAAAACCGATACCTGTAAGTAGAAGTAAATATTTCTTGCATTTAGGTTATGATATTTGCATTATAAAAATATTACTCAGTATCAGATATTTCCTCTAAAATACCAGATTTATTCTTCACAATATCAGCATTTACCGGTTCAAGGTTGAGAACAGCCCAGAGGTTGAGAAATAATCATTACTTGTGTTGGTTATGACTAACCGTACTGAACATCGTTTCCATTTATTCTATGAAGTGACCGTCGCAATATGACTCGAGCTTTTATTTTAGGGGCATTTATGACTTTGTTTTGAAATCATGATGTCATTGGCTATTTTGACAATACCTATCGTTGCTTGTTAGTATGCGTACCCAATAAAAATGCTTCTGTGGTTCACTTTGAATAGAATGCTTGAGTCTGAGGTATTACTTGATATGCATTATATAAACAATACTACTTAAAAACATGCCTAATGCTCATTAGCTTCGTCAAAAGCATGACTAAAGTTGATATAAGAATACTTCTTTATTGTAATTTTGTTTAAGTCAAAAAATTATTACAACAATGATAAAGAAGTAATGTTTATATATATGCCCTTACGATTAAATGCAGCTTAACAGTTTTAATTGTTAAGCAAATAGCACTTTCATGTGTACCTTTTAAGGTAAAAAATAGAAAATAGTAATAATTACGTTACAAAACATTCTTAATTGTTGTTTGAAAATGCAGAAGATGGTTATAAATTAAGACGGGCCAAATCGTTCTCTATTTTTTGAAGAGCAACATATTTCTTAGAATCCTTACCAAGGTTTCTAGCGTATATATACATTTCGACTTGCAGAACAAATTTTAATTTAAAATAGAAAACATTGAAACGTGGCTGTTCGTTTTTTTGTTTACAGCAAAAAATAAAATATTTCATATGCAATATAAGAAAATTATAAGGATGGTAAATTGTGTTATTGTAACCAAAAACAACATCTTGCTTTGTAAAGAAAAATTGTTTATTCAGAACATTCATTTCAACATCAAGAATAGAAGAAGAGGTAAAACTACAATTCCAAAAAAGATGTTCCAAAGTCTCTCCTTCAATTTTACAAAACGAACAGAGTGGTGAATCAATTTTGCCCATCAAATTTAAAAGCCTGTTTGTTTGTAAAGTTCTGTACAAAAACTTATACTGGAAGTAGCAAATCTTAGCTTCGTTAACCGAAGCCCAGGGCATCTTAAAAATTCTTTCCCAATTATCGTGTCCTAAATCAACAAATAAAGTATTCCATTTTTTAATGGAAGTGGGGGTATCAGAAACCTTTTCTATATAAAAGTTATAGACGGCTTGGGAAAAAGATCTATAATTCAAGGCTTTAGTGAAATATGAATTCTCTAGATATATATCTCGTTTTTGTCCAATACCACCACCGACTCTCCAATCTTTTGGAATAGCATTTATTAGCCCCCAGTAACGTGTAAACGGGAGATTAGAAATAACATATTTAGTAGTAAATGTTTCATAAGTTAAAGGTGTACCATTTTCATCAAAACAATCCTGAACATATAAAATACCCTTGTCATATAAGTGTCTATCAAAAACTATTTTCTTATTGATCTTAATAAAGGAGTTATTCCAAATCAATTGACGCTTTACGTCATCAGGACATATGGGTATACAGTAGGTTGCTTCACACCAAGCATGAACAACCTGTCGCACAAAAAGATTGGTAACATGAATATCCTGGGAGGAACAATTACAATGAAAAAGAAAATCTTTACCATACTTAACAAGCTCAAAGTCAAAAAATGATTTCCATAGTCCTATTGGGTTAGCACAGTAACGGCGAACCCATGTACATTTGAGACCTTTTATAAAACTTTTAACATGAATAGCCTTTAAACCACCATTCTGAACATCGTTTATCAACACAGAACGCTTTACCTTGTCTGGATTACTTTGCCAAATGAAATCGAAAATCACTTTCTCCAGTTCATTAATAAAATAAGCAGGGGGGTCCCGTAATACCAGAAAAAGGAAAACCAATTGAGAAAGAGCGAGAGACTTTACTCAAGTAATACGTCCTATTGGAGTAACGTCTCTACTCGACCATAAGCGGAGACAGGATTTTAGTCTTGAGAGCTTCTGAATATAATTTAATCTAAAAAGATCATTACCATCGTGATTGAAAAAAATCCCGAGAAAACGGACCGGGCCGTAGGTAACATTAATCTTAAAATTGGTAAGAAAAAAGGGAATGTTGTTAACAAAGGGACCTAGAGGAAAAAGATCTGATTTAGACATATTTATTGCAAGACCTGAAGCCAAACTAAAGTCATTTAATAAGCGAATAGTCTCCTGTAAAGTAGTTTCACTGTTATCTAGGAACAACACTGTATCATCAGCATATTGAAGAATTTTGGCCTGATTTCCCCCAACATTGATGCCTTTAATGGTACTATTGGAGATTACTCGCATAGACAAAATTTCAACGCAAAGAATAAATAAATATGGGCTTAAAGGACAGCCCTGTCGAACACCTCTTCCAATTTTAAAAAAACCTGATGAGTGACCATAGTTACAAACACAAGCTGTACTTTTATTATAGAAGAGATTGATCCAATGTTTAAAATCATTTCCAAAATTAAAGAATGTCAAAGTAGCATGGAGAAATTTCCATTCAATTGTGTCGAAAGCTTTCTGAAAATCTAAAAGAAAAAGAAAACCAGGTATATTATGATCTTTACAATACTCGACTAAATCTAAAACAAAACGTATGTTTTCACCGATGAACCTGCCTTTCAGGAAACATGTCTGATTGGGGCCAATTAACTTATGTAATACCGTTTTGAGTCTGTTTGCAATGACTTTGGCAGCAATTTTATAATCGGTATTCAGAAGAGTGATTGGACGATAATTTGTCAAGTAGAGAGGATCCTTATCCGGTTTAAGAATAAGGGAAATAACACCACGTGTTGCTCTGGAGCTAGCGAACCCTTATGGAAACTACAATTGAAAGAATCAACAATGATCTGGCCGATATGAGGCCAAATTCTCTTTTATAAAAGTTAGTTGTGAGGCCGTCCGTGCCGGGAGTTTAATCATTTGACATTGAGGAGAGGGATCTTAAACACTCGTCAATCGTTAATTTACCCTCACAACAATTTAAGTCTTCGTCACTTAATCTTTTTTCTGGAAGTTCCTCGAAGAAGAAAAAAGGATCACAGTCCTTGGAAGAAAAGAGTGAGGTGTAAAAATTGAAAATTTCCTTCAAAATATCGTCATTATCTACAGAGACGCAATCATTGTCATTGCTCAGTTTATAGATAGTATTTCGTGATTTGTTTCTCTTTTCTAGATTGAGAAAGTATTTAGTGTTTTTCTCACCCTGTCCTACCCAACGGGCACGTGATCTAAGCACAGTACCCTGCAACTTATAGTTATATAATAAAAGTAAATCATTCCTCAGATTATTTAATTTCGTTCGGGTATCAAGCGACTCGGAGATATATAATAATTGCTCTAGCTTAGAAATTTCACGTAAAAGCCGATACTCCTTCGAGCGTCTTTCACTAGCCTTCTGTTTTGAATATCGAATACAAAAGTTACGAACTTTATATTTAATACATTCCCAATGTTGAGTTGCATCGGCAGTCCCTCTGTTATTATTTTGAACATTTATAAGACCGATGATATTTGTAACAAACACACTGTCATGTAATAATGAGTTATTGAATTTCCAATAACCAGGTCCACGTTTCATAACATGGAGTTGAATGGATAAAGTAACAAAAGAATGATCCGATTGCAGACCTGGTCTAAATCCACTGTCATTAACATTATTGATCAAATTTCTAGATAATAAGAAGAAATCAAGCCGACAATGTATACCAGGGGAGACGTTCGAAGACCACGTAAACGACTTGGTAACTGGATTTCTCTCTCTCCAGATGTCAATTAAGTCTAATGATTGCATAATCGATAAGCAATAATCACGGGCTTTAAAATTAGTTCTTTGAAGCCCGCCTACTTTATCTAACTGGAGATTAAAAACAAAATTATGGTCGCCAGCCCATACTACCCTATCACAATAAAAATCTTGAAGAATATTTTGCAAGCTTGAGAAAAAAAGTGGACTATCTCTATTTGGCCCATAAATACATACCAAAGTTATAACCATATCAGATACTTAAATATCCATCACAACGTATCTACCATGGGGATGCAAATATGCTTTCGAAAGGTTGTATCCTAGATGCGGTTTAAACAAAACACAAACGCCACAGCTAGTGTTGGATCCATGGGAGAAAAATATCTTTCCGCCCCACTCGGCCTGCCAAATTTTCTCATCATCTATACAACTATGAGACTCCTGTATTAGAGTAATATCAATATGATTTCTATGGAGATAAGAAAATAACATTCGTCTTTTCTTGAATTGGCGAAGGCCTCTTGCATTGTACGAAGAAAACGTAAGGTCATTCATCCTGAATTAGTTGCTTTTGTAGAGAAGTGTCTTCAAAATGAGTAATATGTTCGGGTGATCCTTTAGAGTACACAAGAACTAGCCACTGAAGATATTTCCCATGGCACAGTTTAACATTTGTCGTCTGGGGCCGGCTAAAAAGAACACAGTAGTTTATTGTTGTAAAAAAGTGATACGTGTAAAGATGGGATATAAAAAAGAACAAACAAAAGAAAAGTCAAGTCCGTCGGAGTTTCCCATGCATACCGGAAAGGAAACTTCCCGGCATAATGGAGCAATAGCGAAGAAAAAAAGCCAAAAGGCTGGACGATCATCCAGAGCAAGTGTCCTGACGATCAGGGGAGCGATGCAGCCAACAATCGAGGAGCATGGAAGGTACACAGTTTTCGAATAAAAAGTAAATCGCAAAAACTAAGGGAAAATCAGCAGTTGGGCTGGAACTCGTAAGGCTTACCGCTCGAATCACGCCATCTACCTCCGGTGAATCTGAGTTTAATTCCGCTCTCATATAGGTCTTTCACTTGTGCAGCCCACTTTTTCTTTTCTGCAAGATCGGACTTGGTAAGGTCGTCTACTATGAAGAACCCTTGGCCTTCCAGTGCAGTACGTCTGTGTTTCGTAATAAAAGACTTAGCTTTGTATGATAAACACCGGGCTAAAATATGTGGCGGTCTGTTACCCAAAGCTCTTCCATCCCTGTGACAGCGTTCCACGGAAAGATCAGGAGGATCATTAAAAAGAGAAAACACCTTTTCTTTCACAATGTTTTCACAGTGTTCATCTTGCGTCACAGGAATCCCAACGACGCGGAAATTATTCCTGCGTGACATCCTCTCCAGTTTATTGTTCTCGTTTTCAGTAATAGCCAATGAACTTTCCAAAGCCGTAATTCTGCGAGATAATTCTTCGGATTCCTTATCTTTGGCCGCCATTTTGTTCTCAAGTTCATCGATCCGTTGGGCCTGGAATTCCACGGCTTTTCCAAGTTCAGATTCTAACTTGGTAATGGATCTTTGCAAGGACTTGAGAGATGTCTCGACTGACCTTTGAAAATCAGAAATTGCCAATTTCCAGCCCTCTTCAAGACCCAGCTCCTCAGTATCACTCTCGTCTATGTTCTCTTCATGCATGTAGCGAGTCAGTTGAGCCTGTTGGGCTCGCTGAGAACTCCGAGTACCTCTATTTCTGTAAGTCGAAGGAGGTCTTCCTCTTCTGTTAGACATTTTTGTCCTTGACGAGTAAGTAGTCTGAAGAAAGCTGAAACTCCAAAATTTAAGTCTCAAAAAACACTTTAAAATGAATTTTCTTTCGCTTCCTCGCAGTCGGCGTGTCTTAACCCGCCATGATATCAAGAATACTTATTGTTTGGCAAAGTTTACCTAATGGAGAAAACTTTGACCACGTAGGGTAATATTTTACCCAACAGTTTTTCAGGAGGTATACGTTCCCAACCGTGTTTGGGGAGTAGTTGAAATCTGTGCATTTCTAAGCTCATCCTAGTAAGGCAACGTTGATAAATATCGGGAGATTTAGCCGGGCAGGCTCTCAGTAAATTAATAAGGCCGTTCAGTTGAGCTCCTGAAATGGTGAACTCCTGAGGTGATGAGCGTTCTACTGAAACTCAAGAAACGGTGAACTAGTGATCTCGTGCAGTGAGCTTGGAATATATTTTAGCAACTCGAGTTCAAAGTGAAAGAAGCAAAGGATGACAATAAATCAAGCGACTTTTGTATGTGACCTCTCGGCCTGCATATTTATACCGTAAAGGATCCATACCATGTAGGATCCATGTCCTCAATTTTTAAATCAGTTTAGAAAACTCCATCATTTGTTAACTCTCTTACTTCTAAGAAAGTCAATGGTATCCAACGAAAGCCCTTGCTTTATGGATTAAATTACAATGAAAACGTAGATAAGCATAATAAATCTCAATAAATCTTTGTCGCTGTTCTGCAATTGTACAACTGTTCTTAATTCTGAAACAAATCTACTGGTATTAGTTCATGGAAGTTTTTCGGACACCGAGCATCCTGCTTTACTTGCTTTGCATCTAAAGGGTAAAAATTGTAACGGGTCAGCCTTGGAATTAATCTGCTGGTCAACGAGATTAAGATGAAACAAGGGATTCGAGCTAGCCTTATGAAATTATTTACTGATTATGTGAATCTAAGCATGCCCAATGCCCAATGAATCTTTGTATGCCCAAACCAACTATTTTCACAATAAGATTGAACTATATACTCGATTCCAAATGCATGTAAATCTCCCTTCAGCACAAGCGTAGGAAATAAAGCTCAGGACAGTGACCACTGAACAATCCAGAAGGACCATGCGAATGAAACATGAACTAATTGGAAAATGATAGCCTGGACATGATAAGACAAAGGAAAATGAGAGTAGTGTCATGTAATATGGTGTACCCTCCATGACCTTTAACAGACACGCCATCTTTTTGTTTACGAGCAATTCTCACTTCCCTTTGTCCTAGATTTCCAGGACTCTTCCTGTTTCCCGTCACGTGTTACCGGTGAACGTGACATATTACATCGATCTTAGTTTCACGTGCACGCTGTAACCCATATTTTTAAGGTGTGGCCGATTTCACCCTCAACAGCCTCCCCGTTGGTCATTTAGGTCAACACATTCATAAATATTAATTTATTTTGGTGCGTCACAACTTAAAAACAATCAGGGAACTGTATGTGTTACGATCTCGCACGAGGTTTACAAGCAGCTGGTCACTCGTGCAAGACAGTTCGAAGCAGAAGAATGTTACATAGTTAAATTTCAATGATTCTTTTTTGGCGGCCGAATAATCAAATTCTTTTGGAACTTAACGAATAAATTCTTAAATCTTCGTGAAAGATTGCAACTACTGCAACTACTGCAACTACTTTACAGTAGGTAAAATGGAGGCGGGTACAGTCTGATCGTTCAGGGTATTACCGGTGTTGGCTGTAATGGCTATCCTTGTTGCATCCCACCCCAGGCTATAAAATCTAGTGATAAGGAGCTTACTATCGGAAATTTTGAAAGAGTTGAAACATTGCAACAATTTAGACAAAAATAAACGAATTCTCCTACCTGAAACGATAAGTCCTACATAAAGCTGCCACAAACGATGCAAATACGGGCCGCAGTAGATGTAACCCAAACCACTCAGAGTGCCTCCAAATATACAAAGTTGTCTATTGCTAAACACATTCAGCAACAATAACGACACTGGACCTATTGAATGAACATTGGTAATATAACGAATGGTAACAAGGAAAAACCGAATTCATGTGGTTTGAGTCTGAATCCTGTAGAGGTTTTTCATATGACGTCATTGTACCCTCTAGCGGCTAGGCGTGAACTTCACAGCGCTTACCACATTGCACACTGCGCAATGCGTTCCGAACAGAACCATGTGTAATTGGCACGATTGTCCTTCAGCGTGGCGTATCCCTAACGCAATTGAAAAGCATGTAGCCTATAGACGAATTCGGACATTACGGGGGTCCATCACTTTTAATCTTTAAATTTCCTCCCTTAACTGTTCCATGGATGGTTGTACACTGAAGTGTATCTTAATTTTCTCAACTTCACTGAATATGAGGATTTGAAAATCACGTAGACAATAATTGAAGATAATGTAATGCTGATGAACCCCACTAATGGCTGCCTACAGTCACTAAAAACAAGCGCTAATAACTCGTCTATAGAATTGTCCGTGATAAAGAACCGTGTTTTCATCATACGACAGGTTGATATCAAAATACGCCACTTCATACCATTTACTATCAGTCCTAAAGTGTATGATCTAAGAAGTCATAACTCAGAGCTCTCTTTAAGGCTGTTGGTATTTTCTGTAATGAAAAATTTTACAACCCTTTGGAAGCTTTTTGAAAATATTCTTAGTTTCAGACGAACACTTTTTATAGAAGCCATTTAGTACATGTGACTCTGGAATATAACCTTTTCGGAATAAAAGTACCATGTTTGAATACAGTCAGTTAACGTAAACCTCGAAAAAGTATCAGTGGCGGAGCTAGGGATTTCGGTCGGAGGGGGCGAAAATGGTCTGCAGGGGCGCTTCGAAGGGGTATATACCCTGAGTCTCAGCACGATCTAAGTCATGGCTTTTCAGAATTTTCATTTGGTTTTCCCCACCTGGTAGAAGACTACTTTGCCATTTCTCCTCAGCAAGTTTTCTATTAAAACACGTGTAAATTTTCTGTCCATGGGCGTCCGCAGTAGGATATTCAGGGGGGGGGGGCAAATATACTTAGGGGTAAAAAGCTCCGCGCCACAATGAGTTGGTAAGGAGCGCAAGAAAATTTTGGCCCAAAATGCCTCCCAGATCGCTAGAAATGGCACTTCTAAAGTCTATTTATCGCATGTAAAAAGGGAAAACACTGAATGAAGTATTAAGAAATGTTGATGTTAATTTCTCTTCGTCTTTTCTTTATTTTTTATTCGTTTTTTTCATTTTTTTTTATTTTCCAGGGAAAGGAAATTGCCCCTTGCCCCTGTCTGCACACGCCCACGTTTCTATCTCTCTTTTGCACACTAGTATGAAGGCGGCCATTATATTTTGTGTTGTCAGGTCTAGATTTAAGATTTTAATGTAGGCCTAATAATGGACTACTTTGTGATGATAAAGATTAAACTTGGTAGAGCCAATAGCAAGCAATCTTACAGTGGAAAACGTTTTGGAAAGTAATCACCGTTAGGTGTAAATTTTTGGCATCTGGAAATCAAGATAAGTACACGAAGAAACATTAATTGACATACATTATGTGACCACTCATTAATTAAGAACATTGCAAGAAATGCCGAAGACAAAAGGTCTGCTTGGCTCTCTAGATACCGAATTCATAACAAATAAAAGTACTGTAGCCTAAACTTTATTAGATGCAATTTTCTGGTTTTTGAGTCAACGGAGGTACAGAAAGAAGCAATTTCATGACATTATCGTGCAATGTCAGATGACTACTCTGTATTTACGGAATAAAATAGCCATTTATCGTGAGAACGGTCACTCGAAGAAAAGCAAAATGGAAATTGCGCATTAGTACTCCCAAACCATTACCACTACGATAACAGTGTTATTTTAACCAGAATGCTCTCTTCAAATGATTTTGAAAAATGTTGTGGAAGCTAATTTGGTATCTTTATAAACTCTTTTTATCGCCTATGTTGACAATTATCCCCGACAAGAAGAGGGCTATTTTAGTACTTGCTCTACAGTTATTGTTGCGCCCTCTGCAACTTTTATTGGCCCGGAATGTGAATTTAATGTCAGTCTCAGTGTGTATTTTGCAAACTTTTAATCACGCTTGGTTTGGATGCATACATTCGTGCTTATAAAGCATGAAGATGACCCTTTTCATCAGAATAAAGTGCAGATAGTATAGTCAATGGTATGTGTTTGAGCATTTTGTTATCTGGGCCTTAAAAACAACGCATTTAAATTATGTCTTTTGCCAATAATGGTGCAAGAGTGAAGTATGCTAAAAACATAAAAAGGGCGCGGACAGACAATTTTGGTTCGTCGGGGGGCCCCCTGACCATATGGCAGCTACGCCACTGAAAAGTGTGCAAAATAACGCAGCAGTGAAGGGCAAATATAATGAAGGTTGTTGTTACACTTTTGCTAGTATCACGGGCGGCAATCCTGGAGAGGGGGGGGGGGGGTGGTGGGGGATATATTCCCCCATAAAATTGGATGGGGAATACTGTACACTTTATCCCCCCATGAAAACGAGCCTACAGATTCGGAAACTATGTAAAAGGTTAAGTATGAAAATTTCTTTAACAGAACGGAAAACTAGAAGATTACAAATATTCACGCTTTAAAATGTGACATAAAACCGTTACGCTGTCTAAAACATGAACATACCGTATAACACATACGGTATGCACCAGTATCCCCAATCGCCTATCACCTTCGAAAGGGATCATCTATAAGTTTATTTCTTTGATGGAAATAGAAGGTAAATACGGCGTTCATTTCTTACATACATATTCTGAAAAGGTGACTTTTGCATGCAGTGAAAGAATATATAATATTTAAATGCCATCAAAATTGCAAAAGACTTTTTACATTATTGCCAGGCGCGCCGTAACGTTTTCTTTTGAAAGATTTAATTCTGTTACAACTTGGGTTTCTGCTTTTCCAGATAAGTTTCATCTTACCTCAGTAAAATCTCCACACGATTCTTACTGTTTATATTCCTTTATATTTAGGTCTGTAGGTCTTAGAAAACACTGTGTAGCAACATCGATCTTTGGTAGCTTTGCAATTTCAGACTTACCAATAAGAAATACAGACTCTTCAGTTGAATCCAAAATTTGCTCTAATACAAGCTCCATATTTTTCGAACTTTGATGAATAAGGGCAAAAATTTCGGCGCTTCGCGCACCCCAAATCACCTATCCAGAGAAATCGAAAAACAATTATGGTGCGCCCCCTGAAAAAACCTACCTATACGCCGCTGCTCAATGACTTTATGTTTTTTATTTCTATTCTTTTTATGTTGGGCCTTTCTAACTTTTAAAGAAATGCAATATTGAAAGTTGCTGTGATATCACGTACATAAGACCGGAAAGGGTTACTTCCGGTGATCTCGGGCGTATTTTTCGCCGAAATTTTCTTTGTACAATTACCGCCAACAGATATTGGCGCTCTGCTTAGGAAGTGATACGGACTATATCCCCCCCACATTCAAAGACGGATCGCCGCTCATTGCCAGTAAGCTAGTATTAATTGCCAATTCCTATGGCCGTCTTGTCTGTGGGAATATCTCTGCAAGTGTCTTTCATTCTTCGCAGGTTCCAAGTAACGAACAAATTTTTATCACTCATAACGGTACCCTCCATTCATGCAATGCGCTGCTCGTTGAGTTAAATTTGTACCAGAAAATGGAAACGACCTTTGTTTTAACGTAACTCTTTTTTTAAAAGAAGGGTTAAAGGTCACATCAAGTTTTAATATGCTATATATAGGTACTTATTGCCAATATTGTGGTGAAATTTGCATTGGAGTCTGATGTGTGGTTCTCATGAAATGAGCAAGTCAAGTTTTCACTTTTCAACAAAGAGTTTCTATTTTGTGACATCAGATCTCTGCACAAAATCCTCACCCTTTGTTTTGTAAGGTTTCTCATTCGTGTCTCGAGACATGTCATATGGTACATGATACATTTGATAAGGTCATAGACAGTGAGGAAAGGTTAAAGTTAGAAGTCATGAGACTTGTAATAATGCATGATGTCATGTTATGGATTGTGTGTATTTTCTTACAATCAGTACTGCCTTGACTAAATGCTTTTTGTACGGCCTCTCTATATTTTATTATCTAGTAAAACTATCTCAGATTTCTACTTACAAAAGAAAATTTAAAAAAGAAGTGACGGAAAACTTAGGATAGGGAAATGGAACTACCTTACCGATTATATATGCTATTCCGTTTTGCAAAGCAAATGCCCAAGCTACCAAAGAAGTAGATGTTTCCAACAGCTTAACAATGTCTTGAAGAATGACTCCGTTTGCTTTAATTGAGCCGCTAAACAAAAACATTCTCATGCATACTGTGGCTAAAAGAATCCATTTTCCATGTCGAAGTTATTGCCCTTACCACAAATCCTGTATGTGAGTTGTGAATCGGTTCTCTTATTCTTTGAGGAAAATACAGTACCTGCCAAATCTAGCTGACAAATGCATTTATTATATACATCTGAAGGAACAATTTCTTACGCTTTGTGAAATTGCAGGTTTGTCCGATATCTGGTTTATACGGAAGCGTATAAGTGCCACAACATCACAAACAAATACCTGACAATTTGCAATAATTTGTTACATTGAGCACATATATCTCAACAAAATGCAAAAAATTGTGCCTTTTCACAATTACTCATTTTCTTGCAATGCAGCAAAATATTGATTAATGCTTTATTGTCGAGTTTACACAACTCATGATCTCCACAATTATTTGCACAATGGCAGATTGTTGACTTTTTCAAACTTTGCATGGGGGCATAATTTTACTCAATGTTCAATTGACATTTTGTGATCTCCACAATTATTTGCTGAATGTTGAGTTCCTAACTCAACAAAACTCTAAAAAGAAGCAAAACTTTACTCAATGTTCAATTGACATTTTGTGATCTCCACAATTATTTGCTAAATGTTGAGTTCCTAACTCAACAAAACTCTAAAACAGAAGCAAAATTTTACTCAATGTTCAATTGACATTTTGTGATCTCCACAATTATTTGCAAAATGTTGAGTTCCTAACTCAACAAAACTCTAAAAAGAAGCAAAATTTTACTCAATGTTCAATTGACATTTTGTGATCTCCACAATTATTTACTAAATGTTGAGTTCCTTACCCATAAAAACTTTACAAAGAAGCAAAATTTCACTCAATGTTCAATTGACATTTTGTGATCGCCACAATTATCTGCAGAATGTTAAATTGCTAACTTTTAACTCTTCAAAGTTGCAGAATTTTGCTAAATGCTCATTTAATGACATCGATACCCCTTAATGTAACGGCGCACGGCAATATATGACATAGTCCTTTACAGTTGAAGCAGGCTATGCACACAGTAGACTACTGGAATGATATAACCACATCGAAAAATAGCTTGTATTCTTCATATGGATTACCTTCATCGAGAAAATGACGGCATCTTTGAAATTAAGCATGGTAAGTTTGATACATTAATATACTTTCTCGAGGAGACACCATAGTCAGGCCTTTATCGGGGGATTTTATTTGGTTGAATGAAAATGATATGACGGTATAAGTAATAAGTGTCTCGAATGAACTTGAAAGGTCCATGGACATCGAACTGTGGAGGAATGGGGGACATGTCTCCCACGCTTTTTGTAAACACACGCTTTAAATAAATTTTTGACGGAAGTGGTCGTGCCCTTCCTAACATTCCAGTAAAATTTGAAGTCATGGAATAAATAGATATAGTTCGTAACTAACTAGCAAAAATGCTTTGCCATTCCCCTATTTTGGCACATTATAGCCCCCTTCTCCAATCTCTTTAATAGATTGCAATTGAGATAATTCTAACTTCACTGTAGAATATATTTTGACAAAGGCCTACATTGTAGACAATTTTTTTCACTTTTTGATTACCCTTTTCTTTTTTTGTCTTATATTCTTGTTTTTCTTTTTCTGTTCTTTTTAACCGTGGCGACATTTTGGTTTGGCCGTAGGAGAAATGTGGTTGTAGCTTATATAAAGAAACCAGCCCCTCTCCCATGTCTGTCAATATGATATGGCCCTTGCAGTTTATTCAATGAAGTGCTTCCACGGTTTTTATAAATACAATGCTCTAGCCATTAGCAGTTTTGTATGGTTTACTTGTAAAGGCAAACAAAGATAATAGAATATGTTAGACGTCTAAAAGTGGACATGATGCAGTTTCAGTGGTTAATAAAGGGAAAAATTTTTCATGATATTTTACCATATTTGCTCAACTTTCACAGGTTCTTCTGGTTGTGGTGGTATATTCACCTCCCGCATTAGCTCCAGGTCCTGCTCTGTACACTGCTGCAGAAGTAAGAGTCCATGCACCACAAATACGGGATGCCTTAATTCTACATTACTGGCATGACGGTTTCACTGCTGCCACAATTATAAATTTTCTGGTGTTACGTCATGGTATAAATATTAGCTTGCGACACTTACGTAGGATACTCGCTTATCATAGATGTAGAAGACGAGACGCTCCCTAAATTACGATAACGTCATACGAGCAATCCTTTATGAAACTCATGGCAGCGGACAAAACTTGGGTTACCGGGCTATGTGGCATCGACTCCGCGCTACACACTGCTTACCCATAACACAAGAAGCAACTAGGCTTCTTTTAAATGTTTTGGATCCAGACGGAGTAGCTTTAAGAAGACGTCATCGAATAATTCGTAGGACGTACAGGAGTCCAGGACCAAATTATCTCATTCACGTTGATGGATATGATAAACTAAAGCAGTTTGGATTCGCTGTGCATGCAGCAATTGACGGCTTTTCTCGCAAAGTTCTCTGGCTATATGTTGGTAACAGCAATAACAATCCAAGAATTGTTGCAAAGCTTTTCATCGATGTAAATCAGATCAGTGGGGTACCAAAAATTGTAAGAGCGGACCGGGGAACTGAAAATGTATTTCTCCATGATTTACAGATTGCATTAAGATGGTACCATGGTGACCATTTTCGTCGCCATAAAAGCTTCTTGTATGGGCGTTCAGTTGCAAACCAAAGAATCGAGGCTTGGTGGGGACAACTTGGAAGGATGTCATCAAATTACTGGATACAATTTTTTAAGTATGAGAAATGACGGCAGTTTTGACAATAGTAACCACATCCACGTGGATTGCCTCAGATTCTGTTTTAACCGCATCATACAACGAGATTTCGACCAAGTGGTGCGGGAATGGAATCAACATTCCATAAGAAGTCAAAGGCTTGGTTGTGCTAGAGGTATACCAGATGTACTTTACTTCACACCAGAAGTGTATCACACTCATGATTACAAAATGGAACTCAACGCCTCAGGCGAGGAACTCCGGGAGGTTGAGAGACTGTATTGCTCACCATATCCTGAACACAGTTGCAGCCCCGAACTACTTGCAGTAATACATGAACTTTTCGGTGAGATTAGGAACGATCAATTTCCTGAAACCACAGCGGAGGCAAAACAATTGTACCTTGATATGGTGGACGTTTTAACTAATCATATGTAGCAGAAAGATAAAGTTTCCAGGAGAGGATTTAGAGGGCGCACCAGTGCGTCAACTGAAAGTTTTTCTTTTTACTTTCACAGGTGAATCACTTTGCCTAAATTGTGTGAACGCAATGTTCAAATTTTAACAAAATAATATCAACTTCACAGCATATACAGTTTCATATTTGGAGATTAAGGTAACGTTGAAGGATTCAACCGTAAGCATACGAGGCAGGGACAGACCGCTCCCCTGCTGCAAGACCTGAATGTTCGACGGGGGCCTGGAAAAATTCGATGAACTACTTCCAGGCAAGACATCCATGGGATGGTGATGTCGTATGTGCGTATATATAATAGGAGTGTGTGCGTGTGAGTGTATTAGATGATTTTGCATGTAAATAGGATATCTCACAATAGGTTAATTGTGACGTGCTTATCTCATATTTGGTGTGCGGGTTGGTCGCATAAAGTACATGATACCTATTGTTTTTGTTGGAGGTAAAAGGTCATTTTGGGATCACGGGTCGACAGATCAAATTTTCAAAACATTGCAAACATGATATCTCAAAAAAGTAAATGTGACTACACTCATATATAGGCGTGTGGGCAGCTAGTAGTATATAATCCCTTTCGATTTTGGTAAAGGTCAAAGGTCATTTTGGATCACAGAGGTCAAATGTAAGTACCTTAGAAATTGCACCAAAAAAAAAAAAACACAATACATCAAGCAAGGCAAGTGTGACTAATCTCGTATCTGGTGTGGGGGTTGCTCTCATGTAAGATGATTAGGTGTGCAGGTCAGCCATATTGAGTAGATGATCCCTACTGTATCTGGTAGTGGTTCAAGGTCATTTGGAGTCACCAGAGGTCAAAAAGCAATACCCTAGGAATTGCTTGTATACTTGGTATCGCTGATTGGTAAAGAGAGTTATCTCATATAGTTATTATGTGGACTGCCTGTACTTAGTAAATAAGCACTATTGTTTTTATTGTCGGTGAAAAGTCATTTGTGGTCGACAGTGGTCACAAGGTTCAATCCTATTCAGGTATACCACAAGTCAAAGAATTCAATAATATATATTCAAGGGCATGAAGACTAAGTTCCAACCGAGTCCAACTCTCATCTTCATAGGACATTCCTAAGCTGAGATATAAAATGTTGAAGTTTATTCACTCAAATTGAAACGGTACATTACGCAATAATTTGTGATGTCATTGTTGTACTACTCAAATAACAACTTTGTTTTTCTGAAAGTAAATGCACCTTGTATCAAGGTGCGATAGTACTATTACTCTTATGGGGTGATGTAATTAATAAAGCCCTCTCTGTGCAACATGCTATGCTAGCAGACAGGAAGTATTCAAGGTCCTACAAACATTTCTATTTTTAAAGGGAAACAAAGCAGGTAATTGAGTTGTACAAAAAGAAAGTCACAATTTATTGCGCAATGGACTAATTTGTTTTAAGTGAATAAATTTCAACATTTTGCATCTCCGCTCAAGAATGTCCTATGAAGATGGGAATTTGCTTAATACATACACTCTAAAAACTTTTTAAAAAAACGCTGTGTAACTAGTGCACATAGCTAGCAATGTGTAAAAACTACACAATTTGTGTAACAATTCAACACAAATTGTGTAATTATTACACAAATATATGTAATTTCTACACAAACTTGTGTAGTTTTGTTACACATTGTTAGTTTTGTGCACTATTTACACAGTGTTGTGTAAAATTTACACATCTTTCTTAGAAAGTTTTTTTTGTGAAACAAGGTATCTCAAGAAGTGTAATAGAGCACAGATCTGCCAACCTCCAAATTAGCGAAATTTGATATTTACATGAAGAAACATGGAGATTGGTACATAAAAATTAAACCTGGAGATTGGTACCTCGAATTTAATTTTTCCGCACCACATCGGTGCGAAAGAACAATTAACATGCGCATACCAGGGTTTCCAAATAATCCAAGTGGTGGGGCTCACTTTGCGATTTTTTTGCCTTTTGTAACAAGTATTTGCCATAGATATAATCATACTCGGCAAAATAATTTATGCATGTGATGAAAAAATTGTGTTTTTTATTGAAAAATCTGCCCTTTGTAAGTTAATTTGAGTACATTTTCTGAACAACTGAAGATCGTTGGGGTTAAACTTTCACATTTTATCTTAAAAGGCTCTGACCAAAAAATGCATTTACCCATATCCTAGTAAAATTTCATCAAGTTGTTTTAAGAGTGTGTCATTCTATAATAAAAACTTGGGCCGTTATTGAGTTCAAAATAATGTGAGCAATGTCTACATTTATCAAAGCCTGGAATATTTCACCATCTATAGTGTAACAATTCTCTCACAAATTTACCAAAATCATATGCAAAGTAAGGATTCGAAAAAAAAAGAAGCAACTTAACCGGAATCGACAAAATCTTGCCTGGTTCAGTGTGTTAGGATATTCAAACATGCACATACTTACACGTACTTAGGAAAGTTAAAAAATTTGAATGTTAAAAAATGAACTTGAGAGGTTCTGATAATTGCCGTGTGGCTTAATGTTTGCACCTAGCTGTTTGAATACTGTTATGTTGTCGTGATATGATGAAAATTTGAACGTGAGACGACGCCTAAAACCGTGAGACTCACTATGAAAGCGTGGGAGTTGGCAGGTTTGCCTTTACGTATATGTTGTAACTTGTGCATTGTCCATAGTGAGAAAGTGAGCACGTTCGTGCTTGGTAATTTATGAAACAATGTCAACAAGAAATAAACATAAACTTACATTTCAGCGATAAGGAATCACTAAGACTTTCGGCTTTCTGGTTTATAACACAGAATCGTGAGTGTCCAACATAGTACTGCCATTATGCTTAGTGCCCAGCATAAAAAGTGGTGCTCGGAAAACAAGTCAGTGAGCCACAACCGGAGAGTGTGTCCAAATTCTTTCCAAAATTGCTCGAAAAATTAAAAATTTATCCAAAGTAAAACTTCCATGATAATTTAAAAGAATTACCAAAAATTCGGTATGTAATCTTACAGCGTACAGAAAAACAATATCTATTCCACCTCACTTCTTGGTCTTGCACAGTATGCTTTGCCCGAAAATTCCGAAATGGTACTTATTCGGACGAAAGTTGCAAAAAAGGTTCATAGGTGCAAAGGTTTATAAGCAGTGACCCAGCTAAGAGGGAGGAACCTCATGAGGGCTCCCCGAATCGTAGTTGCACCCCAAATGTAAATTTAGTTCAACGTATTTAAGCATAATTTACTTGTAGTTGTGGTGGAAGGTGGGGTAGAAAGCAATTGCCACTTCTGGTAATCTAGGAGGTAAAAGAAACAATTCTGCTGCACTCGGCGTCAACTGCGTGGTATTATTCGTGACTTCCCGCTTAGACTAGAAAGTGGCGTAGCTTTGCGGATTCCAGGGGGCAGGAGTAATTGCTCTTAGCTGGCCCTGAAAAATCACAAAAATTTGAAAAGTTGCGTTATGTGACACAGGTCATTTACAGTGATGTTTTCCTAGCTTTTCTTCCATAACATTCCATTTTTCGAATATACGCTCTTCATTTTGAAATATTTATCTAAAAAAGGCAACGAAGTTTCAGAAACTTTTTAAATGTCTTCGGAGAGCCTTAGATAACTATGCTACACCTACGATCTCCAACTGCCGTGGAATCTCGGATTTGCTAATGGGAAGTGTAACAATAAAGCGATGCTCCCCATATTTTCATATTTCCTCACCAGAAACTCGAAATCTAGACTTATCAGCAATACAACTAGCTCCGTGATATTTTCAGATATTTGTTCAAACAAGGCAGGGAGCGTGCCACAAATAACGTTACTGACTGATAAGTGTCCACACTTAAAAACTTCTGAAAATTGGGTACATGCCACTGAGAATAATAAATGTACTTTCATAGGCAAATGGCAATTGGCTAACCCCGTACCCCGGTAGTATTGAATAGACCACGGCGCACCACTGTATATAACAGTACCCAAAGGATTACCCTAAAATAGGCCTGTGGTAGTGGTTTCATTTGGTAATGTCGACATTATTTTGTAATTTGCTCGTTTTATTGAACTGTTTTTGCAGACGAAAGCTCAAAATAACGAGTGCTTAGGTTCTCCTTACAAGCCTGGGAAATGACATTCTTGGCTGTCTACATGTGGGGTCGCGGTTTTCAACATTTTCCTTACGCTCCGTAGCAATTATGGTGGAGCTCCGCTAATGTCCCTCGACTTCGTCCCTTATTTACACCAAATAACCCCTGGAGATTGTTAGGCAAATTTCTGATAATTTGCGCCTTGCAACTTCATTGTTTTATTGATCTAAACATTTCATTGCACAAAGAAAGCTGGAAATAACGACTGCTTAAATTCTGCTTACAAGCCCGGTGAATGATATTTCCGGCTGACTGAGAGTTGGCGATTTCCAAAATTTTCTGAATGCTCCGCTCCAATGATGGTGGCGCTCCGCTTAGAGAGTCATTTGGGTAGCGTCTTTACTGGCTGTGTGACGGGTTGCGAGTTCTCCGAATTTTCTTTGTAAGCAAATATAACACCTCACGTAGGCCTATTCAAGTTGGGATAGGGTCTTATAATTGTTCTACGAAGTAAAAAAGTTCGACTTTTTTCAGTTGGAACCGGAGCCAGGGCCCCCGTCCCATATCCTAAATCTGCCTCTGGTAATAAATATACAGTACCATGCTATAAATAATTTATTCAACATAACGGCCTATATTAATCTGTCATGTAGCGACATTTTACTGGAAAGAATTTATAAAACTAAGCTTCACTGAGCGACCGAGCAACCGGTCCTGTATTCAATGACAGCATTCATGCGATAAACGCCTGCACTGATATACATCTAAGGAAATTTCCAGAAAAAAGTCTCGTTTTTTATCTTTCAATATAATTAATCCGTCAACTCGATTTCATTAACGCTACTATCTGACTATGGATGCCACTTACGGCATCTCTCCCAATATTCTTAAGACGCGATGAACGAATGTGATTTGTAGACTTTAGATTTCACTAAGCAATGATTTATTCAGCAGAAGTAAATCACGATCGTATGAAACGAGAATCACTATCATTTGTGCAGTTAATAACGTAACTAGATTAGGGGAAGCAAGCACATGTTTTGCCTTTTTGTTTTAAAACGATCCACAGTTAGGTGTTTAGTAGGCAAACAACTTGAGGATTCAACTCTTTTTACACAATTATTTCAAAATATAGAGTTTGTATTGCAAAAAAAAAACGTTGGCTTCTACAACAAGATCTTATCAGTTCACAATTTCAGATGGTAATCAGATGTTAAAAGAGTAAATAGGGACGTGGCAATCCCATTTGGGGTCGAGTCCCCAAGCCCCCACACACCCCCTGTACAACAGAGTCTGGCAGGGGTGTAGCCAGGATTTTCTTGTGGGGGGCAAAGTCGACTCATCGTCCCCAATCTTGACCGACAAGACTACCTAAGCGGAGCGCCACCATCAGTTGGCGCGGAGCGTACAAGAAAATTTTTGGTTTTAGAAACCCCTCAGATGGCAGGAAACGGCACTTCCCGAGTGTTTTATGCTGCATGTTCCCAACCTGGAAATGGATCTCATTTCTGAAATTTCTCAATTAATGCAAAAAAAAAAAAAAAATTATCTATAAAAAATGTCAATACATGTTTCTAAGCGGAGCTCTACCATCGATTGGTGGGGAGCGAACCAGGAAATTTTTGGTTTTACAAACCCCTCAGATGGCCGGAAACGGCACTTCCCGAGTATTCAGAGCAAGAATATGTTCAGCCCAACTTTGAAATCCTCCCCGCTTCTTAATTAGAGCACTTGACATATATTGAGGGCTGCACGATACCTTTAGCCCCCCACTTTTTCATTTTTCATCGCTGCCACTGGGGTGTGGCATTTTCTTGAGGGAGCGAAGCGCCCAAGTGAAACCCAGCATCCGA